>LR750375.1:394676-489831 GCA_902729485.2 Mus minutoides | reverse complement strand
GGGGGGAGGGTATAGGGAACTTTCTGGATAACACTTGAAATGTAAATGAAGAAATTATCTAATAAAAGTTGGAAAAAAAAAAGAAACTAGAGACATGAGTTCTGGGGGTTCTGGTTAGTTCATATTGTTGTTCCTCTTCTAGGGTTGCAGACCTCTTCAGCTCCTGGGGTTCTATCCCTATCTTCTCCAATGTGGGCCCTGTGCACCATCTTATAGATGACTGTGAGCATGCACTTCTGTGGGAATCAGCTATATCAGGGTCCCTTCAGTAAACACTTGCTGTCCTATGCAATAGTGTCTGAGTTTAGTGACTGATTATGGGATGGATCCCCCTGGTGGGGTAGTCTCTGTATCCTTTCATCTTAGCTCTAAACTTTGTCTCTGTAACTCCTTTCATGGGTATTTTGTTTCCTATTCAAAGGAGGAATGAAGCATCCACTCACTGGTCTTCCTTCTTGATTTTCTTGTGTTTTGCAAATTGTATCTTGGGTATTCTAAGTTTCTGGGCTAATATCCATCAGTGAGCGCATGTCCAATGACTTCTTTTGTGATTGGATTACCTCATTAAGGATTATGTTCTCCAGATTCATCCATTTGCCCAAGAATTTCATAAATTCATTTTTTAAATAGCAGAATAGTACTCCGTTGGTAAATGTACCACATTTTTCGTATCCATTCCTCTGTTGAGGGACATCTGGGTTCTTTCCAGCTTCTGGCAGAAAATTGGGCATAGTTCTACCAGAGGATCCAGCAATACCTCTACTTGGCATATACCCAGAAGATGTTCCAACTGGTAAAAAGAACACATGCCCCACTATGTTCATAGCAGCCTTACCCTACTTATGCTTCACCTCCTGACATAGCTTTGACAGTGGGCATGTGATTTTATATATGTGAATAGGGAACTGTACCATGTCAAACTGTCATCTTTTTAATATCTTAAGATTAAGCCTGTAACAATTTTATCTCTTTTTGTATGACTTTATTTTTCTGAAGCCAAAGTATAATTATATTGCTCATCTCCTTTGCTTTCCTTTCTTCTGTCCTCCCCATATACCTCTATTCTGTGTCAAACACATATACCCAACTTCGTTAATTGTTTTCTCATATGTGTGATTATATATAATCACACATATTCAAACGTGGTCAGTATCTTTAATGTTACTTCTATGTCTATGACTTCAGGGCTGGCCACATGATATAGCCACTTCGGAGCTCTCCTCTATCTGTAAGTACATGTGAGTGTATGTATGTGTGGTTTATTGGGAAACCTAGTCCTTAGAAATCTTTCAAGTAAGAGCCAGTTTCAAAATTCAGAGTCCTATGTACAAAACTTATGATGTCTTTAAAAATAGTTACTTATCTTTTATTTGAGGAGGAAACCAAGGGCAATTCTTGAGGAACCTCTTGGAATCAAAGATTCCTGATCAACAGTTCCAAAGGAGACTTCTCGTTTCTTTCATTAGGCTTTTTTTGTTACATGGTCTTTGGCTCTTGAGGGGAGCATTGTAAGCCCGGATGGATAATCCAGTTGAAAGTATAAATGTATATTTATATTCAGATGTGTATTTATTGTATTTAATTTTAGGTAGACAAATAATCAACATTTTTTACTTTTTCAGACACCATTACTATTTCATTCTTGCCTCCTCCTTCCATGTTAAACTTTCCCCCCTCATAAAGGCTACCCACTTTTCACATGTCTACACTGAAATCAATTTTACCCTGTTCCTCTCCCCCGTGGTACCTTTTTACTTCTTTGGGCTTACTGAACATTCAGGAACTGTGTAATGCATCAGCGTTTGGTGAAAAGTGCTATTATTTTCAGGGTATTGTGTTAAGTAACTAAGTACCATTTACAGTTGTGGCAATGTTTAATTAACTTTGAATATTGTACTATGTGTATTGGTGAGTAAAATAACTTTACACTGAATGTGGAGCTTTCAGGATCCAACAAGTTCTAGCAATGGCCTCATTTACATTTTGGGTATCTTCAACTTCCATGCCTTATCCATTATAAAATACTTTTTAAAAAGAACAATATATTTTGTTTAACAAGTAACCTAATCATAATTTTGTACTTAGCATTATAATAAAGTCATATATTAATAAATATTTTGTTGTCTTTCTATTTATCATTATTGCATGCTGTCTTAATTTGCTCAAAGAGTAAGCCTGTTTAGTCAGCTTTCCTGATGTATACTGGGTGGGAGAAATACAGACTGTTAAAGTATGCCTATGAATATAACTGCCTAGGGAAGGAGAAGTTAAAGTCAAACCACAAGTCAAATGTCTAATGGATTTTCAGAAAGTTATTTATCTCAGAGATTGCTGCTTGAGCAAAAGCGAGGATGTATACAGAATAATCAACAAACCCATTGAAAAGGGCTCTCTAAAACACTCCATGTAAATGATGAGTAGGAAGAGCACTGCTTGACCACCCTTTGAGTACAAAGATTCTGTGTCCTTGGCCTCTAGATGGCAGAGACTTATAGGTGCTGATGGTATGCTCAGAAGTCGGTTTTCCTATGCCTTTAGTATCAGCAGTCTCATATGTAGTGATCAGTGATACATGGTTCAAAGCAGCTGTGAACAGCTCCTGGTACTGCTCAGTCTAATATCTCCCATGCCTTTTGTCCTGGGACATTTGGTTCTTAACAGAGATATTCTTATAAGCTTTGGGTGTCATGGGCCCTTATGACATGCAGCTAGCTCCCTGAAGCTCCTCTAATGGAAAGCATCCTGTGGGGTTGGTTTATGATTTCTTATCAACACTTCAGTTCTGTATTCTTTGAACCGCTTCACTGCTTCCTGCTTCACCCCCTCTACAGATCAAAAGAAACAAGAAAAGGCAGCTTAGAAGTGGCTTTGATCAAAACTTATGTGTAAAACTCATTAGAAAGTGTGTTCTAGTTGTGTGAAACTTTTAAAGGAACACCCTTATTATTAGGCCAGACAGAGACATGATGTAGATATATAGATGATATAAGGGTTGTAACTCACAGTTTTCATAGGACAGCTTGCAGTTTCCTCTTCCAGTCATAGCTGTTTGCAGACACAAACTTTCCATGAGTAAATCATAGACTAAACTCTCAGTCTCTAGGGAAGTGTTCTCTGCCCCCCAGGCCTGCTTGATGATGACCATTGAAAGGTAAGGAAGAGCTATCTTCAACTCTCTGAAACAGAAGTTACAGGGGATTTCCTATGAAATTCAGAGGCTAGCCATGCCTAGAATGTAGGATCCTGGCCTTGGTACAGGATGGGAACCAAACAGTCTCCATGAAGCAGCAGTGAAATATGAACAGATTATTTTGTCCCATGAAATTGGAGTGTCACTTAATTCTGGAGAATTCTCTGAACAAGGCTGCCAGGCATAGCTGGAGGTGTGGTCTGTTCAATAATCCACTCCCTGTAGTTTTCTTTAGTCATAGGAAAACATGAAGCTGCTTACAGAAACAAAATTAACAAAGTCATAACTAACATCCCTATAGTATTTAACAGTATTCAGCAGAGTATAAGGGGCCTGAGATTGTCCCAAACCCTAGACAGAACTGGATGCCTCAGAGCTGCCTCAGTTAAGGTATAAATTAAAACTCTTATTTTAATTAGAGGCTCAGAAACACAGATCATAATGACCATGTTTCCTAAATGAAGACATTATTTCTTTGAACAAAATATTTATAATCTGGTCCCCATTAGACCACTACACTAAGTTATAAAGAGAAGACATTAGAGCAAGCTAAATACAGTTTCAAAATTGTCCAATGAATCATTGAAAAAAGTTATCAACAACCAAGGAGGAGTATAACAGTTAATGAATTTGTCAATTAATTAATCTATTAAACTAGGTAAACATTTTAATTAGACATAAATTGAATTTTGAAGGACATATCAATTTCATTGTTACTAAATAACAGTTTATATAATCTAATCAAAACACTGAAGCTACACAATTAAAAATATATAATAGAAATTATTTTAAGGAAGCTAATAAAGAACTTAATGAAAATGTAATTCTACCCCTTTAATTAAATTCTTGTCCATAAACTACTTTTTCACCTATTATGATCACATTTCACATTTTCAGTTAGGTAAAGTTTTTGGTTTAGTAAATGCTAGGTTATACATTTAGTGTGATAATAAAATGTACATACATGTAAATGATATATACATTTAATATCAATACATGGAATATTCTAAAAACAAATCCATCTGTTTACATTCAGGAAAAGTTCAAAACTGTTTCCTGATATTAATTAAATTTTAGATGACAAATTAACTATTTAAATTTCTATACTTTTTGTCTTCTATGCTGTTTTCTTTCTTCTCATCCACAAGAATGGTTACCTGCTCTGAACCTTCCATTTTTGCTTCTATGTTCAGGCACTTATGATTCACAGATTCCAAGCCAATAGCTCTCCTTGGTATGCACTCAAGAATCATGAATATTACTCGGGTTTAGGAATAAATACTATTATTTTTAACTTGTTTAAATTGCAATTTTATCTAGTAATAATTTTGAATATGCAGGCAAACAGAATTTCAAATGCCACATGATTGAAGTGTCCATAATGGAGTTAAAAATTCTGAGATTTGAAATTATCAACAAGGCAGCTTAAAACTAGATTTTCATTGAAAATAATTTTCCATACAAAAATGTTCTCACAATGGTTTCTGCTCCCTTATCTCCTCCCAGATCCTTTGTATTTACTCACTCATCTAACTTGTATATCTTCTTTCTCTCTTTAGAAAACAAATAAGCATGTAAAAGCAGTCAAGCAAGCAAAAAAATAAATAAAAATGCAGTAAGGAAAGAAAGAAAGAAAGAAAGAAAGAAAGAAAGAAAGAAAGAAAGAAAGAAAGAAAGGAAAAAAGAAAGAAGGAAGGAAAGAAATAAAGAAAACAGGTAAAAACAAAAATCATAAGAAACACATATACACAGGCACAGATGCACATGGAAACACACACACACACACACAAAACCTGTCAAAATACAAAATTAAAAACCATAATATATAAGCAAAATACCAATAAAGTAGAAAATACCTAAACAATAGATTGTTGGATCAAAAACATCTCTAAAACTTCCACTGAGTTTACTGTCTTGGCCATCAAATGAAGAACATAGGTTCACCTTTGAATGTGGTTTGTATATACCGGGAGACTCCATTGGAGAAAACAAAATTTTCCTTTCAAAAAGTTTGTACCTTCGTGAAAGAGTCTAGACTAGAAGTAAGGACAGCAGTTCAACGCTCAGCTCTAGGACCCCATATGGCTTGAACATTGTAGTTTGCCACAGTCTCTGTAAATTCATATATGTGTCAGTCTTGTGTCAAGAAGGTCCTATTCTTTGGTGTCTTCTATCCTCACTGGTTCTTGATTTTTCTCCTTCCTTGTTCCCACATGTCTCTGAGACCTGAGGGAAGCGTTTGATGAAGACATCCTATTTAGGATAGAATGTGTATAGGTCTCTCAATCTCATCACTTTGTTGAGAGGTGAGTCTCTATTTGTTCCCATCTACTGTGGAAGCTTCTCTGATTCTGGCTGAACAAGTAACTAGTATATGAGTAGAACAGAATGGTACTACACATCATTTTGTTGCCACATTCATTTTGCAGAATAAAGTATTTTGGTTTTCCTTTAGTCTCTCTTAGTGCCATAAGCACAAGTTAGTAGAGATTAAGGCTGCAGTTAAGTGCCAGCATAAGTTTTCCATGTCCAATTAGATTTGTAGGTCTGTCTTCAAAAATAGTGCCATACCATCTATTTGTGGACAGCACACAATAATAGCCATGTTAATCATCAGAGTTGTTTGGGGGTTGCCCTTTAGGTTAACACTTTGGTCACTAGAGATTTTAATTGGTGATAAGACCTGTCTTGTTGAGATTTTGCTTCTCCTGTTATTTGGTGATTTTATTTACATTGTTTTTTTTTTTTTTTTTTTTTTTTTTTTTTTTTTTTTTTTTTTTTTTTTTTTTTTTTTTTTTTTTTTTTTTTTTTTTTTTTTTTTTTTTTTTTTTTTTTTTTTTTTTTTTTTTTTTTTGTGTGTGTGTGTGTGTGTGTGTGTGTGTGTGTGTGTGTGTGTCTTAGTCTTGGCTATTCTCACCATTCTTTCCTTTTTTAACCTCATCTTCTTTAACAGTCTCTATTTAATCCTCCTATTCAGGTCTTCTCTGTGTCCCTTCATAACTATACATTCTATTTCCCCTTCCATGGGAAGGGGAAACACAATCCCCAACCATAGTCCATGAAGTGATATCTAACTTCTGTGGTTATATGGACTATGCATCCCCATTGAAGGTTTAAATCTAACATACACATATAAAAGAATACATAGCATTTTTTTTGAGAGGTGTTAAGATTCACACCACATTCAGAATGATATATATTTTTTTCTAGTTCTATCCATTTGCCTTCAATTTAGCACATTTTCCTGATACCTTTCTCTGTTCATGGATATCAGGATATTTCCAATTTGGGGTTATTCTGAATAGAACAATAAACTTGAATGAGAAAGTGACTCTGTAGTAGGATACAGAGTCCTTTCAGTAGATTCCCCAAAGTAGTATAGCTGTATCTTGAGATAGATCTATTCTCATCTTTGTGGGAACTGCCTCACAGATTTCCATCATGGCTGTGCAAGTTTGTACTTTCATCAGTAATGGGTAAGTGTCTTCCTTATTCTACATCCTTGCCAGTGTAGGCTGTCATTTGTTTTACTCATCTTGGCCATTTGACTGGTGAAAGATGAAATCTCGCAGTAGTTTTTGTTTTGCATTTCCCTAATGACTAATGATGTTGAACATTTCTTTAATTTTTTTCCAAGCCATTTATGTTTATTCTTTTGAGACTCTTAAAACCTTCAAAGGCTAACTTTTCAGAAGACAATCTTCAAACTCAATCCCAGCACTTGGTAGGCAGAGGCAGGCAGATTTCTGAGTTCAAGGCCAACCTGATCTACAGAGTGAGTTCCAGGACAGCCAGGGCTATACAGAGAAACCCTGTCTAAAAAAAAAAAAAAAAAAGTCCTGCCAGCCGGGCATCGCCTTTAATCCCAGGACTCAGAAGGCAGAGCTAGGCAGATTTCTGAGTTCCAGGCCAGCCTGGTCTACAAAGTGAGTTCCAGGACAGTCTCGAAAAACCAAAACAAACAAACAAACAAACAAACAAACAAACAAAAAACATGTCCTGCCACGGACTGTCCTCAGTCGGCCCCCCTAAATCCATGAGAGAAATCAGGGTCCTCATCAGGTGGGCAGGAGTCAGCAAGAAATGACAAACAAATACGGACACAAGAGAGTAAGCTGTATCTGAATGTAATTTGTCAAATCCAACCCTATAGGTGGAAGAACAATATAAACTAACCAGTACCCCCAGAGCTCATGTCTCTTGCTGTATGTGTAGCAGAAGATGGCCTAGTTGGTCATCATTTGGAAGAGAAGCCCCTTGGTCATGCAAACTTTATATGCCCCAGTACAGGGGAACGCCAGGGCCAAGATGTGGGAGTGGGTGGGTAGGTGAGCAGGGTGGGGATGGGGGAGGGTATAGGGGACTTTCGGGATAGCATTTGAAATGTAAATGAAGAAAATATCTAATAAAAAAAAACAGTGATCTCTCACACACACACACACACACACACACACACAAATCTTTAAATACAGAAGAAAATAGGAAAGTTAGGTGACACATTGGTAAGGTAGAATGAGGTTACTGGATGCTTAATGACTCTTACACAGAACAGAGGAATGCAAACATAAAGACTGTCAGAAACTGGGCAATAAAACAACTGAGACAAAGTCAGCTCTATCTAAGGTCAGCCATATTCTTAGAAGCCAGGTATGAGGTCTTTACACTCCCAAGGCAAGGGCTTTCATGCCCAAGCCATAGTTCTAATTAGGGAGTTCAGCTTTAGCTAACCTTCTCATGAATAATGCAATATTCTAGTTCCTCCCCAAATCACAGCCTGATCTACTTCCTAAGCCATTGTAAATTCCTGTATATGGGAGTGACTTGGCCTTTATTCTAAGTCATAGTTTGGGGGGACTTTCCACTAAGTAGTAATGTAGTCTGCCATACATAACTATAATAAGAATTCTAAGCTTACTTTGCTAAGCTTGCCCTGAGATTTCTAACTCTATGTAGTAGAGAGTAATGCCTGATTTTTTCACTATCTCTCTTAAAATACTAGAAGCAGTTTTGAATGTCACTGAATAGGCAACATTCTTACTGAATTCCAAACCCAGGGTTGGCTCACAGACTACCTAGGGCATTGGTGAAGGCCAGGAAGCAAAGTTCAATTTTGCTTAGGTATTTGGCAAGTCATTGCTTGGAAGCATCTATAATAAAACGATACTGAAAGAAAGCACACAGATCCATTCACAAAGACAAGTTTCAAGCATTTGTTGTATGGGATGCAATGGTTTCAGAAGACTAAGTTTCTGTGAAACTCTTTGCCTCAAGACTGCTTCCAGGTTTCTAGGCCTGTCATGCAGTCACTACTGGAGTTGATGTAGCAATGTCCCAGAAAAACATCTCAGGAATTTTAAATGACAAGTGAAAAATGAGTCTATAGTAGTGGCTTTAAATTATTTCAACGTCGGCTTTAAGTATGAGTGAATATCATCAGGTATCCCCAGGCTTAGTAACCCACCCTTGATTTTGTGAGACATGAGTAATATTTAACTGACTGTAAAGTTACAGCCAACAGTAGTAGATAGAATGCTGCTATTTCTTTCTGAACTGCTCCAAAAACTCAGTTGGTTTTGTGTCCATAGCTCGAGTTATCCTGGGCAAATGTAGTTTTCATTCATGTTTCAATAAAAGCTACAGTGAGCCCTATCTCAGGATGAAGAGCTGTTTTGTTAAAAGTCCAGTTCTCTCTCCGTGCTTTCGCCCTGAAGATCTACATGATTTCCCCTGTTTCATTTCTTTTAAAATATGCCTTCTCCTATGGTCTAGAAAAGTGATTTGGGGATGATGTGTGTTCTTCTTTACTCTATACAACTTCACCAAATTCTCTGGTGGCTTTCCAGAACATGGATAGCATGACTTTGCTTACATATAGAGTCTTACAAAAAGGAATTTATGGAGGTATGTATTTTTTTAAGCTTTTCATGTAGTAGATTTCTGGATGAGATCTCAACTGGCCCTTAGTCTTAGCTAAAAAAAAAAAAAATTATTGAAAGTTCATTACTGGGGCTCTTGTATTGAAACAGAAATGATAATCACAGGGAACAGACCATCAGAAAATAGGATGAGAAGATTTTCAAAAATGCTGCATTTTAGTATGTTTTACTGATATGTCAGAACAAAAACAAATATTATTAAAGCTGACATATTTAAATGGTTGGTTGTAATGGATCTGCTCTAATTAATGAGTGAATGCAAGTAAATTACGGAATTTTTTTAGTGACCAGTACTCAAATATATGTCAGTATACTGGGCAATCTTCTAAGTATTATACAGAGATACACATGCACACACATAAAGACATCAATATGAATACAAATGAAGGCAAAAGATACACACAGAGAGACACACATAAGACACAGGTGCACTCTTGCACTATTTTAACTTATGTAACTTTGTTTTGACTTCTGGGTTCACATGTTCTTTTGTGTCAGAGTCAGAAAACAGAAGTACACAGTATGTCTCCTTGTGTTTGCAGTGCACAGAGTAGAAAGGGGCTTGACCACCTGGCCTGTGATGGATGCAAAAGTCATCTTACATGCTTATGCTATTCAACATTCTTTGAAAGACACATGGAAAAATTGATGTTTAATAAATGCCAATTTTTTATAGAACTGAAGAATCCAGCAAAACTAGTCAATGTAAGACAAATAAATAAAAACAACATGAAATTGCAAAGAATAAACAAAGAATAGAAAGGCAATACAGAGTAATTTAAAAAATAGAAAAGAAAACATGACTACTGGTTAACTCAATACAACACTGACCACATTTATGCTGCCATATCCTGGACTGTACTTTTTATTATGTTCATGAATGCTACTCTTCTTATTTGGCTTTGTTCATAAAATTTAACCCCTCACAGGTATAAGTTGTATTTCCTATCAGTTGTTATGACAGAAAACAAACAGAAAACAAAATAAAACAAAAAACAAGCAACTAAAACCCTAAAACCAGAAACATAATGAGTGGGTTTTTTTATTAACTTCTGTAGAAAGACTCTGGCAAGCTTCCCGCTCTTTCTTTTCTTTCTCCTGCTTCTTCTCTTCCTCTTCTTCCCCCTTTTTCCTTTCTAGTACTCTTTTCCATCTTTCTTCTCCTTCTCCCATCCTTCCTTCCCTTTTCTATGTATAGCTGTGATAATCTGTCTTTCATGGGTAAAGCCTTCCCTAACACTCACAGATAACTACACATATGTCAACAGGCATACACACAGGCACACTCCAGACGAATACAGATACAAATATTTTTAAAGATTTCAATTAACATATTGCATATTCTTTGGAAACATCTAACAGTGTTGTATAATAATAATAACATAAGAATGAAGAGACTACCTCCCTAATCAAATACTGGAAACATTTTATATTCTCTAGCAAGTATTGCTTTGAAATGCTAAGTAGAGAAACAATGTATTTAAGAGTCATTAATCTCAATTAGCTTCATTTTCCACCAGAAAGTTTTTCATATGACCTCACCTGTTTAAATTAGTTCTAATTACTCCCCGTAAAAGATCTTCATTCAATTACCTGCAATCTTGGAGTCTGGCCAGTGCATTTTGTCCCAAATACTTCAAACTTAGAAGTTCATTTAATATCTCTTTCAACAAAATGCCCCTGATGGCAGCTGATATCCACAGAACTCCAGCATCGTTTAATTTGTAATTTAATACACTCTGGTTTATCCAGAGATCTTCATCATGGCTTTCTTCCAGCTAAAATTCTATATTCCAAGGCCTTCCTGAGATAACAGCACAACTTCATTTCAAAAAGGAGAAATAATAACATGAAAGAAATAGGTGTAAATATCTGTGAAAGAAAATAACCCTTTTGCATTTAACAATCCAGTGTTCTTGGTATTTTTTTCTTTTGGGCCAGGGTCTGGAAAAGGGAAAAGTCTCTATATTTGTCTCTGTCTGTCTCTCTGTCTCTGTCTCTCTCTCTGTCTCTCTGTCTCTGTCTCTCTCTCTGTCTCTCTGTCTCTGTCTCTGTCTCTGTCTCTGTCTCTCTCTCTCTCTCTCTCTCTCTCTCTCTCTCTGTGTCTGTCTCTCTCATTCTCTCTGTGTTCACTAGCTCAATAACTTGTAACATTTCAACCTTAATTTTCTCAAACTTGAACTTGAGACTATCATAGTATATAATATGGGTGATTCATGGGAGTGTTTAGCACAGTATTTCATGGAGGGAGTGTTCAAGTAACATAATCTATTATTATAGCTATTTGATAATGCAATTTCTAGATCAGCACATAGTTGACCTTGCCCTGTGAAACTCATCTTGAAACATCATGAAGTCTTGAGCACAAAGTTCAAAAACCCATAGAACATGTATTGGTGCCCTTAAGGATTCAGATGAAATCAAACTATCCCAAAGAGACAAATGTCTCTTAATTCTGTTAAAAAGTGGATTGTGTGTGTGTGGGGGGGGGAGGGGATATTAACAATTTTCCTTCTAACACTTTAATGATCTATTTGACATGAAAGACTGGAGGCTTCCTTCACATCTGTCTGTCACTCCTGTTTTGTGCCTGCTAAAAAGGTGTGGGACAGAAGCCTATTGTTTTATGAATAGTTTAGGTTTCAGTTTCCTAAAATAAACCTGTCATTGAATATGGACACATTGGCACTGGTTTAGAAGAGGCCACACTATTGTAGATAAAACTGAAATTGCAGCTCAAAGACCTTCTAATGTTAAGAATATTAGTGTGTTCTTTCCTGAGACAGGGCAATATCCAAATTGGTTTATCCTCCATAGCAAATGAAGTCTTATGGTGACTTTAATGCCATTCAGTAATTTACTGTAACAGTAAGAAAATTCAACATGCCACAAAAGATGTACTTCTCTGAATTCCACAAACTTGAAGCTCAGCAGTCAGAGGCATTCTGCATTTGTAATTAAAGTTGGAGATATGAAAACAGAAAGAATATCCTACTGGCTCATAAGTAATAACATGATCTTTTAAAATTTAAAAGCTTCCTTATCCATAAACCCAGTATAAAGGGGACAAAAGCAAGATAAGAAATATTTGAAGCCCCAGGAAGCACTTGAGATTTTACTAGTACTTAGGAGAAGAAAAAGAATGAGGGTGGCATTGGGAGCATGGGCATGTACCTAGGGCAATGAAGCCTGGACCTTAAAACCACATGGTAGTAATTTCTTCCTCTACCACACACGTTTGCAAAGGTTCATGCACACTGTCTAGGGAGAAACACAGACCTGAAGGTTTTTTTTTTTTTTTTTTTTTTCTTCATTATGAAACTTTAAAAAGATTAACAGTGGGGTGATTTCCCACCCATGCTGCAAGCTGCACAATGGGAGACTGAAAATAGATGCTAGCTTAAACACACAATCTGTGGTCATTAGTTATCAAACAACAGGAGATTCAGCTTACGTACTGTATTTCCTCCTTTTCAGCCTCCTTGACACTGAGATTTATGAAGCTTTTGAGATGTGCCACTTCAACAAACACCAAACTGAGATATTGATTAGCTCAAACAAAGCACTCAGGCAGATACAGCTCCCTAAAAAGCCATTTCCTCTGCATCCCCAGAGCCAGCCAACTAGGTTAATTCTTCTGGGAGAAGAATCTTCACTAACCAAGGCCAGAAAATGGCTGTCACACAAGACAGTGGCAACTGGGACTCCTGAGTCCAAATTAAAAACAAACAAGCAAACTCCTCTTAACACTCAAGTTCGGTAAATTTGTGCACTACCTAGCATCTCTCTCTAAGCATCATCACCAGGGTTCATTATCCCAGTCCACTACACTACTTAACCTCTCAGTTTTCCTCAGGTCTACTATTCTGCTTGAAAGGTATGCATGGATCCTATTTTGGTCCTTTGACTTCACATGCAAAGATACATTCACACATGCAAAGTAAATAAAATTAAAACTTTTTCTTTAATCACTAATGGTATGGATGGTATGAGAACAAACAAGTAAGGAATTCTTCAATCTGATATCACTTATATGTAAGGAGGAGTGTAGAGGTTTCCATTTCTCTTTTATATCTGCCATAATGGATTTTGCTTTGTAAAAATGCTTAAAGCAATTTTCATTTTTTTTTCTAAAATGTCTTACACACACTGTCACTATCTGCATATTAACTTTACAGTATTTTAAGCAACTTAGCACTTTGAGATATGGTGTGGATTCAAAACACAACACACACTTATATAATGAGAGCCCACATTTTTAAAGAAGATCTGAGGCTTCTTAGATCAAATAGGATTCATTAAAGGTTATGGGGTTGTAAGTAGTTACACACATCATGACAGCCACCTACTTAGGTGATGTTGTGTCTGGCTTGCTGGGAAAAGAAAGAGAATAGCTCACAAAGAATATAATTTGGGACATGTATGTCTTTTGAGAACATACATCAGTAAAACTACAGTTTCTGGTGGCACCTGGATGATAGGGTTATTAAAAAATGTCACCAAAGTACATAGTTAAGATATTTTCAATGTCCTGATCCAAGGATTCTGAGATGTATAGGATTTGTGTTGTTTTAAAATCCTATGCTGGTGGTAATAACCATAGTAATGTGCTTCTACTGATCATGTAAAACAATGCTTCTCTCTGCTTCTCTGAAGAAATCACAGGGACAGAATTTCCAGAGTCTCTGCTCCATACTTTATTCTTGTATTTCATTTAGACCATCCAGAGACTGCTCCATCTGGGGATCCATCCCATATACAGACACCAAACCTAGGCACTATAGTGTGGGAACTAAAAAGGGGGGTCTGGGTAAGAGGAGGAAGGAGGGGAAGGCCCACACCCTGCCACAGATCCACCTATTCTCTGGTCAGGCAGGAGTGAGAATGCTGCCACACTCTTTCTACTCAGCTCCAGATGGTCATCCAATCCTCTGACCTACTCTTCTGGGAGGGAGGGCGGGAGGTGGACAAGGGGCAGCCCAACATGGGAGCACCAGGGCTACTCTCTAAAGTCCTGGAGTTATGGGAGGGGGATGAGGGATGAGAGGTTCCCACACTGGCGAGAGTGAGCACACTGGATTTTGACTAGAGCACAGGAAGGCCTTCCATCCAGAGATTAGAAATGGCTCATTAGGAGAAAACCTATCCCATCCTCCAAGCGCAGTGGGCCTTGATGAGCAGAGACATTCTATGGTTTTAGAGCTTTATTATAGAAAGGCATGGAGAAAGAGAGAAGGGAGAGAGAGAGGGAGAGGGAGAGAGAGAGAGAGAGAGAGAGAGAGAGAGAGAGAGAGAGAAGAAAGGCTAGAGAAAAAGAGAAAGTAAGAAGGAGAGAATGAGAAGAGAGGAGAGAAGAAGACAAAGAGAGAGGAGAGAGAAATGAGTGAAGTGAGAGGTAAGAGAACAAAGGAGTGAGAGAAGTGAGAGAGGAGAGAAGACAAAGAGAGAGGAGTGAGAGAGTGAAAGTGAGGAGTAAGAGAGAGGTGAGGAGGGGCCTAACAGCCCCTCTTATGGTCTTTACTGTTGCTAGGTAAATGGGGAGGAGTTTAGCCTGAAGGTCAGAAGCTTGGGACATTGCCTAGGTGACTTCTAGCCATGTTTCTCTTGTGTGGGATGTGGGGGGCGGTAATTTAGCCAGGGACCAGAGTTCCAGGAGCATAAGGGAATGCCTACTGTGTCCTGTAGGTGAATTATCACCCTTACGGGCTTCCGGCCTCAGCTCAACTGGAGACCAGCCTGTCTATGCATAGCCCAAAGCCCCACACTATAGCTGATGCCAAGAAGTGCTTTCTGACTGGAGCCAGGTATAACTGTCTCCTAAGAGAGTCTACCAGATCCTGACAATTCCATATGTGGATGTTTGCAGCCTACCATTAGACTGAACACAGGGACCTCAATGGAAGAGTTAGGGAAAAGACTAAAGGAGCTGAAGGGTTTTGCAACCCCGTAGGAAGAACAGTATCAACCTACCAGACCCTGCAGAGTTCCCCAGGACTAAACCACCCACCAAGTAGTACACACCAAGTAGTACACACTATGTCTCCAGTTGCATATGTAGCTGACAATGGTCTTATCTGGCATCAATGGGAGGAGAGGCCCTTGGTCCTCTGGAGACTCGATTTCCCAGTGTAGAGGAATGGCAGGGCATTGAGGTGGGAGTGGGTAGGTGGGTGGGTGGGGGAGCACCCTCATAGAAGCAGTGGGAGGAGAGATGGGATGGGAGGAGAAACTGAGAGAAAGGATAACATTTGAAATTTAAATTAAAATATCCAATAAAAAAGAGGGAAAAAAAAACATGAAACCAAACCAAACAACAACCAAAAAAAATTATCCAGCGTCACCCACAAAGACAATTAGGAATCCTACTGTGAATTTCTGCAACAGCTCAGAGTCAACTCTTCCAACTATTGTTCCATGGGGAATAGTTGTATTTCCTTGGCATGTAATGTAGTAATTATTCATGACATACAGTTCTATTAAGGGTTTGCTTTAAGTTCTACTAAGTTTTGAGCTAACTTTCAGGGGCACGATGTCAAGTTTGACTCTGGTTCCAAAGTTCAAAGAAGTTGCCTTGTTAAGTAACTGAGAGTTATGAGCAGATGAGGTAAAGCCAAACATCACCTACAGAAAGAAAGAGACAGATCAATCGACAAGGACCATGACATCTTGAGAAAACCCATGTAATGATAGATTTTACATACAATTGTATGTACTTGCTATGATTCCATTATATGCTCACAGTGATTTATGATTATTTTAGAAATCACTGAAGACCCTGGTTTTATAAAAAAGAATATTGGGAGGCTAATACACAATTAGGCAGGAAGATATTACATTTCATTTTCATCAATGCAGTGATTGACAAGTAATGACATTTAGAGTGAGAAATCATCAATAGTGTGAATTAGTGTAAAGAAGAAGAGTTGACACTGAGCAGTGCCTCTGCCATTTAGAGGCTTGTATATAGACCAATCTAGACCTGCAGTATATCCTCCTGCATCAGCTTCTACAGTACTGGATTATAGGTATATTACACCACACCCAGCCCAGTTCATTGTGGTTATATAAGATATCTTTGAGCTTAATAAAATTATGATAATACATTTCTCGCCATACTATTACAAGATGAAATATGAAGAAAAGAAACACATTTACTCTAATCTACATCAATGTAATCTATTATTGGTATTCTCAGAATTTGTTAAAATTCATCTTGAATTAAAATTAGAATTAAACATTTGCCACTGCAATGTTGTTGCTGGTTATAATACAAAATAATATGACTAAGAAACAATATTATTCTATAAACTATCAAAGTAGTTTAATACAAGCATTACTATACACTGTAGATTTTGAAAATGAAACACTGTTAATTTATATAAAAAGACTGAAATTTTCACATAAAATAAGCATAAAACTAGAAAATTTAGTAATTGCTACAACTTAAAATTTAAAAGTCAGTATATATATATATATATATATATATATATATATATATATAATGTATTTGTTGTAAATACAAAAAGGAGCAAAAATGTACTTTGTTGCTAATTTATTATACATTTACCTTTTATATTTTATTCAGTAATGGCACTCAAGATAAAGAATATACAGTTTTAATTCAAAATCAACATTAATTGTGGCTTTCCCTTTAGGACATCTTGGGAGAAAATAGAATGCATAAAACAGAGTAAAGCAAATAATGTGGAACCACCAAGACACTTTTGGTGTTACACATGCTGAGGCCAGACAGTCTTTATCACATAGTAGCAGGCTTTGAAAACACAGGCTCACGCCGGGTGTGGTGGCACATGCCTTGAGTTCAAGGCCAGCCTGGTCTACAGAGTGAGTTCCAGGACAGCTAGGGCTACACAGAGAAACCCTGTCTCGAAAAACCAAACCAAACCAACCAACCAAACAGACAAACAAACAAAAATACGGACTTATTCCTGTTGCATCCTACACCATGATAAGGGGCCATAGAATCTGTGGTACTGTTAGAGGAAAAGTGAACCAAAACACGATCAAAGAGGAAGATATGAAGTGATGTAACATCCCCAAGGTTATCAGAACATTTAATTTAATCTAACTTTCACAGTAGAAAGAGTAAGGCATAAATACATATCCTCTGAAAGGAAGGAAATCTTCCAGATAGAAACTATGTCAAGTATCAGTACTCTCCTCTCTGATGATTGCATTCTGCTTCTATACACTCAGTTTAATGGAAGTAGAATTATTTAAAAACTTCCAATACTCACTCATGATATTGCAACATAATAAGAAGCCATCTCTTAATAAATTGTAAAAACAATTTAATCTGGTAAATGGAATCTTGTGTGAAGTCAGAGTTAAACTATTGTGTATGTTAGAGAATATTCAAAATAAAATTCCCACACCTCATATAGCAAAGAATATAAGCAGCTACGTCACCACATCCATTCAATGTCATCATGTTGTCCTGACCAGAAAAATAGAAAATTAGAAATAAAGGATATTGGGAATTGGGATTCACGTGAAAGGGAAAAGAAATGATTGACAGCACTGTGAATGAGCATCATTGCTGTTTCAATAAAGACAAGAACTGTAAGTGTCAAACAGATACCACAGGCTGATTATGGTCAGAGTTGTAGAACTGTGTGCTGAGTGAACACTCATTAGATATCTGTTAAATGAATAGATATCATTATATGTGTGTGGTATATTGCCATTGCTACTTGAAAATAGAAGCTAGTCAGTATCTTTTCTGCACAGTTAAAGAAACAAACTTCCATTCCCAGTATCACCTAATTAGAATACTTGAGGGAACTAAAGGGGTAAAGGGAAGGAGGGAGAAGGGAGGATAGCCCAGGTCCGGCCAGAGTTCCTCCTATGCTCTGGGCAGGCAGACTCGGGAAGGCTGCCAGACACTTTCCACTCCGCCCTGGGTGGGCATCTAAGCCACTGACCCCACTGGATGGGGCTGGGGTGGAGAGTAGACAAGGGGCAGACCCCAACTGGAGCCCCTGGAAGACACCCTGTAGCCCAGGTTACAGGAGAGAGTGCATAGGGAGAGAGGTTCCCACACAGGTGAGAGTCTGTGCAGTGGGCCTCAAATAGAGACAGTCTATGGTTTTAGAGCTTTGTTGTAGAAAGGCAGGGGGAAAGGAGAGAAGGTAGAAAGAGAGAGAGAGAGAGACTAGCCATGGCCAAGAGGAGACAAAGGGGAAAGGGAGAGAGAGAAGAAAGGCTAGAGAATAAGAAAGAGAGTGAGAGGGAGAGAAAGAGAGTGAGAGGAGAAGAGAAAGGGGAGTAAGGGGAGGAAGAGGAGTAAGATCAAGAGAGCAAGAGAGTGAGGAGGGACCAAACAACCCTTTTTATGGCTTTACTGTTGCTAGGTAACTGGGGAGGAGTCTAACCTGAAGGTCAGACTCTTGGGACATTGCCTATGTGACTACTAACCATACTTCTCTTGTGGGGGTTGAGGGAGCAGGAATGCTTTTGTTTGTTTGTTTGTTTGTTTTTGTTTTTGTTTTCTGAGTGTGGTAACTTTGACAGGAGCCAGAGTTCCAGGAGACATGAGAGAACTCTTTCTGTCCCACGTAGGTGAATTATCACCACCTGTCCCAGGGTTCAGACCTCAGCTTGACTGGAGACCAGACTGTATGTGTATAGCCCAATGCTCTACAAATACTGATCTATTATGAGAGTTTTGTAATATCTAAAATGTTACAATTGTAAGACTCCATTTTTTCCATGCTTGTATTGATTTTTCCTTCCTTTGTAGACATTGGACTTGCTTTTCTGTACTGAGATTTTCTTTGTTTCCTGGTACCTTAAATTTAAGAAATATGTTCTCAGCAGTTTTATGGTATTGTGAGGTTATCATGTGTTATTTAGTATATCTTTAGCATTTAAGAATTAACAAATTGGAGAAGCCTATGGGACTCAAAGTCTCTTTCATATTCCTGAGAAGTAACAGTTGTCCATTTTTAATATATGTATATGTTTGTCTCTGTTCTATTGAAAATCATTTCTTGAAATGCATGTTGGCTTGGCATCCCTGTGTCTTATCTTTTTATTTGTGAAATATCAAGGCCCCTTTGTAATGTGACATTTAAATTGAAATTATCCCTTTCTGGAAAGTGTTCTGTGTTCTATGTCTTTAGTTTAGATCAGAATATTTTGGTACTTTTATTGGCTTATAGTTTTAGAGGATGTGTGGATTTTCTGGGTTTTATCACAATAATTTCACCCTTGGGCCTAGAAAAAGTCCTCAAGAGGTTATTTTTGGGGGGTTTTCAGAGGAAAAGCCAGATGATCTCACCTACCACACTTTCTGTTCTCTGATGGACCCTGAGGAACTGTGTCATCATTCAGAATTATCTTTCTGTGGAGGCTGAATGCTCTGCCCCATGCATGGCCTTCATTCTGCTCAGCTGCCACAGAGTAGTCTGGTGTTTGTTTGTTTGTTATCACTGCTCAGTGTATTGTAAAACTCTGGCAAGCCTTAGCTTACTGGGAATCCCCTGAGTAAATCACATGGAGCTGTGAATCAATGCAAAAAGCAAGAGAAATTTATTGTTCCAACTCACTGGGGTTGTCCTATACCCAAAGGAGAAGTGTCAAGCCAGAGCAGCTTTTATACAGTTTTCAGAGCAGCAATCACCTGCAGGAGGCTGATGGTAGGTACCCCACTGTGGTCTAAGGAATGTTAATTAGCCTCTCCCTCTGGAGGGTTTCTCTTCCAGGAGGGGAGGGGTCTGGTAGAATTTTCAAATTTCCTGAGCTGACCTCTTCAGTATCCATTATTCTTAGCTGGGCTCTGTCTTTATAGCCTGTTAAAGTGCTCAGAGCATGAAGAAACATATGTTGTTACCTTCATTTTGGGTGAACCAAGGGTTATATAGTTTTAAGAAAGGGGTTAAGAATATTCACAGTGGGCAAAAGTCATAGGCTATAGGTTATGGTACAGAGATGCCTCATTAGCATTAGCATTAGTATAGGGAGGCACTCCATAAATCTTAGGTTCAGGGCTATATGACTTTCCTCAGATAGGCAGTATGGTGTCTAGGATCCCCCAGAAAGAGAAAAGATAGTCCTACTGAAGAAGGGTTTTGTTTTTTGTTTTGTTGTTGTTGTTGTTTGTTTTGTCTGTTTGTTTGTTTGTTTGTTTTGTGGGGTTTTTTTTTTGTTTTTTTTTTTTTGCATTGAGTGCAGGGCTTTTGGTAATGTCAGACTTTGATCTTAGCAGCAGGGTTTCATTCAGGAATTCCTGCTAGTTAAAGTCCCAGTCTACCAAGTCCAGATAGCTGTTCTGAGACCAATACAAAAGGGGGGACTCCCTTTAACAGTAGGGCTTCCATTTTTCTCTCCTTGTCTGGGGAGCCTGAACACCCCACATTCTTTAACTGGGGAAGGTCATGTGGTCCTTGTTAGACTTACAAGTTCAATGCTTGTCCCCAAATCTCACCCCTGGCCCCATATAAGAACCTTCTGGGCAAGTACTTGGGATTCCTTGAATGCTTCTTCATATAAATGAAACATTCCCAGTGTTATGTTTATAAAAATTAAGGAGGAGGGGATGTGTTTACTGGAAGTCTAGGCAGGTGTAGGGGAATGGTTGCATCCATGGATCAATGCTGAGGCATCCCTTCCAGATGAGGTAGAGACAGAGAAAGGAAGAGAGAGAAAGAGAGAGAGAGAAAGAGAGAGAGAGAGCAGAGAGCAGAGTAGAGGCATGCTGTGAGTATGGAGACAGAGAGAGAAAGAGAGAGAGAGAGAGGGAGAGCAGAGAAGTAGAGGCATGCTGTGAGTATGGGGGAGAGAGAGAGAGAGAGAGAGAGAGAGAGAGAGAGAGAGAGAGAGAGTATGTAGAGAGACGGGGGAAGGGAAGAGAGGACAGAATGAGACCAAGAAGGCAAGAGAGCAAGAGAGAGAGAAGTGGGCAAGCAGCCCCTTTTATAGTGAGTCAGACACACCTGTCTGTTGCCAGGTAACTGTGGGGCAGAGCTTAGACAAAATGTTAACACCCAGTACTAGATCCAGTGATTTTACCACTACCCTGAAATCTCCTTCCCACTCTCCAAGATTTATATATAGCCTTTGCCTATCCGGAATAAAGTATAGGAGCATAACTTTGTTTCACTGAAGGCCTAAGAGAGCTGTTTCATTAAGTATTGTCTAAAAGAGCCTTAATGTTAAAATCCTCATAGAAGACTTCCCCAAGCCTCCTTTCCCCACACTCTCAGCCACCCCTGTTTCAGATTGTACTTCATCCTTACAGTCTGGTGTGCAGTGGAACCTGGATGAGGATTCAGAGAGTGGATCCTGGATCACAACTGGACCCCAACATGCATACCACAAGATCTACACAATAAAATGTGATAGAAATGAGGGAGAACTTAAACTAAAATGGTGAGAGAAGTTCCCAAAAATCCAACAAACTCTTATGGCCTCTGTCAGACCCTCATATGCTTGCATGTACACACACACACACACACACACACACACACACACACACACACACCATATTAAATAAATAAATAGAAAATTTCCTGTAAATGTGGAACTCTTAAAAATGTGGTCTTGAAAACCTTTTGTTAGGTGTGCTATAGGCAGCAATATCCACCATTTGTCATGAACAATACAATACTACTGCTTTCTCTATGTCTTTCCTAGCAGATTTTCTGGGGTATTACTCCATGCTCCCTTACAATCTATCACTCATGTCTGCAGTGTGGCCTTTGCCTTGGGAATGTGATCCCAAGACAGGTTAAGCTAAGAAGTGTGGTAGAAGCAGGTGATTCTGCAAGAAACTGAGGCCTCCATGTATCAACGACTGGTCATAAGCACTTGCTTTTATCATTGGTGTTTTTTGTTGTTGTTGTTGTTGTTGTTGTTGTTTTTATTGTTTGTTTTTGTTTTGGCAAATGGTATGGCTAAAATGAGAGTGATGAAAAGAGCATCACCAATCATATCATACATAGAGAATGCAGTTTTCAATGACAATGAAATATTTTTTCAGATGTATTTTAATTTTCTTATCATCATCATTTTTGAATGATGTGAAAGTGGTCTATGGAGATGTCCATATGTGTTTCTGTGCATGTATGTGACGAGGCCTATGTATATCAAAAGTTTATGTCAGATATATTTTCAACCACTCTCCACCCTGGATCGCTCTTTCTTTCTTTCTTTCTTTCTTTCTTTCTTTCTTTCTTTCTTTCTTTCTTTCTTTCTTTCTTTCTTTCTTTCTTTTTTTATTAGATATTTTCTTTATTTACATTTTAAAATTGAACCAGGTTTGGTGCTCCCTGTTTATCTAGGCCAACTAGACAGGGATTCTCATGTATCTACTTTCCCAAAACTTGGGTTTAAGCAGCACAGCGCTGCACTTGACCTTTATGAATGTTACATGTCCAACTTAGGCATCATGTGTCTGCAGCAATCAATTTACAGACTTAGCCACTTCCCCAGGTTTTTTCTTTTTCAAACTTGTTATTTTGTAGGTGACATGCAATTCATCTCAAATGATCAGAGTAAAATAAAAGTTGCTGAATTGTTGATGTGTACACAGATAAATGAAACCATCACTGTAATCACTGTGATCAAATTGCAGAGAATTCCATCATCCACATCAAAGTCTTTGTGTTCTTTTGAAATTCCTTTCAATCTTTAATTGCTCTGGCCCTGGATAACAAATTCCTAACAATGAGCTTGGATCTCACGTTCTAGATTGATATTTCAATAGCACTGCATACCAGAAACACATTTTTTTAAATCACATCTTTTGTTCAAGCTTCATAGTTTTGAAATTCATTCATGTCCTTGCATCTCTCTGCTTTTCATTGTTGAGAATAGTCTAAATACAAATTTTTATTTCTGAATATACAGTACCAGTATTATCCCTATTCTTGGAAACAGTAAGTCATCTGTGAGGATGTACATTTGCATCCTTTGGCAAACACATAGGAGCCTAGGGACATGGACAACCTTTATGTGCCAAATCTTGTCAAGCTGGATGTTTTGATGATATAATTTCTGCTCACTTCTTGGAAAAGCTTCCTAACACCAGTCTTTTAAAATGTATTCAGTAATTGGTTATGGTTTTCCTTCATATTCATTGGTATTAATCATTACTTAACATTCATTAATTGGTCGTATGGTATATTGATTCATGTAATTAATAATGGAAGTGGTATTTAAGTTTATTACTGCTTAGTATATGATTTCAATAAACTATATTTCAAGAAAATTGTCAAGTTTATTTGCATGAATTTATTTATAACGTTCAGTCTTTTATGATAATACGACTGCCAAGAATTAAGGCTTGCAATTTTTTTTTTTTACATTTTTGCATTTTTGCAATCCTAGCATGTTGTTTGTTTTATTTTATCAGGAGAACTACAAGTTTCTTAACATTAGAAACTCATCAAAATATCAGTTTTTCTCTGATTAATTTCTGTTCTCAGTTAGTTTATATCATGTCCAAACTCTGCTCCTAAAATTGATTATTTTTACTGTCATTATTTGTCTTTGTTTCCCCTTCTTTTCTAGATTAAGTTTCAAATTTGCATTTTGATATTAGACTTGAGATTTGTTCCCTAATATAAATATTTAAAACTGTAACTTTCGTTCTGTTACTGACTTAACATTTTATGTTATACATACACTTTAACATTAAATTGTTTTTTTCAATGTCCCTTGTGACTTCATCTTTCATTCATTATTTAAGTGTGTTTTCAATAAATCACCATTTAAAAAGCAATTTAACAATTAATTATGATTCCATTTTGTTTTCCTTTGATATGCACAATTTTTCATGTATTCTGACTTTTCGTAGCATGGTCCATACACTTTCCCAGTGATACTAACATGTACATAGGAAAGAAATGGGTATTCATTTATTCTAGATGCAGTTTCCTCTAAAGGTCAATTAGGTCAAAGTGATTGATTGTGTGTATCTTGCTTTTGGGACAACAGAGACAAGTAACTTACACAAATGACATTCACTTCTCACGGTTCATGCTGGGAAGGTGGGACACATGGTACCAGAGTTGTTGGTGTGCTGAACATATTAAAAGTCAACTGTATCCAGAGGTAAATTCCCTACTTCTTTGTTTTGGGGTAGCAATTCTATCATAAATACCCTACTGTGATGAGCTCATGTAAATTTATTCTTATGCGTATCTTATCAAATAGTAGATCTTGTATTTTAACTGCACGCACACACACACATATGCACACACACACACACACACACACACACACACACACACACACACACACACCAGCTTGATGGTATTGTTTTTATTTTGGGGCAAAGAGAAAGACCATAAAGTTGGTGGGTAGAGATGGAATATCTGAGAGAAACTGGTGGTAGAGAAAGAATATAATTAAAATATTTTGTATGAAAAATTTTAAACATGTAAAAGCTAGGAAAAAAGTGGTTAACATTAGCATATGTGAAGTATGTTTATGCTCCCAACATTCAGAAATCAATCCATTCCTCCCACCACATTGCTGATATTCTAGGGACTGTCCTTGCTGAGTTCTTTAGCAATGGACAACCAAGAATGTCAGAAACCAGTCTGTGCTTATTCAGAGATGATGCACCAAACCCTCAAGAGACTAGAGGACACAGGGAGTTTAGAGGTCATGTGAGGTAGGGGGTGGGGACAACCAAGTGGAGACAGGGCCTGGGTAGGAGATGTGATATGTAGAACAGTTGGACCTGGGCAGGAGATATGGTGTGTAGAACATTTGGAGGGTAGGCAGGGGGAAGGGAATAAAATATAGAGTGTAAACAAATTTTATTAATTAAGAATGTCATGAATAAATTAATTAACAGCATGATGCTGAAGTGAAACACAGTCTCTAATTCATTTTTTAAGTTTTTATACCCTTTCTTTCATTAAGTTAGAGAAAAATACTTATGACATGTTTAGTACATCTCAGACAGTCTCAGATTTGGATGTTTTTAAATTTCATTTGCACTGAAGTTACTTGATTGTTTGCTATCCTGTCATAAGCTGAAGAGATTTGTAATGCACATGCAGTCCTGGCCCCCTCTATGGACTTGAAGACCTGGCATGCTCTGTGGTTATGGGAAAACTGATCTCTTTCCTGATTCACATCCAGGGACTAGACAGCAATAAACTGAACTAATTCATTACATGCATTTGCCATCTTAGTTCATTTTGACAGAGGACAATCTGACCAACTAAAACAAAGTCAGCCAGGTTTGTGGCCAATTAAAAATCCTGAGGATTCTTTTGAGATAATGGTATTGTCCAGGGATTCATTATTCTGGAATGAATGTCTCAAATACTCTGTTTAGTTTCAGAGACTGTCCTGGTCTATATTTTATCAAACTGCTTCTTTTTCCAAAATGAAATTGAGAAGACTTCTGCTTCAGTCACCATAGTGCCAGAATTGCTCTCAACTAGAAAACCAAATTAAATAACTGATCTAACTCCATCAGATACTGAACATCACAACAGATAAAGCAGGTTTGTGATCCCTGTGGGAAGTAAGCAAATGAAGTACAAGCTATCATTGTCCATAGTCATTTTCTAGAGGCAGTTTGGAGTCACAGAGCAAGAAAGGACAGTCAAAACTAGCTGTTTCAATGGATATTGGAGATCACTAGATGCTAAGAGAGCTAAAGAGCTCAATTTTGAAAAGAACACTTTCACAGAGAACTTTAGAGATCCTCATGGCAGCAAAGGTATTTCTTTATAAGCATAATGGGTATACTGATCTGAGTGTGTGAAGTGAAACTTTTTAGTGCTGGGAAAGTAACACAAGAAATCAGAAACATACCAGATCTTTCAAATAGCTAATACAGAGACAGGAATAGGTAAGGTGTTGTTCTCCCATCATCCAGACTCAAAGAACTTCATTGTCCTATGGCAGAAGAGTTAGGGACTTGAAAAAACAAACATGGAATTTATTTTTTCTTTTTTATTAGATATTTTCTACACTTGATCTTAGCCAAAAGGCCGAGAAGTGATTAGATATTTTCTTTATTTATATTGCAAATGTTACCCCTATCCTAGTTTCCCCCCCAAACCCCCCATCCCCTCCCTCTCCTCACTAACCCACCCGCAGAACTCTCTGAGACTGAACTACCAACTAAAGAAAATGCATGGTGAGACTCATGGCTCTACCTGCATATATAACATGAATTTAATATCTTCCAGGATATGGCGATGACTTCGTGGGTAAAGGTAATTGATAGCAAGCTTGGTGATCTGTATTTTATTTGGGAATTTACACAATAGACAATGATATCTAACTCTTAAAGATTTTCCTTTTATTTCTATATGTAAACTCAGGTATCTATGACCCAGCACAGAGAGAGAGAGAGAGACAGAGAGAGAGAGAGAGAGAGAGAGACAGAGAAAGAGAGAGACAGAGAAAGAGAGACAGAGACAGAGAAAGAAACAGAGAGACAGAGGCAGAAAGAGACAAAGAAAGACAAAAACAAAGACAAAATCAGAGACAGAGAGACTTGATTAACAAATTAACATAAACAATGAAATGAATACAGTAACATAAGCAAAAGCCAATTAGCAGGGAAAGATTGAATGTCCTTCTCAACCTGGGCTTCATAGAAAAAAAATTTACAAAGAAAGTCCTTGGTGTACTTGAGTGACAGGTAGTTATGCTTTAAGTAGTCAGAGAGACTCATGCCTCCAGTGGTCCTGCACTCAGTCATGAGCTGTGCTCTTTACTCAGCTGATCAGCTCACTCCCCGTCTTTAGAATGTTCTTCCCTTCTTAATAAATAGCCTCTAGTTCTATATCTATTCATCTGTATCCTATCCAACACTGCCTGGAACACAAGACCTGGAAAATGTATCAGACATGGTGGGGCCTTTAACAAATTGTGAGTATATTGTTCAGAGTGTTCACACCTTCCTATAGGGGTTAAATTCAATATACAGTAAATGCTGCATCATATCTGTTCTTACAAAGCAAACTTCAATTTGAGAAAACTACAATTCAGTTAAGCAGGAGTGAGATTAAGTCCAATAAGCATTAAGTGCTACCTTTAGTCCTAGTTTCCAGGAACAGCAACATCTAGACATCCAGGAGCCACTCAGAGTATAATATGTCAAAACTCTATAGCAAAATGCAGGAGAGATTTTTAGAAAATAACATAGCTATATACGATTTTCTGTAAGTGTAACATATAATTTAACAAATGGTTTAACAGTTGCCAGTGTATGTTGCATTTTATGGGTAGATGCTTAGGAATAATAAAGAATAAAATATTACAAGCAAATTATAGGTGGCAAAATAAAAAATCTGTTTAAATAGAAGAAAGGCAAAAAGAGTCTAGGATATAACAAATAAAACAGAAAGAGAAAACAAAAAGATTGTGGACATAAACCTAATTAAGTTTAGACAAAGAAAAATTTCTAATGAATGATGTTTATATTCAGATTACAGAGCCTCAATTCCAAAATAAATAAAAATTTTCAGAATTAGTGAATAAAGTAACTGACACAAAACATATTTTCAACATAAGAGGAGTAAGTGTTTGTGGGCTGGGGAGATGACTCTCAATGCATAAACTGCTCAACGAAAACCTCTTGGCAAGCAGGGGAGAAGTCAAATTAGGATCTCTATAGCCCGCATTGGACCTTGGTCAAATGGATATTTCTTATAACCCCAGAAATCAGGAGTGTACGACAGAAGAACCTAGAGCATGAAGGCTGTGGAAACCAACCAAAATCGGCAAGTTCGGAATTCATAAAAAAAAAAAAAAATCTTCAAGAGAAAGTGAGGGTAGAAGCAAGGAAAGTGATATAACTTTGTTAGAACTAAAACATATTAAAAACAAAAATAACACAATAGTAAATGGATAAGCTAGGAAAAGTTGTATACTATACAAATAGGAAGAAAAAAAAAAAAAAAAAAAACCTTGTAAAATAGCTGTGCTAAGGACAGCCCAAAGGACACAATGGCATGTGAAGGAAGAGCAATCCCACAAGGAAAAGTGTCTGGTAAACTATCACTTGAGACAATCCCCATCACCTTGTAATTAAAATTTCACATGTGTAACACATGTGCAATGTAACACAGAAACAAAATCTCAGCTGTGAGAAACACACATTAGCATGTGACAAAGAAACTTGTATTTCTTTGTCATTGCTGAATGTGCTAACATACCTCAAAGGTTGGAGAGCAAGTCCACATCCTATTTTGTATTCATACCTTACCTCTAAGACAATAGAAGAAGCAATATTTGATTGAAAACCAAGAATATTGAAAGAGCAGAATTAATCCACTTGACCATGCTGGCACATATGCACATTCTTTGAAGTGAAAGCTAAAATTTCTTCTTACATGAACAAAGAACATGCATTAAAAACAGATTGTCTTCATTACTTATTATGTTCTGATGAGTAAATACTTGCTTAAAAAAAAAAAGCCAGCTCAGGAAGGAAGGTAGTGCTCTGGATCATTATCTGAGAGAATGCAGCAGTCCATCATGGCAGAAAAAATCATGGCAACAGGAAAGAAAGTCCTGTTTACTTTGCAACTCCAATCAGGTGCAAAGTAAACAGGAAATAGAGTCTGATGATCAAACCATTAACCTTGAACGTATGACTCATTTCTTCTATCGGGTTAATTCTCTTTGAATGTTCTATCTTCTTCCAATATTACCTCAGTAGCTGTGGACAAGATGTACAAACATATTTGTATCTGAGAGACATTTCATACTGAGACCACAACAGGGGCATATAGTAAATGTGTGTTCACAGAATAGATTCTTGTAAACTTTCAGAGCTAAGAATCTAGCTTATCTTTCCTGAGTTGAAATCAAAACTAAAAAGAAAGTGATTTTTCTTCAAATTGCTAATTTGGCTGTGCATGAGCTCACAGGTCAATGCTGAAAACCAAAATAATAACGGACCAAAATAACAGTGGAAATACATTCAAAACTTCTAGAATGGAAATCAGTTTTTTCAAGGGCTGTTGTACCTGTCAGACAATCTCTCCTGTAGAGCCCAACTAAGAGTTTAAGGGGGATAAGAAACAAAAGCTAACTGTATAAGGATTCAGAAAAATAAATAAAAGCAGCAGGTGCCAAAGTTGAAACACCTAGACAGGCTTAGGACTATCAGAAATTTTAGCTATCTGAAGAATATTTTTCAGAATGATATACAAAGAAAAACATTAAAAATACAATTATTTAAATATCTATGCCAAATAGATATTTCTTTATTTATAATAGGCTTCTATGTGATTTTACTTGTAACTATATTAGCATCATCTACAGTTTATACATAAATATAACACTTAGGGCAATGGTCACATGAAAGTTAGGAAAGAGAGCCCAACAGAAGTGTTCTGTATTTTATGTGAGGTAGCAAACAATTTATAGGTGACCAGTGACAATCTTATTATATAACGCAATCATATATGTACTAAAAACTTATTGAAAATCTTGATTGATGGTAGTAAAATATGATTGGAATAGCTTTTAGAATTGCAAACTGTTGACACCTCATAACATCCTTTGTACTGACTGTTAGCATCAAAGTGAGAGACTAACAATGTTTAAGGAGTCCAAAGAAGGTCAAGAAAGGAAGAGTAAGTGAATGTAAAGTAGAAAGTTCAGTCACTTAATGTTTAGAGAAAACTAAAACAGTACAGTTAAAAAGCTGACCTTTACCTGTTTCCTTAAGTGCTAACTATATAAAAATAACCTACTAAAATCCAGATATTATAATGTGAGAAAAAAACAACAAATTTCTGCTTTAAGTAAATGATAAAAATTAAAACAAAAAAAAAACACAGGTTGTAAGGAAACATAGAAAAGTAAAGTGCTTTGTATATTAAGTATATAGAGATGGATGGTTTTGTTAGCATTTAGATAATAGATTTCAAATAAAAACAAATAATAAAGATCAATAGTCAACATCCTTAATCATCAGGGAAATGCAAATCAAAACAACCCTGAGATTTCACCTCACACCAGTAAGAATGGCTAAGATAAAAAAATCAGGTGACAGCAGATGCTGGCGTGGATGTGGAGAAAAGGGAACACTCCTCCACTGTTGGTGGGACTGCAAGGTTGTTCAACCACTCTGGAAATCAGTCTGGCGGTTCCTCAGAAAATTGGACATAGTACTACCGGAAGATCCAGCAATACCTCTACTTGGCATATATCCAGAAGAGTTTCCATCTGGTTATAAGGACACATGTTCCACTATGTTCATAGCAGCCTTATTCATAATAGCCAGAAGCTGGAAAGAACCCAGATGCCCCTCAACNCCTGGCAAACACGGAAGTGGTTGCTCACAGTCAGCTATTAGATGGAACACAGGACTCCCAAGGAAGGAGCTAGAGAAAGTACCCAAGGAGCTGAAGGGGTCTTCAACCCTATAGGTGGAAGAATAACATGAACTAACTAGTTCCCCCTGCGCTCATGTCTCTAGCTGCACATATGGAAGAAGATGGCCTAGTTGGCCATAATTGGGAGGAGAGCCCCCTTGGTCATGCAGACTTTATATGCCCCAGTACAGGGGAACGCCAGGGCCATTACGTGGGAGGGGGTGGGTAGGGGAGCAGGGCAGGGATGCGGGAAGTTAAGGGGAAATTTCTGGATAACATTTGAAATGTAAATGAAGAAAATATCTAATAAAGAGAAAAAAAAGACTTACAGCATTAGAAAAACACACAATTAGAATAGAAATCCTTAGTAATAAGTGAAAATTTAAACACACGAAGAAAGTTTAAAAAGTAGATATGTATAATTTAGTTACAATTTTAAGAAATTTAATACATTCTCTCACTAATAACAAATGCACAAAAATCAATAAATCTAATGAGAATATTAACAGCCTTACTCTATTTTTAGATTAATTAGAATTTTTAGAACATTCTTTTCAACCTTCACAGGAACAAACATTCTTCTGAATACATGGAGCTGATATTACAGACCATTTGGGCACATACAACATTGTTTGATGAAAGTTAAGTGTTAAAAACACAACTGAAGTGACAGATTACATGGCTGCTATAGCCTACTGAATATGTGCCCAAACATTCAAGATCTCACACACACACTAGTTTTTCATATTTAAAGTATGTTTTGTTTGTGCAGACATATTTCTCCATGGTGTAATGAATTCACATTTTCAAAATAATAATCATAATAAATTTTTAAAACCAATTTCTAGTTTTATGGGAAAGTTTGTACATACTTCTTTCTTACTTAAACATAGTTGTCTTTTGGAAATTACACTGCAAAGTAAATGGTAAGTCCAATATGATCTTTAATATATTTTCCTTATTAGATTTCATTGCCCCTTTTACTACCAAATATACATATGTTTCCAAAAGAGACAATTTTGATTTTTAACATAGATCATGGCTTTTGTAACTGGAAGGATCTGGAATTTGATAAATTCATGAAATGGGCTAGGAATATGTTGGGCTCCTTTTGGATGTGGTTCAGCAAGGACTTGGAGCATTCTGTAGTTATACTATAGCAATGGTGTGTCAATCAAAATTGGTCTCCTCTAGGAGACGTGTGAGTAAATAAATCATGGTGTGCTAAAAAAAATTACCTATAGTATACTCTCTTAACAAGTGCATGTGGTAACAGAGTGCACAGAAAACCTCAAACATTATGTTAAACCTGTCCTGGGGTGTCTTAAATGGGAAGGGTGGCCATTTTGTGGGACATATACATCAGTAAGTGTTAGAAAGTTATCGTGATTTACTTGAAACATTATTCTAGTTTCAGATTTGTGATAGCAATTGAATATAGCTTGGTTTTATGAATAAAATTGTCAGGCATCTGTGGCCTTCAGTTTCAGCTTATAGTGATGAGAGAATTGATCTAAAACTCTGAACTTCCAATATGAGTAATCCATCATGCAGGACTTCATTATAATGAGTCCTCTGGAAGTGGCAAGACCTTTCTGTTTGAGACAGTAATCCAGGGCTTTGGCTTTAGACACTGAGTTTAGGATCCCTTCAGGATTTAACCTGTGATTAAGCACAAAAATGTTTGAAGTTGTTCCTCAAAATGTTTTAAATAAGGTATGGACAGACAGTATGTGTCAAATAACAGCAAGTGGATTAGTCCATGGAGTGATAGAATGTAAAAAGGGAGTTGGAATTTCATAAAATATACTTATTATTCTGTATAAAATATACTAATCTGTAGTGACTTTCTATTTTTTACCATGGCATGGTTATCCCTTCTTTGAAACTAGTGTCCTTATTCTCTTTGTTGAACCAATGATCTCAGGTATCTCACAGTTAGCATTGATAAAGACAGGATCACTGAACTATCTTTCTTATTCAACATATAGGAAGAGTCTAAATGTCTACTTATTTGTTTCATATATATATATACATTTATGTATCTGTCTACCTATAATCTACTATTATCGATTGTTTATCATCTATTTGTCATCCATTTTTGTATTGTCTATCCATTCATTGTCTATCTACCTATTAACTATCTATCTCTGTCATCTATATATCTCTCACCTCTCATCACTCTCTCTCTCTCTTTCTCTCTCTCTCTTGCACACACACACACACACACACACACACATTTATCTAACAGCATAGATCTATTCTGTGCATATTGTTGTACAGGAGAAACATGGTTGAAAATCAATATTTTATATACCCATATACAAAATAACTAAAGCATTCACATGTGTAAGCACTGAGCCAATGTATTCACCTACAAGTTCTAAATAAATTTTGTGTGCAAAATTTCTTAAGAAATTTTATTTTAACCTGTCTATTTCCCAGAAGTACTTCTTTTTTAATAACAGAAGATAATAGACTCCAAGGATGCAGGATAGTCAGATGCAAACTGCTTTTGCTCTGGTACTTCTACTTAGAACCAAAATCTCTACAGTGTGGAGTTTAGACTAAGAATGGCTCACCTCACGTTACAAAGTATGAGTGCTTAGTCATCAGGGAACTCTACTAGTAGGATTAGGAAGAATGACCTAGTTGCAGTAGGTATGGCCTCTTTGGAAGAAATGTGTTCCTGGAGTTGGGCTTTGAGGTTTCAAAAGCCCAAACCAAACCCAGTTCCGCTCTCTGTTCTGGCTTGTGGATCTGGATGTAGGACTCTTAGCTACTTCTCCAGCACTGTCTGTTTACTTGCCAGCAAGCACCCAGCTATGATAATAATGTACTAATCTCCTGAAACTCTAAGCCAGCTCCAAGTAAATGCTTTATTTTATGAGTTGCCTGAGTCAAGCAGTCTCATTACAGCAAAATAAAACAAAATACAAAACAAAAAACAAACTCTCAACAAAACACTGAGACAGAGAGCATGTGCTATGCAGAATGACTCTAGCCAATGCTACATCATATAAAGATGCTATCCATGAAATACCAACTAATTTAAATGGAAAAAACTCATCAACTATTTGTTGTAGACAATGTGATTAATAGGAAGGAAAACAGTTAACATACTAGCTAGATTTATTGGTATTTTAATCTGTAAGTTCCACGCTATGTTCTCATGCTTTGTTTTGACTTTTTTTTAATAGTATTCATTTCATTCTTGGTGACACAATGCTGTTTCAGCAAGAAGTAATCACTTACTTATCAGACAAATTAAATTCCTACTCATTTTCTATATAATAACTCAAAAGCATGAGCATCTGTGCTTTGGGATTCTGGGGGATTTTATTACAAATCAGTAAAAAAAAAAAAGCAACCTTTTTCTGTATATGCAATACATTTTGTTGAATACTAAAATATTCAAATGATAATAAGGTTCATTTCCATTCTAAACCACTTACGGGTATAATAGAAATAAACAAATGTCTCTCATTTCAATTATCAGTTACATATTGATTTTTTTCCATCAAGAGAAAAGAAAATTCCTTTGATTTTCTCTGGCTCTGCAGATGACTAGTGCAGCACGCTAAACACTGTGGCATTTATTGCTGGGCTATTTCTTTACATATGTAATAAAATACATGAAATAGGTGTATCACATATAAGTAAAAGCAATCACATGATTGTTTATGATAGTTGTTAGGGCTAAATTTGACTGAAAGCCACAAATGAATGCCTACTTTACAATGGGGATTTGTTACCTCTTGAAAGAGATACATCATCACAGACATTACAGATGGAGAAGTCCTGCAGCTACTACTGTAGGTTATGAACCAGATTAGCTATTATTGGGATTTCCCATCTTTTGACAGGAAGCTCCTGGTCTGTGGTGTCTGAGGCTCTTGCTCTAAAGTATCAACAGCTCTCTGTAAGCCTTTCAGCTTTGTAGTTTCTCTTCTCTGGATTGCTACAGCTTCCTGTTACTCTTCAGCCTCCATCCTGTGTTCGTCCTCCTTCCACCATCCCGCTTGCACTTGTCCTGCTCATCCTTCCAATTTGCGAAATTACTTCCCCTTCAGCTGCCAAGCAGTCAGTGGCCTTCCTACCTTTTCAGCTTGGCGTTGCTGATGACTGCTGTCACCAATGTTCCCATCAGCCCAGACTGCACATATAGCGGTACGAGAAGAAACCCTTTATAGAAAGAAGCTTTTTATTGCAACACTAAACAGGTCAGCACTGTAGGGTGCCTTGTAGAAACTTACCACATGATCATGAGGATGCTTAACTAACTAAAGAAGAATGTGCCTTAACACCACACATATAACATTCAAATGAAGGCTTTTGTTACTCCAAATCATCACAGTCATAACTCTATAGTACTAGTAATTGAAGCCCTTCTTCTAGGCTACCCAGTGGCATGCATAGAATGCTTACAGAATCATCTAACATTACTGGATGCTGGTGATAGGGCCAGCCCTGGTACTAACCCTCAAAATCAACTGTGAATGTATCTGCACCTTCAATGTTAGAAAAAGGGATGTGGTCCCAAACAAATCACACCATGCAGCAGGTCGCACGTATCAGAGGCAGACTCTGGGTCCTTATTATGAGCTCCTGAGCAAGGTCTCTCAGACTGTCTATTCTCTGTAGGATATTTTATGTTGTCTTTGTGTACCTTGACCCTCCTAATATAGTCTGACTGGATGTTGCTAAGGGGAATGGGCTGCAATAGGATGCTTGCTCAGAAGGATTCTGATTTTCTTCCTGGAATTTGAGTTTAGCCCCTGGTCTCACACAAAATGGAGGTTCTTCAAAAATCAAATTGGTTGGGCTTGACAAACTAGCCAGGTCTATTCTCCATGCATATGCCATGGAGTCAATGAATAATTAACATTAAAATTTAATTCACATTCACGTCAGTTCAATGTGATATTGCCTTTACAAATGTAAAGTTAACTACTCAAATATAGGACTTGCTCAGCCCATATAGTAAAAATATGTATATTGGTAATCTATACTGTTTGGTCTATGTCCATAGAATTTTATTTAACTGTCATTTCTTAAGTTGTTCTTAGCTTTATTCTTCCAGACAATTCTGCACTGACCTCATCAGATAATACCTTTTTATTTAGGATATTTGAAGGAGCTAATGATAGCTTTGTGCAAATTTTGTGTTTGTTTGTGCATTCTTGTTGTTTTGTTTCATTTTCTTTTCTACAGTTTGCTAGATGGGGTTGCTCTATAAATTTAAGGTAGCCTGGAACTTGTAACTGGACTTGACCCTCGTCCTCCCATGATCTGGGATAATAAGCATATATCACTAAAGTAGGCTTCCTTTTGTTTATAAAACCTGAAATATTTATTGTAGAAGATTAACACTGCTTTATCTAGTATCAACAATGGATTTATCTGTCGAATGTTAAGTGTATGAGTGCTTTAAAGGACAATCCCTTGGGAAAATGGGGTATGCTCGTGAGTGTAATGTAATATCTTACTTCAGACATGGAGCAAAGTACAAACAAACTTTTGTTTGTACTTTATACAAAGTACATGTACTTTGTACATGGGCTATTTAATACGCATGAGTCTTTGTAAAGCACACTACAGAACAAAGCTAGGCATGGTGGTCCTCTACATCATGCAGAGTTACTGAATCTTCAATATACTTAAATTCTAATAACTTAACATTCGATAGAACACAATTCACACCAGTGATTTTTGCACAGATCATTCTGTCATGACTTTCTCTAGCTCAATGATATAACTTGGAAATGTTGAAGTAGCATTTACCTTCACATTATTCTCCTAATTATCTAAATGATAAGTGTCTTCTTGAAAAGATGGCATAGAAACATAGTCCTAAATGATGAGAGAAAGCTTTTAATAATACCTTGAAGTTAATATCAAATATTAAATGTATCATTAGGCTACTAGAATATAAACAAAAATACTCCTAAAACTCAGTAAATTAAAAAAATAACATCATTTAATTATTGAGTTTGTAAGTCTGAGGCAGGTTTTTTGGATGATATTTTCTCCAAAGATTCAACTTTGCATCTGTTTCAGCTATCCACTTCAATAAAGAATAGACAAAATTCAAACAACCTGGACTAGATTAAACTAAACTATAAAATTTCGTATTGTTTATCAGGCTAGCCCGTGATTGAGCCCAGATGGAGAGAAAATTTTGCTATCTTTTGTGACCTAGATTCTGTACTGTGTGTCCAATAACTTTGTTATAGCTTTTGACCTAAGATTGTCTTTGATCATAAATTCAGCCTAAAGTCAAATAATGAAATAAAGAAAAGAGAATGGAAACCCTTCTACGTTTGGTGAAGTCTGCGTTGATGTCAGATTGTAAAGTGTTTTTGTGATTTCCATCTTATTTACTACAATTTATTAGTTATTGAAAATTTTATGTAATGTGTTCTGAGCATACTAACTCCCTCATCACTCCTCCTAGAATCATCTTTTCAACATTGTATACTCCTTGTTTGTTTATGTGTTTGCTTACCTGTCTGTTTTGTAAAAATCCATCAAGTCTAATTTGTACTACTTATATACACTTAGATGTGTGTTCTTCCACTACAGCATGGTCAACTTACCAGTGAATATACTCTTAAAAAGAACTAACTTTCCCTCTGCCAGCAGCTGACAATTCTTGACAGCTCCTCAGATAGGGATGGGTCTTTATGTTCTTCTCTTGGTTGCTAGTCTATTATATGAAGAGAAAACATGATTAAGGTACCTCCTGTAGAAGAAACCGTTTACTTGGGGCCTGGGTATAGTTTCAGAAGCTTTGTCATTATCATGGCAGGGAACATGGTAACAGAGATAGGAACTATGGTTCTGAAGATGGAGTTGAAAGCAACATCCAGATCCAGAGAGAGAGAGAGAGAGAGAGAGAGAGAGAGAGAGAGAGAGAGAGAGAGAGAGAGAAAGGAAGGAGGAGGAGGAAGAGAGAAGAGAAGCAGATATGAACTTTTTAAACATTAAAGCAACCCCTAGTGGCATACTTCCTACAATAAGACCCAAGGCCATAGCCCCTTATCCTTCTAATCCTTTCTAAGAAGAGGTCCAGACTCTGGCAAGTAAGCATTCAAATGTATAAGCATGTGTAAGCCTATGGGGACCATTCTTATTCAAACTACCACATCTACTTTCTCTCTCTATGCTGGGAATTGATATTATATTGGGTTCATCCATGCACTCCTAACCACTCTAAAGTCATAAATTCAGGTACTCTTATGTGTCCAGGGAACATTGTTTCCTTATAATCATTGCTCTGATAGTCTTTCTGTCCCTTTTTCCATAATGATTTCTAATCCATGGGTGGAAAGTAAGAAAATATAGATGTCCATTTCCGAGACTCTTAGGAAGTCAAAGAATAAGGTACATGAGACTGGGTAACACCCTAAGACATAATTAGGGACAGATGATGTTTATCTCCGAAAAGACTTCTTCCAACTTTAAACGTGAATAGATACCAAAATTTAAGATTCATTCTGTCATCCTCATCCAAATTACCAGTGAATCGTCTTTTTATCATCATACAAAAAAAATCTAGGCCTATAATCTGTCTAGCCGCAATTCATAAAAGGATATACATACTGTAAGATCAAGAATTGACAAATGGGACCTCATAAAGTTGCAAAGCTTCTGTAAGACAAAAGATATTGTCAACAGGACAAAAAGCCACCAACGGACTGGGAAAGGATCATTACCAATCCTAAATAAGATAGGGGACTGATATCCAATATATATAAAGAACTCAAGAAGGTGGACACCAGAAAATCAAATATCCCCATTAAAAAGTGGGGCACAGAGTTAAACAAAGAATTCTCAACTGAGGAATACCAAATGGCTGAGAAGCACTTGAAAAAATGCTCAACACCCTTAATCATCAGGGAAATGCAGATCAAAACAACCCTGAGATTCCACCTGACACCAGTAAGAATGGCTAAGATCAAAAATTCAGATGACAACAGTTGCTGGCGTGGATGTGGAGAAAGGGGAACACTCCTCCATTGTTGGTGGGAATGCAAGCTGGTTCAACCACTCTGGAAATCAGTCTGGCGGTTCCTCAGAAAATTGGACATAGTACTACTAGAAGATCCTGCAATACCTCTACTGGGCATATATCCAGAAGATATTGCATCTGGTAACAAGGACACATGTTCCACTATGTTCATATCAGCCTTATTCATAATAGCCAGAAACTGGAAAGAACCCAGATGCCCCTCAACAGAGGAATGAATACAAAAAATTTGGTATATTTACACAATGGAGTACTACTCAGCTATTAAAAACAATAAATATATGAAATTCCTAGGCAAATGGATGGATCTGGAGGCCATCATCCTGAGTGAAGTAACCCATTCACAAAAGAACTCACATAACATGTACTCACTGATATGTGGATATTAACCCAGAAACCNGGCTCTGAGAATCCTTCAGTTTCTTATTCCATGTACTCTGACCCATTGTGGGATTCTGTATTAATCCCTGTCTACTACAAATAGAGGCTTTTCTGAAGAAGGTTGAAATTTGCACTTATCTATGGTTTTAAATTCTAAGTAAGACAGTAGGAGTAGGTTTAATGGTCACTTAGCAGAAAAATAGTAGTATGTTTTTTTTCTAGGCCTATAATCTGTCTAGCCGCAATTCATAAATGGATATACATACTGGAAGAAGAAAAATTCTAGCTTATTATAATTATTAGTTATATTATATGGAATTCATGGTTTTTAAAGTTGTTATAAACTTGAGGGATTTACATATGGGTTAGCAAGTTACTATTTAAAAACTATATTATAAATAATAATTATTATTATTATGAATAAATTGTAGCTGTTTTTGAAATTAGTATAAGATATTTTTATATTATCTCCAATATCTTGAGCATTACATGTGATTGTCATGTTTAAGAAACAGTAATAAGATTGTGGTTACTAAAGTACAGTGCTCACCAATGATGTGTGCCCTAAATCAGGGGGAGTACAAAAGTTTATCCAACCTGGTGACCACTTTAGATTTCAAGTATTATTGTAAATCATTAAAGGTTTACTGTTGGTGTTAACCTAATTGATTTTCAGTTTTTAATTTCTGTTTTAAACTTTTCATTATTGCTTTTATTTAATGGTTCTATGGCTCTGATTATAAAGAAAAAGCAAGGAAAGCAACTATTCTGTTGTTACATAAACTAGGTAAGGATTTATGATTAACAGCAATAAAGAGGCCAAAAGGATAAAGGTAAGGGGACACATTTCAATAGTAGCTCTGCATGTGAGAGTTGGACATGGAAGTGAGTCTAGACTCACAGTGTGTGGCAACACCTCTTGGTACTAAATTGGATTACTTGATATATATATATATATATATATATATATATATATATAGTCAAGTTTTGTTTTATTTTCATGTTGCTGTTATTTTTTTCTGTTCCACAGAATTGGCCATTTTTTTGTACCAATTCTTGTCCAGCAAAAGGTTCAATGTTCTATTTCCTAACATCTAAATTATTCTCTCTTCTAAACCCTTTCTCATTGCTGAGATTATAGTATCCATTTTTATCTTTATATTTATGTTAGCCATGACATCTTTCAGTTTCTGAAAAATAAAATTCAGTGTAAATTTTATGTCCCCATCTGTTTGTCTTAAATGCTCATAAAATTTACCATAAATTGGAAGTCTTGCCAGTGGCCACTTTTCAAGTCACAGCTTAAGTATCACCTCTTTATCATCTCTCCTTCTGTCATGGCAGAACAGGCTTCTATCCCTGCTGAAGATTTTCATCTACCACAACTTTCAATCATGACTTTTGCCAGCAATCTTGTCATTCTATTCTGCAGCAGGTTTCCTCCCCAGGTGATAAGAACCTGTGATTCCAACAGGACTGCATTCCAATGATTGCAGGGGATACAAGTAGCTACAGAAACTGACCTGGGATCAAAATGAAGGAGCTCCTGGAAAATGTCTATTATTTTATTTTTTCTTATATGTAATTTATATTTGAGATTTTTTTCAATTTATATTAGATATTTTCTTCATTTATATTTCAAATGTTATCCAGAAAGTTCCCTATACCCTCCCCCGTCCCCCGCCCTGCTCCCCTGCCCACCCACTCCCACATCTTGGCCCTGGCATTCCCCTGTACTGGGGCATATAAAGTTGGCAAGACCAAGGGGCTTTTCTTCACAATGATGGCCCACTAGGCCATCTTCTGCTACATATGCAGCTAGAGACATGAGCTCTGGGGGTACTGGTTAGTTTATATTGTTCTTCAACCTATAGGGTTGGAGACCCGTTCAGCTCTTTTGGTACTTTCTCTAGCTTCTTCATTGGGAACCCTGTGTTCCTTCTAATAGCTGACTGTGAGCATCCACTTCTGTGTTTGCCAGGCACTGGCATAGCCTCACACAAGACAGCTATATCAGGGCCCTTTCAGCAATATCTTGCTGATGTATGCAATAGTGTCTGTGTTTGCTAGTTGATTATGGGATGAATTTACAAACATGTAGTTTGAGGTATTTTCTGATTTTACTATGTGAAAGCCTGATTATATTATTAGTCATTGCATATTATTTTGAAAAGAATTTTAAGTTATATTTTACATGGGTGAGGCAATTGGACCCACAGCTTTTCAAATAGTTAACATTCCTAATGTCTGTTTTCCTTGTCTTTTTAGACCATAAAATTTCAAATACTTGATGTGGTTCTAATAATATTAACATAGAGATATAATAATAATAATAATAATAATAATAATAATAATAATTATAAATAAAAAAGTGTCAGGAGCCACTGAGAAGGATGTTGTGAGCTACAGCAGACAGTGTAAAAAAAGACTATTATGCTAGAACTAATGGATTGAATGGCAATGAAAGAGAATTACTCTAGCTTGTCTTTCCTGCATAACATTTACTTCAAAGCCTTTTTCATTGTTTCTGCAGACTAAAGAGAAGGTTGGGAAAGAAGAGAAGGACATAAAGTGATTGTTATGACCAGTATCCCCACTGAATATCTGCTGTGTTTGGGTGTTCCATAGGATTTTAGTGTGTAGAGTCCTATAGGTAACATGTTAGTTCTATAAACTTCTGCTCTGTGTGTCTGCCTGTGTGTCAAAATTCAGTCATAGATATAGATATACATCCTTAAATAATCATATAGGAATTAAATCTGTAAAAGTAATAAATATCCTCCAGTGAATATTTGAAAATGATCTTCTGTTTCCTGAGGGAAGGTAACTTCCAGCCTCAAATCTTTTACCCAGCTAGTTAAGCAAAACAAAAAATATGAAGATATACAGAAACTCAGAAAACAATTCCATCAGAATCCTTTTGGATAATACATAAGATATATGTGAGAAAATGCTGGAAAAAGAAAATTTATTCCAGAAAAATTGGTTAGAACAATATGAAGCTGAATGAAGTTCAGAGGAAATGCTAAAGTAGTCAGTTCCCTGAGAGAAGTCAGGTAGGCAGTAACAACATACACATATGTCACACACATACCACATATTTATACATACATATATGTAGGAAGCTGCTGCCTCGGCGAGGGGCACGCCTGGCTGCCGGAGCCCCGGCGAGGGGCGCGCCCAGCCGCCAGAGCCCCGGCGAGGGGCCGTGCCGCCCGCCGGAGCCTCAGGAAAGGCCGTCCGGCTCCGGGAAGGCCTGCGGCTCCGCCCCATTACAAGATGGTGCGGGACCAGCAGGCTGCCAGGGAGGAGAGCCTAGTGCGCATGCGCAGCTCTTTCCTCAGGCTCTCCTCAAGCAGTAGCCACTCCCGAAGGGAAAATATGCTAATGAGGCACTGCTTGTGGTACCAATAAAGGGAAAATATGCTAATGGGTGTGGCTTGTGGCACCAATGAACGGGCCACATGCAAATGAGGTGTGGCTTAGTGCACCAATCCGCATCCACTACGACACCCCCTTCCCCTCCCTGGGAGAGTATAAAAGCAGCAGCTCTGCTGCTGTCCTGGGTCCCGGCAATCTACAAGCAAGGCACTTCTGAATAAAGCTGACTGAGAAGATACCGGTGGTGGCATGACTTTCTTGCTGGTCGACAGAGGCAGGGAGGTGCGCTGCACATATGCATACCAAATATTTACACATACAATGTACTCACATATATATACACCATACTCATATACAGAGCTATACACACACTATACACACACAAATCCCACCTCCAGTTAGTTACACATGCACACATATCATATACACATGCATAGATAAAGGTAAACATACTCATATATGTATACCATTGTCTTAGTTAGGGTTTTACTGCTGTGAACAGACACCATGACCAAGGCAAGTCTTATAAAAACAACACTTAATTGAGGCTGGCTTACAGGTTCAGAGGATCAGTCCATTATCATCAAGGTGGGAGCATGGGAGCATCCAGCCAGGCATAGTGCAGGCAGAGCTGAGAGTTCTACTTCTTCATCCAAAGGCTGCTAGTGGAAGACTGACTTTCAGGTAACTGGGGTGAGAGTCTTAAGCCCACTCCCACAGTGACACACCTATTCCAACCAGCGTGGTTACCTCTCCTCAGCCAGGGAAGGTGGCCAGATATCTGGAGCCCAACATGGGGTCTGTCTCAGAAGCTGTGTTGCTTCTGCAGTCTGCTCACTCACCCTTCACAGTCTGAAAGCTGACCTGTGCAGACTGGTCTCTGAGGGAACTGGGACCCAAAATGGCTCCCTCACAAGGTCCAGCGGGCAAAGCCCTCCAGGTCGAACACCTCTCCTCTGGCAGAGAAGGTGCCCAAATATCTAGAGAGTGAAAGGGGTCTGTCCCAGAAGCTGTGTTGCTTCTGCAGTCCACTCACTTACCCTTCACAGCCTGTGAGCTGACCTGGGCAGACTGCTCTCTGAGGGATCCGGGACCCAAGATGGCTCCTTCACCTGCTTCTGCAGGCAGAGCCCTCCCTGGCAGACACCTCTCCTAAGGTGGGGAAGGTGCCTGGGTGTCTGGAGCCCGAAATGGGGTCTGTCCAAGAAGCTGTGTTGCCTCTGCAGTCTGCTCACTTACCCTTCACAGTTTGTGAGCTGACCTCTACTCAGCTATTAAAAATGGTGAATTCATGAAATTCTTAGGCAAACGGATGGAACTAGAAAATATCATCCTGAGTGTAGTAACCCAAACTCAAAAGAACACACATAGTAGGTACTCACTAATAATTGGATGCTAATTGGATGCTAACCCAAAAGCTTACAATGCATATGATAAAATATATAGACCATATGGAGCACCAAATGAAGGAAGGGGTGGGTGCTTCAGTCTTGGATGGAGCAGGGAACAGAAAGATTGTGGGAGATGGAAGTAGAGGGGGACAAGGGAGCGAGAAAGGAGGAAGAGGAGGAAATAAGACTGGCAGAATCATAATCTGGAGGAGAAGAGAAGTGAGAGAGGTACAGAGGGTCTAGGGACTGAAGAAAAATAGGTAGCAGGGGTCATGAGGAACTGTGAATAGCCACTGGAGGATCCCAGACACCAGAGAAATGAAGCTCACAGGACCCAATGGGATTGACATTAGCTGTAATTCTCAAAGAAGCAGGAGATAGAACTTGTGGCGACCACTTCCAGTGGATATGCACAGAACCTGGCTGACGGATGGAGCAACCTATCCATCTACTAGTTCTGTTTTGTTTTGTTTTGTTTTGACCCAGAAATGTTCCTCTCCAAAAGAAGAATAGGAACTAAAAATAGAATAGAGACAGAACAAAAGAAGGGCCAACAGTTCCTGGGGGAGATCTGGCCAGCAACTGACCAATGCAAAGACTGATGCTTGGAGCCAACTATCTGCCTAAACTCAGGGAAACCTGGTTGGGGAGCTGGCAGAAGGACTGGAGGAGCAGAGTGGAAATGCAACCATATTGGAAGAACCACATAGGCTGGCCTGACCACCTAGTTCTTCCAAAGCCTAGACCACCAACCAAGGAGTGTACCTAAAGGTATCTTTGGCTCCAGATACTTATATAGTAGAGGATAGCCTTGCCAGATAGCAATGGGAGTGGAGGTCTTTGGTCCCAGGGAGGTTAGATGACCCAGATGGGGGAATGCTGGAACAGTGGAGCAGGAGAGTGTGGGTGGATGGGGTAGTACTCCCATACAGGCAAAAGGGATGGGGAGGGCAGATGTAGGATGGGGGGCATAGAGGGGTAACCAGAAAGTAGGACATCATGGGATGGGGGTGTTGGTGGAGGTGGTAACTAGAAAGTAGTATATCATTTGAGGTGTAACCAAATGGAATGATTAATATTAATAAAAGAATGAATCTATTTTATAAAAAAATGTTAAATCTTTTCTCTTCAAAATAAGAATGTGGAGTTCACTAGTGTGAGTATATAATCACTCTGTAATATAACCTCAGAACCTCAAGTTATAAACCTTAGACATACATATATTGTACTATGTGTTTACTACTTACAAAGAATATTATAACAAAGATTACTTGCTTCTATGATAAATAATTAAAGAATATGTCATGCTTTATTTCTACAGAGATTACCCTTGAAATTTAATCACTATTGGAATTTCAATAGAGCAACTAGAGAGTTCTGCTGGAGGATGTAACAGAGTTGTTGCAAGTTCAGCTAGCTTGTTTATGATTCCTTTTGAATGTATGAATACTGCACACTGTCAAGACTTAAAAAGTAACCCAACTTAATAAACAACTACAATGTGGACAGAATCCTGCATGACTTTTCAATTTTAAAGCTAATTCTAGCATTTAGGATTATATCCTATATATTTAATTACACTTAAATGTATATAACATAGTACTATCTTAATATCTTAACATATTCCTTATATTTTCATATTTGATCAATAAAGATAGCTAAAATAAAGGCAAAGTCATGACAGTATATTTTATGCTAACAGAACATAAGTTAATATATATGATTAGTAGAACATCAAAGAGTATACAGTGTATGGAAAGAGGAGTATAAACATGTAAATAATTATTGAATTAATAAAGAAAGGTGGTTACTGTATGATTTTTCTTCTATGATGGTCTAGATCAAAAACTGCACATGCATAGATGATATAAATCATTAGGTCAGAGGCTAGAGACCAACAAGAAAGGGACTGTAGAAGAATATTAGGAAAATGAAGGGGAGATAAATGTGAAATAAAATAATAAACACATACAAAATGTCACAATGACACATTATTTTATATGAACCAGAATGTAACAAAATATATTTATGTTTGTAGCATAGAAAAAGATTATTCCATACACTGTGATATTTTGAAAGAAGCAAAATCATTTTCACATCTATTTCTATGTGTTACATACATTTGATGTAGATGTTATACTACATCAGATGCTAACCAAATATTAATTAGTTTTCCAGAAACTATAAATCTTTAGGCTCTAAAAAATAAAACAGGATGTGTACTTTAAAACATGAAAATATCGACCTTTCGTCTGAGCCCTGTGGATACAGCTAGGGCCTGTCCTGTGCTTCCCACACCCCAGGACTTTAAGATCACATCAGGTCACCAGTGAGTGGAGTGCAGCGGTGGTTTTGGGAGCAGTGGGTCAGCGATTGCCCGCAGGGGCAGGAACCAAGAACTCCACCCCACTGGAGGCTGGGTCTCTCCCAGCCAGAGCACCCCCCCCACCCCACCATTTTTCCTCTGAGCCCAGCGGGGGCCTGTCCTGTGCTTCCCACACCCCAGGACTTTAAGATCACATCGGGGTTACGCGTGAGTGGAGTGCAGCGGTGGTTTTGGGAGCAGTGAGGCAGCTGTTGCCTGCAGTGGCAGGAACCTAGGAACTCTGCCCCACTGGAGGCTGGGCCTCTCCCAGCCAGAGCACCCTCCACCCTGCCATCTTTCCTCTGAGCCCAGCTACTCCAAGGACTTTAAGATCACATCAGGAGCTCAGGGCTCTGGCTGCAGGTGCTGTGCACTCTCCTAGGCTCTTTCGGGACTCCCCAAGCTATCTTGGGACCTGAGGTGAGCAGGGGAACACAGCCTCTGTTCCGGCCCAATCTCGTGGAACTTGAGACATCATCCAGGAGACTGATAAAGGCCCAGGGCAAAACAGCGGGTCCTTTCTGGTCTGCACCAACGCTAGATCTCCTCAGGCAGAGATGGCAGGAGGCAAGCTTAAGAACAGAAGCAACAGAATCCAAGGGTACTTGGCATCACCAGATCCAAACTCACCCACCACATCAAGTCCTAGATACAACAGTACACCAGAAAAACAGGACATGGATATAAAGTCACTCGTCATGATGATGATTGAGGACTATAAGAAGGAAATGCAGGAAAACACAGATAAACAACTAGAAGCATTTAAAGAGGAAAAACTTAGAGAGTTACAGGAAAACAATACCAAACAGGTGATGGAATTGAACAAAGCCATCCAGGACCTAAAAACGGAAGTAGAAACAATTAAGAAAAAACATGAAAATATCTTAAAATCAAGATGAAATAAATATTTGATTAAATCCTTCAAATTGTAATATGAGTTTATGAGATTTATTTCCTCTCGATTTAGTCACTTAATCAAGAAGAAAACATGTGTGTGGTGCATAAAACTATTATGCATAATTTCAGCTCTTCATATCTTTTCATAATGTTATAATGAGTTTTTATTGTGGGTTTGAAACTTTTCCTTCCAAGACAAGGACTCCCACTCTCCCCCTATCTATTCAATATAGTACTCTAAGTGTTAGCTAGAAAAATAAGACAACAAAAATAGATCAAGTGGTTGCAAATTGGTAAAGAAGAAATAAAGGAATCACTATTTTCAGATGATATGATAGTATATATAAGCAACTTCAAAAATTCTACTAGAGAACTTCTCTAGCTGATAAACATCTTCAGAAAAGTGGCCAGATATAAAATTAACTCAAATAAATCAGTAGCCTTCCTTTATACAAAGGATAAACAGCCTGAGAAAGAAATTAGGGAAACAACTCCCTTCAAAATAGTCACAAATACTATAAAATATATTAGGGTATCTCTAACCTAACAAGTGAAAGACCTGTATGACAATAACTTCATGTCTCTCAAGAAAGAAATCAAAGAAGATCTCAGAAAATGGAGAGCTCTTCCATGCTCATGGATTAGCAGAATTAACATAGTAAAAATGCCTGTCCTTTGGTAAGGCATTCTATATATTCAATTCAATCCCCATCAAAATCCCCCAAAATTCTACAAATCCATGGAAAGAGCAATTCTCAAATTCATCTGGAAAGGCAAAAATCCCAGAATAGCAAAAACAATTCTTAACAATAAAAGAACAGCTTGGGGAATCACTGATATCCCTGACCTCAAGTTTTACTACAGAGAAATAGTGATAAAAATTGCATGGTATTAGTACAGAGACAGACTCATTGATCAATGGAATAGAATTAAAGACCCATAAATTAAACTACACACTTATGGTCACTTAATCTTTGACAAAGACGTCAAAAATATACAATGGAAAAAGGAAAGCATCTTCAATAAATGGTGTGGCCTAACTGGCTGTCTGTATGTAGAAGAATGAAATAGACCCATATTTGTCACCTTGTCCAAGTGGATCAAGGACCTCAACCAAAAGCCAGATACACTGAATGTAATAAAATAGAAAGTGGGAAAGAGTCTTGAACTCATTGGCACAGGGGGAAATTTCCTAAACAGAACTCCAATGGCTCATGCTCTAAAATCAAGAATTGATAAATGGGACCTCATGAAGCTGGAAACTTTTGTAAGGCAAAGCACATAGTCACTAAGACAAATCAGCAACCTACAGATTGGGGAAAACTCTTCACTAACCCCACATCCTATAGAGGGCTAATATCCCCAAACTCAAATATAAAGAACTCAAGAAGTTAATCACACACACACAAAACAAACAAACAAACAAACAAAACTAACAACCTATTTAAAAAATGGGGTATAGCACTAAACCAAGACTTCACAAATAAGGAATCTTGAATGGCTGAGAAACATCTAAAGATATCTTCAATGTCCTTAGTGATCAGAGAAATGCAAATGAAAACGACCCTGAGATTCCACCTTATAACAATCAGAATGGATATGGTCAAAACCTCAGGTGACAACACATGTTGGAGAGGATGTGGGGAAGAAGAACACTTCTCCATTTCTGGTGGGATTGCAAACTGGTACAACCACTCTAGAAATCAATATGAAGGTTCCTCAGAAAATTGGAGTTAAATCTATCAGAAGATCCATCTCTACCACTATTGGGAACATACCCAAAAGATGCCCCAGCATGTCAAAGGGACAACTGTTCCACTATGTTTGTAGGGGTCTTATTTGTGATAGCCAGAAGCTGGAAACAGCCTAGATATCCCATGACAGAAGAAAGGATACAGAAAATGTAGTTCATTTACACAGTGGAATACTACTCTGCTATTATGAAGGAAGGAATCCTGAATTTTGCAGGCAAATGGATGGAACTAGAAAATATTGTGAGTGAGGTAACTCAAACCCAAAAGGACATGCATGGTATGTACTCCCTAATACGTGGATATTGCCTCCCCCCAAAAAAAAAATTACAGAGTACCTAAGGTACAGTCCACAGAGCTCAAGATCAAGAAGCTAAAGTGGCCAAGTGAGGGACCTCAGTCCCACTTGGGAGAGAGAAGAAAACAATCACAAGTGGGGAGGGAGGAACCTGGGAGGGAAAGTGGATGATGAGTGAGGAAGTTGGGGGGGGGGGATCTGATCTGGTATTGGGTGAGAGAAAAGGACTGAAGCCTTGAGGTCCAGCAGAAAGAATGGAAGCAGGCAACTTCAGGAAATAGGAGGATGAGGGGACACCAAGAGACCTGGGAGGTGAAAGACTCTCAGGACTCAAAGGGAACCTTTGATGAAATCAGGACCTTATATAAAATGCCTGGACAGTAAGAAGAGGAAACTTTTAGAGCCCACCTCCAGCTGGTAGACAGAACATCAAGTGAGGAATGGAGTTGACATCCCACAGTCACATCTCTGATCCATAATTGTTCCTGTCAGAAAGAATTACAGGAATGGAAATGGAGAGGAGCCTGAGGAAATGAAGTCCAGTGACAGGCCCAAAGTGGGATCCAGCTCAAGGGAAGGTCCCAAGGCCTGACATTATTACTGAGACTATGGAGTGCTCACAAAAAAGGGGACTATCATGACAACCCACTGAAAGACCCAACAAGCAGCTGGCAGAGTCAGATGCAGATATTTGCAACCAACCAATGGACAGAAGCAGCTGACCCCTGTTGTTGAATTTGGAAAGGCTGAAAGAATCTGAAAAGGGAGATCTTGTAGGAGGACCAGAAGTCTCATTTAATCTGGACTCACAAGAACTGTCGAACACTGCACCACCAAAGAGACAGCATATACTGGCTGATGATTCAATTTGGGCCTGTTGATGAACTCCTTTTCCTCAGGCCCCTATCCATGTCTGTCCTTAGAGTTATTTTAGACAGCAAAAGTTATGGGTCAGAGGTTTTTTTGTTTGTTTGTTGGTTTGTTTTATTTTATTTTGTTTTGTTTTGTTTTGTTTTGTTTTGTTTTGTTTTGTTTATTAACTGTAGGATGACAATCCCATTCCTCACTTGATGCCCTGTCTTTCTGCTGGAGGTGGGCTCTACAAGTTCCCTCTCCTCACTGTAGGGCAATTCATCTAAGGTTCTTGCCTTTGAGTCCTGAGAATCTCTCACCTCCAAGGTCTCTGGTACATTCTGAAGGGTCCCGCCACCACATCCTGAAGTTGCCTGATTTAAAACATTGTTAGGCCTGACACTGCAGCCACTACATCAAGAAGCAATCATGCCCACAGTCATTTAGACCAACATTCACTTATTAGAATTAGGCTTTTTAGTTATTCTCCTTTAATTGATGAAAAACTTGGAGCCAGGGAAATCCACATAAAATGTGTGTGCTCCTTACTTACTAAAGCAAGAATTTTGTGACAGTACCTATTTTAAGACTCAATAAAAATTGCAAAAGAAAAAAGAAAAAAAATTTGTGCAATTTTCTAACTTTTAGTTATACAGACAATGTACTATGTACCAGTATTATTTATTTATTTTTCATTTATTTTTTTATCTTTTACTTTATGTTTTACTTTTATTTTATTAGATATTTTCTTCATTTACATTTCATATGTTACCCCGAAAGTCCCCTCTACCCTCCCCCCCCACTGCTCCAGAACCAACCCACTCCCACTACCTGGCCCTGGCATTCCCCTGTACTGGGGCATATGATCTTCCTAAGACCAAGGGTCTCTACTCCCATTGATGGCCGCCTAGGACATCCTGGGTTATATATTCAATTAGAGACACAGTTCTAGGGGGTACTGGTTAGTTCATATTGTTGATCCTCCCATATAGAGTTGCCGAACCCTTTAGCTCCCTGGGTATTTTCTCTAGCTCCTTTTTACGGGTCCTGTGTTCCACCCAATAGATGTCTGTGAGCATCCACATCTGTATTTTGCCAGGCACTGGCATAGCCTCACAAGAGATAGCTATATCAGGGTCCTGTCAGCAAATCTTGCTGTCATATACAAGAGTGTCTGGGTTGGTGGTTCTTTATTGGATAGATCCCCAGGTGGGTAAGACTCTGAATGGTCCTTTCTTCCTTCTAAGCTCCAAAATTTGTCTTTGTAATTCCTTCCATGAGTATTTTGTTCTCCATTCTAGGAAGGAATTATCTACTCTTTAGTATTCCTTCTTGAGTTTCATGTGTTTTAAAAATTGTATTTGGGTATTCTAGGTTTCTGGGCTAATATCCCCTTATCAGTGCATGCATATCATGTGTGTTGTTTTGTGACTGTGTTACCTCACTCAGGATGATATCCCCTAGATCTATCCATTTGCCTAAGAATTTCATAAATTCATTGTTTTCAATAGCTGACTAGTACTCCATTGTGTAAATGTGCCACATTTTCTGTATCCATTCCTCTGTTGAGGGACATCTGGGTTCTTTCCAGATTCTGGCTGTAATAAATAAGGTTCCTATGAACATAGTGGAGCATGTGTCCTTTTTACAAGTTGGAACATTTTCTGGGTATATGCCCAGAAGAGATATTACTGAGTCTTCCTGTAGTACTATGTCCAATTCTCTGAGGAACTGCCAGACTTATCTCCAGAGTGGTTTTTCCAGCTTGTAATCCCACCAATAATGGAGAGGTGTTCCTCTTTCTCCACATCCTCACTAGCATCTTCTGTCGCCTGAGTTTTTGATCTTAGCTATTCTGACTGGTGTGAGGTGGAATCTCAATGTTGTTTTGATTTGCATTTCCCTGATGATTAAGGATGTTGAACATTTTTCAGGTGTTTCTCAGCAATTCAGTATTCCTCAATTGAGAATTCTTTGTTTAGTTCTGTACCCCATTTTTAAATAGAGTTATTTGACTTTCTGGAGTCCATTTTCTTGATTTCTTTATATATATTGGGTATTAGTCCCCTATCTGGATTAAGATTGGTAAAGATGCTCTCCCAGTCTGTTGGTGGCATTTTTGTTTTATTGACAGTATCTTTTGCCTAACAGAAGCTTTGCAGTTTTATGAGTTCCCATTTGTTGATTCCTGATCTTACAGCACAAGCCACTGATAATCTGTTCGGGAAATTTTCCTCTGTGCCCATATCTATGAGGCTTTTCACTACTTTCTCCTAAATAAGTTTCAGTGTCTCTGGTTTTATGTGGAGTTCCTTGATCCACTTAGACTTGAGCTTTGTACAAGGAGATAAGAATGGATCAATTCCCATTCTGCTTCATGATAATCACCAGTTGTGTCAGCACAATTTTTTTAAAATGATATTTTTTCGACTAGATGGTTTTAGCTCCCTTGTCAAAAATCAAGTGACCATAGGTGTGTGGGTTCATTTCTAAGTCTTCAATTCTATTCCATTAATCTATTGATCTACCTGTCTGTTGCTGTACCAGTGCCATGCAGGTTTTTTTGTTTTTTTTTGTTTGTTGTTGTTGTTGTTGTTGTTGTTGTTGATTTTTTGTTTTTCACAATTGCTCTGTAGTACATAGTGAGTTCAGGCATGGTGAGTCTACCAAGAGCTCATTTATTGTTGAGGATAGTTTTTGCTATCCGAGGTTTTTTATTATTCAAGATGTATTTGCAAATTGCCCTTCCTAACTCAGTGAAGAATTGAGTTGGAATTTTTATGGGGATTGCATTGAACCTATAGATTGTTTTCTGCAAGATAGCCATTTTGACTATGTTAATCCTACCAATCCATGAGCATGGCAGATGTTTCCATCTTCTGAGATCTTCCTTGATTTCTTTCTTCAGAGACTTGAAGTTCTTATCATACAGATCTTTCACTTCCTTAACTAGATTCACACCAAAGTATTTTATATTATTTGTGATTATTGTGAAGGGTGTTGATCCCCAAATTTCTTTCTCAGCCTGCTTATCCTTTGTGTAAAGGAAGGCCACTAATTTGTTGAGTTAATTTTTTATCCAGCTCCTTCACTGAAGCTGTTTATCAGGTTTGGAGTTCTCTGGTGGAATTTTTGGGGTCATTAATATATACTATGATATCATCTGCAAATAGTGATATTTTGACTTCTTCCTTTCCAATTTGTATACCCTTGATCTCCTTTTGTTGTCTAATTGCTATGGCTAGGACTTCAAGTACTATATTGAATAGATAGGGAGAAAGTGGGCATCCTTGTCTAATCCCTGATTTTAGTGGGATTGCTTCAAGTTTCTCTCCATTTAGTTTTATGTTGGCTACTCTTTTAATGTATATTGCTTTTATTATGTTTAGGTATGGGCCTTGAATTCCTGAACTTTCCAAGACCTTTTTCATGAATGGGTGTTGGATTTTTTGAAATGCTTTCTCTGTATCTAACAAGATGGTTTTTGTCTTTGAGTTTGTTTTTATAGTGGATTATTTGATGTTTTTCTGTATATTACATGATCCCTGCATCACTGGAATGAAGCTTACTTAATCATGAGGGATGATCGTTTTGATGTGTTCTTGGATTTTGTTAGTGAGAATTTTATTGAGACTTTTGTATTGATATTCATAAGGGAAATTGGTCTGATATTCTCTTTCTTTGTTGGGTCTTTATGTGCTTTAGGTATCAGAGTAATTGTGGCTTCATAGAATGAATTGGGTAGAGTACCTTCTGTTTTTATTTTGTGGAATAGTTTTAGGAGTACTGGAATAAGGTTTTCTTTGAAGGTCTGGTAGAACTCTGCATTACACCCATATGGTCCTGGACTTTTTGTTCTGTTTGTTTGTTTGTTTGCGAGATTATTAATGACTACTTCTATTTCTTTAGGGGTTATGGGACACTTTAGATCATTGATTTGATCCTGATTTTATTTTGGTACCTGGTATCTGTCAAGGATTTAGTCCTTTTCAACCAGGTTTTCCAGTTTAGTTGAGTATAGACTTTTATAGTAGGGTCTTATAATTTCTTTGATTTTCTCAGATTCTGTTGTTATATCTGTCTTTTCATTTCTTATTTTGTTAATTAGGATGCTGTCCCTGTGCCCTCCAGTCAGACTGGCTAAGGGTTTATCTATCTTGTTGAATTTTTTCAGGGACCAGCTCCTGGTTTGGTTGATTCTTTGAAAGATTCTTTTTGTTTCCACTTGGTGGATTTCAGCCCTGAGTTTGATTATTTACTGCTGTCTACTCCTCTTGGGTATATTTGCTCCCTTTTGTTCTAGAGCTTTTAGGTTTCCTGTCTGTTTGCTAGTGTATTCTCACTCTAGTTTCTTTTTGGAGGTACTCAGAGCTATGAGCTTTCTTCTTAGGACTGCTTTCATTGTGTCCTATAATTTTGGGTATTTTGTGGCTTTATTTTCATTAAATTCTAAAAAGTCTTTCATTTCTTTCTTTATTTCTTCCCTTATCAAGATATCATTGAGAAGAGTGTTTTCAGCTTCCATGTGAATATTGGCTTTCTATTATTTATGTTGTTATTGAAGATCAGCCTTAGTCCCTGGTTATCTGTTAGGATACATGGGATAATTTTGATATTTTTGTATCTGTTGAGGCCTGTTTTGTGTCCAATTATATGGTCAGTTTTGGAAAAGGTACCATGGGGTGCTGAGAAGACAGTATATCCTTTTGTTTTAGGATAAAATGTTCTGTAGTTATCTGTTAAACCCATTTGTCTCTTAACTTCTATTAGTTTCATTGTGCATCTGTTTATTTTCTGTTTCCAGGAACTGTCCATTTAGGAGAGTGGGGTGTTGAAGTCTCCCACTATTATTGTTTAAAGTTCAATGTGTGCTTTGAGCTTTACTAAAGTTTCTTTAATGAATCAGTCTGCCCTTGCATTTGGAACATAAATATTCAGAATTGAGAGTTCATCTTGGAAGATTTTTATCTTTGATGTGTATGTAATGCCCCTTCTTGTCTTTTTTTGATAACTTTGGGTTGGAAATTGATTTTATTTGATATTAGAATGGCTACTACAGCTTGTTTCTTCAGAGCATTTTTTTGGAAAATTGTTTTACTCTGAGGTAGTGTCTGTCTTTGTCCTGAGGTGTGTTTCCTGTAAGCAGCAAAATGTTGGGTACTCTTTGTGTAGCCAGTCTGTTAGTCTGTGTCTTTTTATTTGGGAACTGAGTCCATTGATATTAAGAGATATTAAGGAAAGGTATTTGTTAGTTCCTGTTATTTTCATTGTTAGAGTTGGGATTCTGTTCTTGTGGCTATCTTCTTTTAGGTTTGTTGAAGGATGTTTTTCTTGCTTTTTCTAGGGTGTGATTTCTGTCCTTGTGTTTGTGTTTTCCCTTTATTATCATATGAAGGGCTGGATTCTTGGAAAGATATTGTGTGAATATCTTTGTCATGGAATACTTTGGTTTCTCCATCTATGGTAATTGAGAGTTTTGCTGGGTATAGTAGCCTGAACTGGCATTTGTGTTCTCTTAGGATCTGTATAACATTTGTCCAGGATCTTCTGGCTTTCATAGTTTCTGGTGAGAAATCTGGTGTAATGCTAATAGGTCTGCCTTTATATGTTACTTGACCTTTTTTCCTTACTGCTTTTAATATTCTGTCTTTATTTAGTGCATTTATTGTTTTGATTATTATGTGATGGGAGGAATTTCTTTTCTGTTCCAGCCTATTTGTTGTTCTCTAGACTTCTTGTATGTTCATGTGCATCTCTTTCTTTAGATTAGGTTAGTTTTCTTCTATGATTTTGTTGAACATATTTACTGTCCCTTTTGATGAAAATCTACTCCCTATAATCCATAGGTTTGGTCTTCTCATTGTTTCCTGGAATTCCTGGATGTTTTGAGTTAGGATCTTTTTTGCCTTTTGCATTTTCTTTGATTGTTGTGTTCCTATTCTCTATGGAATCTTCTGCATCTGAGATTCTTTCTTCCATCTCTTGTATTCTGTTGTTAATGCTTGCATCCATGGTTTCTGATTTTTTTCCTAGGGTTTATATCTCCAGAGTTATCTCCCTTTGGGTTTTCTTTATTGTTTCTACAGCCATTTTTAGATCTTGGATGGTTTTGTTCGATTCACTGTTTGGTTGTGTTTTACTGTAATTCTTTAAGGGATTTTTGTGTTTCTTCTTTAAGGACTTCTACCTGTTTAGCAGTGTTTTTCTATAATTCTCTAAGGGATTTTTGTGCTTTCTCTTTGAGACATTCTGTTTAGTCACGTTCTCCTGTATTTCTTTAAGTGAGTTATTAATGTCCTTCTTAAAATCCTCTACCAGCACCATGAGATATGATTTTAAATCCAAATCTTGCTTTTCAGGTGTGTTAGGGTATCCATGACTTGCTGTGATGGGAGTGCTGAGTTCTGATGGTGCTGAGTGGTCTTGGTTTCTGTTAGTAAGATTGTTACATTTGCCTTTTGCCATCTGATAATCTCTGGTGTTAGATATTCTAGCTGTCTCTGTCTGGAACTTGTTCCTCCTGTGATTCTGTTAGTCTCAGTTAGCACTCCTGGGAGTCCAGCTCTCTCCTAAGTCTCAGTAGTCAGAGCACACTCTCAGGCAAGTGAGCAGAGGTCTGGAGCTCAGCTCTGCCTCCTGGCTGAAGAAGAAGTCCTGGAAGTGATCCTGACCCAGAAGCTATGCTGCTTTTGCTGCTTTTGCTGCTTGTGCTCTCTCCTGCGCAGACTGGTCTCTTGGGGATTTTGGATACAAGATGGTCATCTCACCTGGCCACACAGACAGAGAGCCCTCCCGGGAGGCTGCCTCTCCTCTGGCAAGGAAAGTGTGCAGATGTCTGGTTCTAAGCTCTTCTTCCTGGCTGAAGATGAAGGCCAGAAAGTTACCCTGTCCCAGAAGCTATGTTGTTTTTGCCCCCTTGCTCTCCTGTGCAGACTGGTCTCTTTGGGACCCAGGATACAAGATCACCCGTATTTATTTAAGATTTGTTTAATATTATTAGAATGCTGCTCTCGGGTTTGTTCACTGGCCACAAGAACCAAAGTCAGGCAAGTCACCATGGGGAGAGAGAGACAGGGAAGAGAGAGGGAGGAGAAAGAGAGAAAGGCAACACAGGCACAGGGAGAGAAGGGAATGAGTAGATAAGAGAGAAGCAAATTGTTTGGATTATATATGGAGGAGGCTCTGGGGAAATGGCAGCCCAGCCCCTGAGCTGAAAATTTCAGTGTTGGGAGCAAGGTTTGCCTGCTAGGCATTGAGGGACACTGGGAGAACCTGGAGGCTAGGTCAGCTTTGATATGTAAAATATGCATCTCAGTCCCTTTTCCTGGGGTCTGAAAACCAACAATTACTAAGCAGAGGAAAATATGAAAGAGTTAATAAAATGTAAATCATTTCCCATACCTGGAAAAGATGCTTTTAACCATTCAAGAATTCCTTTTATCATGTATGTAGACACATCAATCTATCTGAAGTCAGGGATTACAGAAGAACATAAGACTTGATCAGAATGCAAAAATTTACTCTAAATGATGGAACTATAAATAAGATACCATTCTAAGGCTTGGCTGCCTTACCTATTACCCACAATGCCAGTGAGACTGGTAAAATCCCTGTGCCCTACAATGCTTTTGCAATGCTATGTAAGAACAAGGACAGTGCCTTGTCTGAGAACCAGAGCTGCACAGTTTTTAACTTTGGACCAACTAGACTAATAATTAACTGTGGGATTCACAGCCCTTCTCAACTGTGCAATGAAGCCCCATCTGCACACTGTTGCTATTTGCCCACACTAACTGAATATTTAAACATGAATGGATTTGATATCAATGGCTAATATATAGAAAGATATACACATACAATATTCTTAAGCATTATGAGTTGAGTTTTAAACAAACTAGTGACTTTTAAACAATAAATAGTACTTAAAACAATAAGAATCAAGTGATATTAGAGTAATGGAGATATTCTGCCCCTTTCTGCAAAATTTCACATGCCATATGGTATGTGTCTGAGGTAGTGTATATGGCTCTTTAAGGTCTGAGCTCTTCACAGTCTCTTATTCTCTGCATGAACAATTGAGGGTCTCTATTAATTGTCACCAACTGTAAAGAGGAGCTTCCCAGGTCCATGTTAAGATGTGTTATAAATTTTGGGTATGACAATAATCATCAAGAATCATTTTAATAATATATTTATTTGGGAGTATTGTGTTCTACTCTTGTCCTCTGAGCAGCTTAGTCACAAATGATTGCCATGTGGGGGCTTTTAAAGTCTGGACCACTTCAGGTTTAGTATGTTGGGGATAAAACCGAGTTCTTCACTGCTCTTATTTCATAACTTTTTTTTTTTTTTTTTAGAAATCAAGCCAGTCAAACTACATTCATTTAAGAAAAAAAAAAAATCCATAAACACTGGCAGCAGTGAAATCTTACAAAAACTAAAGGAATCATGAAGATCTATAACTTTGAGAGTAAATTGTAACTTAGAGAGTTTCTGCTGAAGATAGGAGCACAGAAGAGATGATCTTACATAGCCCACTTCATGTTCAAAGCCTGCCAATTCATTTTTTTCATAAAGCAAAATAGAAACAAGAAAATATACTTCAATGTAAAAAATGAAGAAAGGATTTTTTTAAAAAAAGTCTCAGATGATGTCAACATGGTATGGAGTGATGTTGTAACAAGTTTTAAATTTGTATTAACTGCTGAAAATGAAAGCAGAAGACACAAAAAACATGACATTGGAAATACATAACCAAACTCAGCCTTCCGTATTGAGGAAAAGCTGCTTGATTCAGTGGAAACCAGAAAATTTAAACAGTCAACATCACAGGGTAATGTGAGAGAAGGTTGAGATAAATACCTTAAGTAAATGGGAGAACACGTTTACTTAAAATTACATCAAACAAAGTCATCTTTGTAGAAACACACGGGAGACAGGGATTTCTCTAAACATAGCATACGCTGACAGAAAGGACTATAGACAGAAAATGAGCTTCCAGGTGTGTAGTCTTGGACAAAATATGTTGAAAACTGAATACTCTGTATACAAAGAAGACTTGGCAATATACCTCAGTGAGACTGGCAGATACAAAACAATTCCTTTGCCATAAAATTAATAATGAACCAAAGCAACTTATTTCTAAGATAATGGACATCAAGTCAGGGAAGAACAGCCTGTCTCCCTAAGTCATTTTTTTACTTTAAAAATCAAAAGTACCCATGGCTGAAATAAAAGATATAAAACCAAATTCTCTAGATATTTTCATAATGCTTTTGAGAAATGTTAACTAAATTGTAACTAAATTTTCACTTGAATTAAAGACAAATGTGATTTATTTTGTTTGTTGAATTGCAAATTAATTAAAAACCCATTTTTTATTCATTCATTTTTTTATTAGATATTTTCTTCATTTACAATTCAAATGCTATCCCCTTTCCTAGTTTCCTCTCTAAAAGTCCCCTTGACCCTCCCCCCGCCTTGCTCTCCAACTCACACACTCCTGCTTCCTGGCCCTGGCATTCCCCTGTACTGGAGCATATAATCTTGGAAAGACCAAGGGCCTCTCCTCCCACAGATGGCAGACTAGGCCATCCTCTGCTACATATGGAACTAGAGACACAAACTCTGGGGGGTACTGGTTAGTTCACATTGTTGTTCTTCCTATAGAGTTGAAGACCCCCCCTTTTTTTGACTGTGTAAAGACAGTACTGTTTATTATCATTAGTTAACTTTTTTTTCTTTATTAGATATTTTCTTCATTTACATTTCAAGTGTTATCCAGAACTAGCTCTTTCATTGGTGGCCCTGTGTTCTATCTAATAGATGACTGTGAGCATCCACTTCTATATTTGGCAGACACTGGCATAGCCTCACAAGAGATAGCTATACCAAGGTCCTGTCAGCAAAATCTTGTTGGTATATGCAATAGTGTCTGGGTTTGGTTGTTTATGGGATGGATTCCCAGGTGGGGCAGTCTACACAATGGAGTACTATTTGACTATCAAAAACAAAGAATTTATGAAATTCTTAGGCAAATGGATGGATCTGGAGGATATCCTGAGTGAGGTAACCCAATCACAAAAGAACACACATGATATGCACTCACTGATAAGTAGATATTAGCCCAGAAGCTCAGAATACCCAAGATATAATTCGCAAAACACATGAAACTCAAGAAGAAGGAAGACCAAAGTGTGTACACTTCGTTTCCTCTTAGAATGGGGTACAAAATACCTATAGAAGGAGTTACGGAGACAAAGTTCTGAGCTGAGATGGCAGGACAAATGTGTTTTCTTACAGTTCCTGTGAATAAAGGATGTAGAGGCTGCCCATAGGCTTGCATGGAATGAAAGGATTTAGAAGTAATTTGAAGGACTTGGATATGTGTGCTTGAGTATACTGTTATCATTTCTGCTTTTGCAAGGCATCAAGCCTCTCACACTTCCCATTGATATCAGATAAGGGCCACCCTCTGCTACATATGTGTCTGGAGTCCTGGCTTCCTCCATGTGAGGCTCAAATATTTGCTTGGGGTTTTAGTACCTGGGAGCTCAGGGTGGTCCAGTTAGTTGAGAAGATTCTTCTATGGGGTTGCAATTCTGTTCTGTTCTTTCAGTCCTTCCCCTACCTCTTCCATTGGGGTCCCCAGGCTCAGTCTGATGATTGGCTGTAAGTATCTGCAACTGTATTGGTCAGATGCTGGTAGAACCGCACTGGGAACAGCCATATCAGGCTCCTGTCAGTAAGTGCTTCTTGGTATCAGCAATAGTGTAGGGATATGGTGTGTGCAGATAGGATAGATCTCTAGGTGAGACTGTCTCTGGCTAAACTTTCCTTCAGACTCTGTTCCATTTTTGTCCCTGTCTTTTCTTTGTACAGGAACATTTCTAGGTTTAAAATTTTAAGATGGGTGGGTGACCCCATTCCTCAACTCGGGGTTATGTATATCAACTACAGGTGACCTCTACAGGCTTTATCTCCCCTGTGTTGGGTATTTCAGCTAGAGTCATCTCCAGCATCTCCTGGGAGCTTCTCTTGTCCCTGGAGACTGGGACTTTCTAGTGGTTACCCCCACTACTACATGTTTCTGTTCAATTTCCTGATCCTCTATACTTTTCTCCTGTCCCTTCTAATATCTGCTCCTAATCTTCTTTCCCTCTCCCCCTATCTCTTTGTCCTTGTTCCCTCTACATCTCTGGGTTCTGTGATTATTTGGTTTCCCATTCTATGTAGTATTGAAGCATCTACACATTTGTCTTTCTTCTTCTTAAGCTGCATATGGTTTGTGGGTTATATCATAGGTATTCTGAATTTTGGGGCTAAAATCCACTTATCAGTGAGTGCATTCCTTGTGTATGCTTTTGTATCTGGGTTGCTTCACTCGGGATAATATTTTCTAGCTCCATCCATTTGCCTGCATATTTAATGAAGTCATTGTTTTTAATAAATGAGTAGTACTCCACTGTGTAAGTGTACCACAGTTATTGTATAATTTCTTCTATTGAGGGACATCTGGGTTGTTTCCAGGTTCTGGCTATTATAAATAAGGCTGCTACAAACATAATTGAGCATGTGTCCTTCTAATATGTTGGAGTGTCTTTTGGTATATTCCCAGTAGATGGATCTTAAGGTAGAACTATTTACATTTTGCTGAGAAACTGCCATATTGTTTCTCAAAGTGGTTTTACCAGCTTGCCATCCCACCATCAATGGAGGAGTGTTCTTCTTTCTCCATATCCTTACCAGCTTCTACTGTTGCCTGAATTTTTTTATCTTAACCATTTTGATTGGTGTGAGGTGATCTTAGTGATTCTTTAATTTGCATTTCCATGATTACTAAGAATGTCGAACATTTCTTTAAGTGCTTGTCAACCATTCAAGATTCCTGAGTTGAGAATTCTTTGTTTAGCTCTGTACCCCAATTTTATAGGGTTATTTGGTATTTCTGGAGTCTATCTTCTTGAATTCTTTGTATACATTTCATATTAGCCCTGTATAGGATGTAGGGTTAGAAAGATCTTTTCCCAATCTTTATCACAGACATTCTATTATCTCCTTTTTTATTTTTACTTGTGTTGCAAGAGCATGGATTTCCATGTGGCTTCACTGTGCATTCTTCATTTGGGTTAGCCCTTCCCCACTCCTCATTTGTCCATCCCCAATCATCTATGGGTTGCTTAAATTTTCCTGCCACGGTATCTTCCCTCTTTTCCTTCCATTTCACTTGTATTACAGATTTCCCTTCCTTAAATGTTCCTTTCAGTCAATAATCCATTTTTAATTACTTAGATTCCACAACACACATACATATTGCAGAATAAGCACCCAAAGATTTAAATCTAGAACTCACATACAAAAACAAAACAAAACAAAACAAAACAAAGCATGATAATCACCTTTCTGGGTCCAAGTTACTCAACTCAATATAGTTTTTCTGCATTAATCCAGATTAATCCAGGGCCTGAAATTTTCACAAGTTTCCACACCAGATTCCCCGTATGAAAAGAAGTAGTTAGAATCATTAGATTATTTAAAAATAATAAATAAAAAGAAGAGATATGTTGGGCGTGGTGGCGCACGCCTTTAATCCCAGCACTCGAGAGGCAGAGGCAGGCGGATTTCTGAGTTCGAGGCCAGCCTGGTCTACAAAGTGAGTTCCAGGACAGCCAGGGCTGTACAGAGAAACCCTGTCTCAAAAAAAAAAAAAAAAAAAAAAAAAAAAAAAAAAAAAAAAAAAAAAAAAAAAAAAAAAAAAAAAAAAAAAAAAAAAAAAAAAAAAAAAAAAAAAAAAAAAAAAAAAAAAAAAAAAAAAAAAAAAAAAAAAAAAAAAAAAAAAAAAAAAAAAAAAAAAAAAAAAAAAAAAAAGAAAAGAAAGAAGAGATACATTCTGAGGAGATTGCCAGCAGAAGGGGCCATGGAAGGAGGGTATAAGAAGGTTAATATAATAAAAACACACATCTATATCTATTAAAGTGGCAAGTCATTTTAAAATGAGATATAAATAAAACACAAAGCCAAAATAAGATCTTGTCACCAAACTATATGTTTGCAAATATCCCTCCAGAGGGTTCATATAACATCATACAAATTTTCTACCTTGAAGTCTCACTAGCTTCTTAGTAAACTTCTTCCTGTTATTATCCTTTATATGTAAATGAATCCACCATCCTCTGGCATTTTAAAATTGTTTTTGAAAAAATGTAACAAGAAAAATTATCTTGAAAAATGTTCTCATTCACAGAGTCCACAAATAAATTATCCTTTCATTATCAAATCAATAAGTTAATTAACTTTAATTTTAATCTGTTAATAATGTGATTGGAGGCTAAAGACTTCCCTGAAATGTATATTATATATTTATTAGTTTGGCATTTTTATTTTGCTTTATCTGGCCTATAACCAGGATTACAAATTAATCACATTTCAGTATGGAAAGGGAATCCTAGACAACAAACATCATAAACAAAATAAATCTTTACATAAACTAATATGCAACTAGTAAAACATTCCACAGTCTCATATTCAATGCATGGCATCAAGAAAATGCAAGTGGAATGCATCTGTGCAGAGATTTTGAATGACAAAGTAGTCTGAGTAATGATTTGCAATGCTTGGTGTTGCACGCATTCTGTTGTAACAAATCCAACAAGACTACCAAGTTTATTTGAATGCTAAGAGGAGTCTGAATTAAAACAGTTGCTGTGTTACTTGATCAAAGTTGTCATCCAATGTTCTTTGGCAGGTTAGTCATTCAAGGCATTTTAGCAGAATAGTTTTCCAAGATACAAGAAGAATAGCATGTTGGGAAATTAGTTTCTGTCTCATACCTTCAAACAAAAATGAGGTTCTTTCTTCTAAACCTACCCTTGCTTTAACTATTGGATAGAAACATTTTTATTTAGTTTCCAATAAAGGATTATCAATTCTAAAAGCGCAGTGGGATTTATTTTCATAGGAAGTTTAACTTTTATTTTACATTTTATTTTTTAAGAACACTAGAATTGACATCAAATTTATTAAGCACATATTTTGGTTTCCTGAGCTAAAATACCTAATTCATCTTTCTGATTACATGTGTCTCATCAGAAATAAGTGGCTTATGGCTACTCTTTGCTCCTATTATCTATGCTATCAGAGGGAACCCAGAACTCTCTTTCTATAGGTAAATAAATGTCCTGATTATACATTCACAGGCCTTCACCAGCTTTTAGGTCATTAGGGCTAATTGCTTTCTGCAAATATCCAGACCATATACAAAATTAGAAAAACTGCAGTCCTATCCTTGGACGGTTGTCTACAGATTTCCTAAAATAAAGTTCTTGCTCAGCTAATGGTCTAGATGGTTATTTGCCATTAACCCTTACATTTTGCCTTCATTATAGGGCAGCACAATGGGGAATATAGGACTCACTCCTTACCTATAATTCAGAACATTCCTGGAAACAATCAACAATGCCAAATTCTAGTAGGATTAACTGGTATCTCAGTTGCCACTGAGTTACTTTGACTTCTTTATGCACCTAATCCTAATAGTTTTACATCTTTTTTTAACTTAATAAACTTTACTATAAAAATATCTTGCAAGTAAATTAAAACACCAACATTAGCAGACCCAAAAATCTATGCAACTCAATGAATGTCTATAAAGTCAGAACAGGCATTCAGAATGGAAGCTGAAGCTTCCACTAAATTGTATATCTCCAACTTAAGTAACATTTGAATTGCAGTAATCAGAATATATCCCAGTGTACAAAGAGTTTTTCTCACACCACAAGAGCTTTGTATGTTGGTGTTGGATTTGACTTTAGGGAACAAATCTGAGATTATGAAACAGAAGAAAAGACCTGCTGGCAGCTGCTGGCAGAAACTCCCCAAAGCCTTAGTTATCATAGCTCCTGTCCATAGTGAGCTGTAGCTCTGGTTGTTATTAATCAATCTGATGATAAGTTACATCCTTGACCCCACTAAAATGTAAGTGGCCTCATTTCTGATCATCATTTAGGTATGGCACCATCCCACATCAGAACTGAATGGAGTGTAATGAATACAACAGGATATTTTGAGACAGAGAAGTTGTTTTTTTGCAGCATGCTCTAACTGTTATTATCTTATGTTATCATTATTAATCTCTTACTGTGCTTCCTAAATAAATAATTAAGTTTACTAATTTAACTTTATCATAAGTATGTTTATTTTAAAATATATATAAGTACTTACAATACTCAAGTTTTGTATTTCAGTGGATAAAGAAGGAATAATATTTTACTGCATTATTTTAAATTATTTACCTTACTTGTATATAATGATATTAAAATTTCTACATATCAAGCATGCTATTATCACATAATAAAGAGCAAATTGGGTACTCAAAGTAGACCCAAAGTTATCAGGCCTAGCTTCTTAAAAACAAACAAAAATTTTTAAAAATTCATTTATTTTATTTCATGTCTATAAATGATCTGTCTGCATATATTGTCCAGTATCCAAAGTGGTCAAAAGTTAGCATCAGATTCACTAGAATTTGAGTTAGAGATGACTGAGAAGATTCACATGGATTATAAGAATCAAATCCATGTCCTCTACCAAAACATGCACTACTGGTAATGGTTGAGCAATCTCCCCTAGCCAAATTTCTATTCAAAATTCAACTTCAAATTAATATGAGCATGAAAATGATGAAAACAGAAAATGACCCTTCCAAATGTGGTTTACATAAAGCCTGCAATAAATGTCACCAGGGCTACTGTGGAGATTTTCAAGTAGGCAGTTTCTCAAAATAGTTAATAATGTTCTAGTAGTCATGAAGAAACAGCATTTGAAAATTTTGCAATTAAATGTGTCCAAAATACTAAATGCCATTTTCTAATTGCTTTTCCTTTAAACTTGGAAGCTGCAACAGAAGAACTAGAGGCCTTAGTTTTCTCTCAGCAGTCATTACCTCTTGAGGTCTGCAAGGCAGATTCATCCCCTCAATAAGGGAGGTGGATCAGTTACTACATTGCTGACCTGTTTACCAAGAAACCCAAAACAAGTAATTTATATGTAGCCCCCAAATCTCATAAAACTGAGAAGTATGTCTTAAAATTATAACAAACAGTAAAAATTATGAAAAATCTATGAACTTGTTTTCTGATTTTTTTTCCTTTCCCTCTCTAAATTTTAGGTATTAAAACACACATGGTTTCTCTGCTTCTCTCTCTCCATATATATAAGAATTATTCAATCATAAACTTTTTGATTCATGAAACACAACAAAAGTTTAACAGTAATTAATAAAAAATTTGTAGTAAGAAATAATTTTTTAAGAGTGCTTCAGTAATGAGAGGGTGTGAAGTTAGCAGCATTGAAATACAGTAAGTCATATGATCTTCGACATGGAGATTGTAGTAATATAGGCTGTAAACCATACACAGCTACTAAAACTTGGCCATGAAATCCTCCCATCAGGATAACAGTTTATACTGCTTCAAAATCGCACTTTGAGGCAAACTTCCAGGGCCTGAAGAGAAGACTTAACAGCTAATAATGCATCATCCTGCTCTTACAGAAGATGAGGGCTTAGCAAGCACATAGGACAAATCGAAAGTACCTGCAAGTTCCAGGAGATCCAACAACATCTACAAACCTCTGAGAATGCATACATATACAAGTAAATAGTAATAATTCAAATTAAAATAAGTATAAAAATAATGAGTTCCCAGGCAACCAATGACTTTCCTGACTTGAGATCCATCCCATGTAAGAAAGATCTAGACTACCCAAGATACAATTTACTAAATACATGAAACTCAAGAAGAAGGAAGATCAAAATGTGGACACGTCACCCTTCCTAGAATTAAGAACAAAGCACACATTGAAGGAGTTACAGAGATCATGTGTGAAGCTGAATCCAAAGGATGGACCCAATGACTGTGGCTGCCAGGGATCCATCCCACAATCAGCCACCAATCATAGACACTATAGCATATGCCAGCAAGATAGTGCTGAAAGGGCCTGGATATAGCTGTCTTGTGGGAGACTATACCAATGTCTGGCAAACATGGAGGTGGAAGCTCACAGTCAGCTATTAGATGGAACACAGGGTTCCCAAGGAAGAAAGAGCTAGAGAAAGTACCCAAGGAGCTGAAAGGGTCTTCAACCCTATAGGTGGAAGAATAACATGAACTAACTAGTACCCCCGGAGCTCATGTCTCTAGCTGCATATATAGAAGAGGATGGCCTGGTTGGCCATCATTGGGAAGAGAGGCCCCTTGGTCATGCAGACTTTATATGCCCCAATACAGGGGAATGCCAGGGCCAAGATGTGGGAGCGGGTGGGTAGGGGAGCAGGGCCAGGAGCGGGGAGGGTATAGGGAACTTTCTGGATAACACTTGAAATGTAAATGAAGAAATTATCTAATAAATGTTGGGAAAAAAAAGAAAGCCAACCCCTGACACCCTAATGACACTCTGCTGTGCTTACAGACAAGAACGTAGCATAAATGTCTTCTAAGAGTCTTCATCCATCAGTAGATGGAGTCAGTAGTAGAAACCTGCCACCAAACATCATTCAGAGCTCTGTAGTATTGTGGAAGAGTTGGGGATAACTCCACATAAAACCAGAGACACTGAAACTTATTGAGGAGAAAGTGGGAAAAAGCCTCGAAGATATGGGCACTGGGGGAAAATTCCTGAATAGAACAGCAAGGGCTTGTGGTATAACATCAAGAATTGACAAATGGGACCTCATAAATTTGCAATGCTTCTGTAAGGCAAAAGATACTGTCAATAAGACAAAAAGGCCACCAACAGATTGGGAAAGGATCTTTACAATTCCTAAATCAGATAATAAGATTGTGTTGTTGTTCATTATTAAGTTTTCCTCTCTATATGTTGGTGGCCATTAAATACATGGAGTAGAACAGATGAACATATCTGGCAGTTAAAAAGTAAATAGTTAAGGATAGGAGAATTATTTTCACAGCTTCCTATTCCAAATACCCTGCATTCCTGTTTTCCTTTTTTTTTTTTTTTTTTTTTTTTTAATTAAATGGAAATGATAGCCTGTGAACCAGGTGCTACTGATAATATGAGGCACAAACTCATTTTTAACAACTTATAGTGATTATCCAGAAACTCAAAGATAGCTGATATCCAGAGTTTTACCACTTATAAATAAATCATTTTCCTTTCCTTAAAAGTGGCAGAACGATGGTTAGTAGAGCAAATATTCATAATTTTCAAATTATTTGAAGTCTAATTAATTCCAAATATCATTGCAGATATGATACCAAAGGAAAATTTTCTCTGGTGATTTAACTTTCTCTTATATAAGTATTCTCTAGAAAAGCAATTATCCAAATTAACTTAAATGATCATTCCTAGATTCCAGGGCCAAATAGTCGATCAGACTAAAAGCTGTACTAATAGACAGAATACACGGTTATGGTGATTTCTAGGTGACTCTTAGCAAGGTGGTCCCACTGAATATATCATCTGTTCTTTAGGATAAAATTTATATAATATGCCCAAGTAATGATTTCTCAATACTGACTTTTATGTGAGTTATGTGATTTTAGATTTGGCCTTTCCATGATTATAATAAAGAAACTTTGGACATGTTCTCATGATTTTTAAATATGTATTCTTTAATTTTTTTAGCAGTCCAGACTTTATCCCACTTCCTGTTCACGCTCCAAATGTTCCACATCCCACACCTCTTATAAGTGGTAAAACTCTTGGCTTTGATGGAGAACTAGAAAGACATTCACTTGGAGGATAGGACTTCAGATTGTGACAATGGTAGATAGGACTTCAGATTGTGACAATGGTAGAAAAAATATATTTATTCAAGTTAGCATGGAAAATGTTAATATTGTCACCAAAAATAGAAAGAAGAATTATATACTTCAAAATTGAAAATAAAATATAATAGATAAATTTATGAAAAATCAGAAATAACAAAGCAGCATATAATTTCTGATTAACTGAGAACACTGGACAGAGAGTTTAGAGTACATCCATCAAGACAGAGACAGTATAACGGTTTCATTTCCTCAGCTATCTTTGAGTTTCTGGATAATCACTATAAGTTGTTAAAAATGAGTTTGTGCCTAATATTATCAGTAGCACCTGGTTCACAGGCTATCATTTCCATTTAATAAGATTGTGTTGTTGTTCATTATTAAGTTTTCCTCCCTATATGTTGGTGGCCATTAAATACATGGAGTAGAACAGATGAACATATCTGGCAGTTAAAAAAATAAATAGTTAAGGACAGGAGAATTATTTTCACAGCTTCCTATTCCAAATACCCTGCATTCCTGTTTTCCTTTTTTTTTTTTTTTTTTTTTTTTTTTTCCTGGAGTCTCCTGTATCTACAATTTCCAAATCCCAGCATAGAAACCAACAATCTATTGCAAATCAATTAAGAGTTGAGGAGAGAGTACAAGCCAGTCCTCCAGGTGTGCTACATAAGAACCTAGAAATGGTTCATAAGACATTACATAAGGCAAGCCAGCAGGATTAACAAGGAGTGTGGCTTTAATTCAGATAAGGCATAGAAGAAAAATATTTTTAAAGAGCAACACAGGGCTTGAGAGGGGGCTCAATAGTTAAAACCTTGCTGCTTTTGCAGAGGACCTGGTTTTATTTCTCAGGACCCACAACCGGCTGATAATAACAACCTGTATCTCCGGCTCCAGACATTCCAATTCCTGGCCTCTAGGAGTCATGTGCTTAAGAGGTACATGCACCCAAATTCAGGCACACAGATGCACACATAAATAATAGTAAATTTAAAAGAAAATATAATGTTTAAACTCTGTTGAGTAGCTGTACTGTAATCCTTGGAAAATAATTTACTATGGTGGTGGTAAAGATTAAATCTTTGATATTACTGATCAGGGGTGAAGCCAGATATTTATAAAAATGCTTTATATGCATAAAATTTGAATATAAGCACAAATATATGCCTTTTTGCATAGTATAGATTATGCAACATTTACAAGAAAAGTAATACCAGATGTTTGAGGATTAAAAAATTGTTAACCGAAATGATGGTAACAGGATACAGGGCAGAATTTATGAACAGAAAAGGAACAGTGAGAAGAGGCCGATGAAGAAGGTAGCTGAGGGACTGCTGGCAGGTATTGTGCAGGATGAAACCAGAGGCACAAGATGAAGAATATGGACTAAACATTTCAAACATAATGATTCTAACACTTTTCCCCTAGGCTTGAAACATTTAGTGTCAAAATGTGTAACACTCAGTCATCAGCACTTCTGTTCATTGAGATATCTTGGGAAGTAGGTGAAAAAAAAAAAATAAAAGGAAATGGAAAATTAAGCCAAAACAAAACACCCTTTATCAACTGAGCAGAATAAGATTGTTGGAATTGTTCCTGGAAGTTGCATTACAATTGTCTCATTTGCTTTCACAGCATTAATCTTAAAATCAATTTGATTTATAGGACTCTGCCATCCATATTTCATTGATTTGTGCTTTAAGCTTCTTGATGATGGGGATCTAGTTTTACAATGATCTTAAGTTCCCCTAAACAAGACAATGGAGCAACAAAGTAGTATGAACAATGGCACTATAATGTGTTTGAACTTTTGCAAAGGAAATACTATTGTGAAACTTTATTACATAGAAGGAAAGCACCACAGGGAAAGCACTGTGGACTGCCACTCAATCACAAGTTATGGGAGCATGTAGATATCAGCTTCCTACAGAAGTATTAAAAGAATTATGGAAATAATTTGATAGCTATCAAATTTCAAATAAAGCTCTTTCCTGTGATTGATAATCTTGGGACTTCAGAGGTAAGCTATACATGCAAAATATATTATACGTAACAACACATAATAAAGATGTGTATTTTATGATTTATAAATTGCAGTATAGCTTGTTAAGATGTATTATAAAGGCCATGTTGATTGATCTCCCAAGAAATCAGAATGTAGTTTCATAGGCAGTAATTGGTGGTTCACTTGCAAACAGATGTGACAAAAGGAAGCGGGAAGATGGGAGCATTAACTTTTGATATGAAGATAAAGAAAGCACTCAAGCTGGAATCAAAACTGAGTACCATCGTGACTTGTAATATGGAGCAGCCTTCCTGTCTGCACCAGCATCAGGTCACCTTGGGCACAGGGTCTGTGCACACCTCCATGGTCCCTAGAGGACTCTACACTCGATCTTGGGACAACTGGTGAGTGGAGCACATCTGTTCCAATCCAATTGAGTGGGACATGACTCAGCATCAGGGAGGCAGAGAATCAGCCAGACCAGGGGCACAGGTCCCTTCCAGTCGGTACCAGTGCCAGGTCACCTTGGGCACAGGGCCTGCACACACCCCCAAGGTACCTAGAGGACTCTCCACGAGTTCTTGGGACCACTGACAAGACATCTCCAAACTCCTCAAAGGAGACACCTCTTCCAGGCACTGTAACATGCCCAGGATATTAGGACAACAGTATCCCAGGATAACAGGAGGTGGATCACACCAGTATTCCAGGGTCTCAGTGGAAATTGATTGCCAAGAATCCAGACACACCCAGAATATCAGGCTCACAGGAGCCCACAATCAAAGGATCACAATGAAAGCTGGACTCGGAGGAGTCCAGAATCAACTGGGATTATAAGAAGGACAGGATGCAATCAAATATATTGAGGACAGCAAGCACCTGAGATAATCAGATGGCAGGAGGCAAGTGTAGGAACAGAAGCAACAGAAACCAGGGTTACTTTGCATCATTATTAAGAAATTCTTCCACCATGGCAAGTCCTGGATAAACCATCACACCAGAAAAGCAAGACATGGATCTAAAGTCACTTCTCAGGATGATGATGGAGGTCTTTAAGAAGGAATTACAGGAAAATACAGGTAAACAACTAGAAGCATTTAAAGAGGAAACAAAAAAAAAAAAAACCCTTAGAACCAGGAAAACAATATCAAATAGGGGATGGAATTGAACAAAACCATCCAGGATCTAAAAATGGAACTAGAAACAATATAGAAAACCCAAAAGGAGATAACCCTGGAGATAGAAACCTTAGGAAAGAAATCAGGAACCATAGCTAGAAGCATCAGCAACAGAATACAAGAGATGGAATAGAGAATCTCAGGCTCAGAAGATTCAATAAGGAACATAGACATAACAATCAAAGAAAATCTTAGAGGGCCAGCAAATGTCTTCAACAAAATTATAGAAGAAAATATCCCATACCTAAAGAAAGAGATGCCCAGGAACATACAAGAAGCCTACAGAACTCCAAATAGACTGGACCAGAAAAGAAATTCCTCCTGATACATAATAATCAGAACAACAAATGCACTAAATAAAGACAGAATAATAAAAGCAGTAAGGGAAAAAGGTCAAGTAATATATAAAGGCAGGCCTATTAGAATTACTCCAGACTTCTCATGAGAGACTATGAAAGCAAGAAGATCCTGGACAGATGTTATACAGACACTAAGAGAACACAAATGCCAGCCCAGGTTACAATATCCAGCAAAACTCTCAATTACCATAGAATGAGAATCCAAAGTATTCCATGACAAATCAAATTCACACAATATCTTTCCATGAATCCAGCCCTTCAAAGGATAATAATGGAAAAACAACAATACAAGGATAGAAATTGTGCCCTAGAAAAAGCAAGAAAGTAATCCTAAAACAAACCTAAAAGAAGACAGCCACAATAACAGAATCCCAACTCTAGCAACAAAAATGACAGGTAGTAACAATTACTTTTCCTTAATATCTTAATATCAATGGGTTCAATTCCCCAATAAAAAGACATAGACTATCAGACTGGCTACACAAACAGGACCCAACATTTTGCTACTTAGAGGAAACACACCTCAGGAAAAAAGACAGACACTACCTCAGAGTGAAAAGCTGGAAAACAATTTCCCAAGGACATGGCCTGAAGAAACAAGCTGGAGAAGCCATTCTAATATATAATAAAAAAACTTTCAACTCAAAATTATCAAAAAAGACAAAGAGGGGCACTTCATACTCATCAAAGGTAAAATCTTCCAAGAGGAACTCTCCATTCTGAATATCTATGCTCCAAATGCAAGGGCAGCCACATTCACTAAAGAAACTTTAGTAAAGCAAAAAGCAAACATTACATCTCACACAATAATAGTGGGAGACTTCAACACCCCACTTTCCCCAATGGACAGATCCTGGAAACGGAAACTAAGCAGAGACACATGGACCCTAACAAAAGTTATGAAACAAATGGATTTAATAGATATCTACAGAATATTTTATCCTAAAATATAAGGATATACCTTCTTCTCAGCACCTCATGGAACCTTCTCCAAAACTGACCATATAATTTGCCAAAAAGCAGGCCTCAACAGATACAAAAATATTGAAATTGTCCCATGCATCCTATCAGATCACCATGGACTAAGGCTGATCTTCAATAAAAACATAAATAACAGAACACCAACATTCACGTGGAAACTGAACAACACTCTACTCAATGATACCTTGGTCAAGGAAGAAAAAGAAAATAAAGACTTTCTAGACTTTAATGAAAATGAAGCCACAACATACCCAAACTTATGGGACACAATGAAAGCATTCCTAAGAGGTAAACTCATAGCTCTGAGTTCCTCCAAAAAGAAACTAGAGAGATCATACACTAGAAACTTGACAGCACTCCTAAAAGCTCTAGCACAAATGGAAGCAAATTCACCCAAGAGGAGTAGACAACAGGAAATAATCAAACTCAGGGGTGAAATCAACCATGTGGAAACAAAATGAACTATTCAAAGACTCAATCAAACCAGGAGCTGGTTCTTTGAGAAAGTCAACAAGGTAGATAAACCCTTAGACAGACTCACTAGCAGGCACAGAGACAGCATCCTAATTAACAAAATCAGAAATGAAAAGGGAGACATAACAACAAATACTGAGAAAATCCAAAACCACTATAAGATCCTTATACAAAAGGCTATATTAAAAAACAAATTGGAAAATATGGATGAAATGGACAAATTTCTAGACAGACTAAGTACCAAAGTTAAACCAGGATCAGATAAATGACCTAAAGAGTCCTATATCTCCTAAAGAAAGACAAGCAGTCATTAATATTCTCCCAACCAAAAAAAAAAAAAAAAAAAAAGCCCAGGACCAAATGGGTTTAGTGCAGAGTTCTATCAGACCTTCAAAGAAGACCTAAGTCCAGTTCTTCTCAAACTATTCAACAAAATAGCAACTGAAGGTACCCTACTGAATTTGTTCTACAAAGCCAAAATTACTCTGATTCATAAACCACACAAGGATCTAACAAAGAAAGGCAACGTCAAATGAATTTCCCTTATGAATATCAATGCAAAAATACTCAATAAAATCCTTTCAAAATGAATCCAAGAACACATCAAAACGATCATCCATCCTGACCAAGTAGGCTTCATCCCAGGAATGCAGGGATGGTTTAATATACAGAAATCCATCAATGTAATCCACTATATAAACAAACTCATAGACAAAAACCACATGATCATCTCGTTAGGTGCTAAGATTTTGACAAAATCCAACACCCATTCATGATAAAAATCTTGGAAAGATCAGGAATTCAAAGCCCATAACAAAACAAAATAAACTCAATCTACAGTAAACCAGTAGCCAACATCAAACTAAATGGAGAGAAGCTGGAAGCAATCCCACTAAAATCAGGGACTAGACAAGGCTACCCACTTTCTCCCTATCTACTATTCAATATAGTACTTGAAGTACTAGCCAGAGAAATTCAACAACAAAAGGAGTTCAATGGATACAAATTGCAAAGGAAGAAGTCAAAGTATCAATATTTGCAGATGAAATGATAGTATATATAAATGAACCTAAAAACTCCACCGAGAACTACTAAAAGTGATAAACAGCTTCAGTGCAGTAGCTGGATATAAAATTAACTCAAACAAACCAATGGCCTTGCTCTATACAAAGGATAAGAGGGCTGAGAAAATAATAAGTGAAACAACACCCTTCACAATAGTCACAAACAATTTAAATATCTTGGTGTGACTCTAACTAAGGAAGTGAACGATCTGTATGATAAGGACTTCAAGTCTCTGAAGAAAGAAATTGAAGACGATCTCAGAAGATGGAAGGATCTCCCATGCTCATGGATTGGCAGGATCAATATAGTAAAAATGGCTATCGTGCCTAAAGCAATCTATAGATTCAATGCAATCCCCATCAAAATTCCAATTCAATTCTTCAATGATCTAGAAAGGACAATTTGTAAGTTCATCTGGAATAAGAAAAAACCTAGGCTAGCAAAAACTCTTCTCAACAATAAAAGAACCTCTGGTGGAATCACCATGCCTGACCTCAAGCTGTACTACAATGCAATTGTGATAAAAATTTCATGGTAATGGCACAGCAACAGACAAGTAGATCAATGGAATAGATTGATGACCCAGAAATGAATTCACACACCTATGGTCACCTTATCTTTGACAAGGGAGCTAAAACCATCCAGTTTTTAAAAAGACAGCCTTTTCAACAAATGGTGCTGGCACAACTGGCGGTTATCATGTAGAAGAATGATATCTCCTTGTACTAAGGTCAAGTCTAAGTTGTTTAAGGAACTCGACATAAAACCATAGATTCTGAAACTTATAGAGGAGAAAGTGAGGAAAAGCCTTGAAGATATGGGTACTGGAGAAAAATTCCTGAATAAAACAGCCAGGGCTTGTGCTGTAAGAACAAGAATTGACAAATGGGACCTCATAAAGTTGCAATGCTTCTGTAAGGCAAAAGATACTGTCAATAAGACAAAAGGGCCACCAAAAGATTGGGAAAGGATCTTTACAATTCCTAAATAAGATATGTGACTAATATCCAATATATATAAAGAACTCAAGAAGGTGGACACCAGAAAATCAAATAACCCCATTAAAAAAAAAAAGGTGCACAGAGCTAAACAAAGTATTCTCAACCGAGAAATGCCTAATGGCTGAGAAGCACCTGAAAAAATGTTCAACATCCTTAATCATCAGAGAAAGGCAAATCAATACAACACTGAGATTCCACCTCACACCAGTAAGAATGGCTAAGATCAAAAGTTCAGGTGACAGCAGATGATGTGGAGAAAGAGGAACACTCCTCCATTGTTGGTGGGATTGCAAGCTTGTACAACCAAGCTGGAAAACAGTCTGGCAATTCCTCAGAAAATTGGACATAGTACTACAGGAGGATCCTGCAATACCTCTCCTGAGCATATATCCAGAAGATGTTCCAACTGGTAATAAGGACACATGCTCCACTATGTTCATAGTAGCCTTATTTATAATAGCTAGAAGCTGGAAAGAACCCAGATGTCCCTCAACAAAAGAATGGATACAGAAAATGTGGTACATTTATACAATGCAGTACTACTCAGCTATTAAAAACAACAAATTTATGAAATTCCTAGGCAAATGGATGGATCTGGAGGGTATCATCCTGAGTGAAGTAACCCAATCACAAAAGAACTCACATAACATGTACTCACTGATAAGTGGATATTAGCCCAGATACTTAGATTACTCAAGATACAATTTGCAAAACACATGACATTCAAGAAAAAATGAAGACCAAAGTATGGACACTTTGTCCCTTCTTAGAATTAGGAACAAATCACACACTGAAGGAGTCACAGAGATCACGTGTGGAGCTGAGAAAAGAGGATAGACCAACCAGTGACTGCTGCAGCCGGGGATCCATCCCATAATCAGCCTCCAAATGTAGACACTATTGCATACTCCTGCAAGGTATTACTGAAAGGGCCCTAATATAGCTTTCTCATGTGATGCTATGCCACTGCCTGGCAAACACAGAAGTGGATGCTCAGAGTTAGCTATTAGATGGAACACAGGGTTCCCAATAGAGGAGCTATAAAAAATACCCAAGGAGCTGAAGGGTCTCCAACCCTATAGGTGGAAGAACATTATGAACTAACCAGTACCCCCAGAGCTCATGTCTCTAGCTGCATATGTTCAGAAGATGGCCTAGTTGGCCATAATTGGTAAGAGAGGCCCCTTGATCATGCAAACCTTATATGCCCCAGTACAATGGAACACTAGTGCCAAGATGTGGGACTGAGTGGACAGGGGAGCTGGGCGGGGGATGGGGGAGAATCTAGGGGACTTTCAGGATAACATTTGAAATGTAAATGAAGAAAATATCTAATAAAATTTGGGGAAAAAAAGAAAAAAAGAAAGAAATATGGATCAGCAGGATTGTCCACTATGCATAGACCAGTCTCTACAGGCAAGCTTCTCCATGGATGGTTTATTTTGTGTAGGGGAGTGTAATATCTTTTATGGATTGGGACCAAGGCAAGAAGCAACTTAAGCAAGGGAAGATTTATGGTCGCTCAAGTTTAGGGGATACAGTGCAAAATTGTCAGGGAAGGACTTGTTATGCGACTATTTCATGTTTGTGGTATCAGGTAGGTCCCAGTTGCTATTTCCCTCAGCCAATCATGATGGAGAGAAAAAAAAATACATAGCTATAGAAGTTTGGAGCTAAAATCAGTTAAGCTTCTCTGGAATCACTGTCATAGATACACCCAGATATGGATACAACAGTGTCTTATGCATTGCTTCATACAAACAAGTTGGCAATCACAATTAGCTGTAGTTGGCAACTGACCTTTAGATGCTATAAAGAAGAATCTAACTGGGTGGTGGTGGAACATGCCTTTAATCCCAGCACTTGGGAGACAGAGGCAGACAGATCTCTGAGTTCGAGGCCAGCCTGGTCTACAAAGTGAGTTCCAGGATAGCCAGGGTTAAACAGAGAAACCCTGTCTTGAAAAAACAAAAACAAAACAAACAACAACAACAACAACAACAACAACAGCAACATAAGAATCTGCTAAAAAAAAAAAAGTCTTCTATACTGGGTTCCAGGGGGATATTGCTTGATGTTATTTAATAGCATCGCTTCTAAGTCTGTTTTTAAAGTAAATTATCCCTTTTGCTTCAGTTTCTGGGTGAATAAATAATCATGTAAGTCTGTGTCTTTCCACAAGTGGGTGACTGTGAGGTGCTTTGGGTTTTCTACCAATCTAAAACAGCATACAACTGATTTGTAGAATAAAGTTTTGTGGGACTGTAATACTATATGAATCCCAGGCTCAATTTATAAAGCAACTATTATTATTATAAAGATATAAACAGTATTGGAAAAATATATATTGAGGTTGGCAGGTCTCCTATAAGTAATATGAAGATGAGAAACTCAACTGATGATAGAGTTCCAATTATCCTATCATCACCAAAGTTCTATACATATGCCTGTGTATCCCAATTAGAACATGGATCCTTGGACCAAGCTACACTGGACAGTAATATTTCCATTATAAGCAAATTGTCCCAAAAATCCTTTCCTGAATAAGCAGGAAAATGAATGTGTTTCCTCAGTTTGGAACTTTGAATTTTGGGAAGTGTTTTAGAATATGATATCAATTAGATTTCTCATTCAGATACTTTTCTGATAATGAAGTAATTAAAATTAATTCATACCGTTAGTGCAAAGATAAAATAACTGTAAAATGTCATAATACTAAACTGAAATTATTGTATTGGAGGAGCAGAACTAATGGAATCTATCTATCTATCCATCTATCTATATCTATATTTATATTTACATCTATATATCAAAAGGGGATTTGGGGGAATCAGATAGTTTTGATCCATGAGTGGGTGTCTCAACTAGTCATTTGTCTGTTTTGGAAGCAGAAAAAGTAAACTCTAATACAGCAAAGGAAGACCTCAGGCACAGCAGAGAGAATTTGCTATAGAGAGTGAGGGCTAGCAGGCAACGAGGCGGCAAAAGCTGCTTTCTTACAGGTCTTCTTATTCATGAGTCTTCCAGCCTCAAATGATTCGGTTTCAATATCTGTCTCTGTTTTTTTCTGTCTGTCGTTCTGTTTCTCTCTGGCAGACACACACACACACACACACACACACACACACACACACACACACACGAAATACCTCACAGTTGTGCCCAGCTGTGTAGGTTTTAGTTGATTCCAGATGTAGTAAAATTGACAACCAAGATCCATCACCACAACAATTATTATAACACTTAGGCAATATTTGTTATGGAGCATGTTTAATTGCTGATCCCAAAATGATTATATTTTACTCTAATATATAAGGTATAATTATACAACCAGTGAGAGAAAAATGCTACAGATAGCCAATTTAAAAAATCATTAGGGAATCTTGGAAAATGTGGAGAGCAGCTGAGATGACAAGTTTGTGGAAAGTTCATGAGATGCAGAATAAACTGAATGCACTCAAAGAAAAACATTCTGATCAACTTTGTTTTAAAAACATGAATCCAAGTTTAAATAAATAAATAAATAAATAAATAAATAAATAAATAAATAAATAAATAAAATTAAAAATGCACATGTATGTATTCATATTCTATGTATGCACTTGTATGTATACAAATGCTATGTACACTCATGAATACATAGAATATATGTAATTTATTTAGCAACAGGTCTATTTGTCTTGAATTCTGGGAAAGGAAAGGATCACCTATCATGCAGAAAGCACACAAGACATGATAAAAGTGAATCAACATAACCAGAATTACAGAGAGCATATGCCTGGATTTTACTTGCAATTAGCCTTCAAAACCTTGAGTTTGCTATAAAGTTTTTAAGGATAAAACTATTCTCTTTGAAATTACTTCATAACAGAAATTTAAAATACAAGGGCTGTTAATGACATTATGAAAGAGAGGTTTTAAAGTGATCAGTCTAGTGGTTCAGGTTTACTATGTAGGCAGAAACATTTGGAAACAAAAATGAATAAAAGCAATTTTTTTTCATTTAGTTCCCAGATATAGTGTAGAATGTCCAAGTGTAATATAGTACTGCAACTGAAAATCATTTTGTCCTAATGGTCATTTTTCAGTAGTAATGAAGGAGATGGTTAGATCACTAATATTTCTACTTTATTTTATGTATGGAAACAAACTAGAAGAATTTAGAGTTTATCACACAATAAACTATTGGGAATTTGATGAAAAAAGAAAGTTTCTTTGTCAAAAGCAGGCTTGAATAGTGCTCAAAATTGTTACATATTTGTACTTTATGTAAATATTTTACTTTTATGAAATATTTACCTATGGTTGATGAATTTAGTCTGAACAAATATGATTAACTAAGTATAAAATATAATGCTCTGGTGAGGGTAAGGTGTACCTGACAGGCCCTGCCAAGATGTCTCACTGAGAAATCATGCTTTGCAACAGACCTGCTTTAAGGGAGGTTTATTGTGAGGGAAAAGGGGGGATTGAGGACCTGAAGAAGGGGCAGAGCCAGACAGAGTCATGAGGGTGGGGAGGGGGGAGACTGAGAGAGAGAGAGAGAGGGGGGGGGGGGGGGGGGGAGGGAGAGAGGGGGGGGGGGGGGGGGGGGGAGAAGAGAAGCAGAGATGGAAGAGGGAGAAGAAGAAAAGAAAAGAAAGAAAAGGGCATGGATAGCAAGCAGAGGTAGAGAGGGCTAGAGGGAGATAGGGAAAGAAGGAGAGAAGGAGAGACAGAGAGAGGTGGAGAGGGGGAGAGGGGGAGAGGAGGGAGGGAGAGGGAGAAAAGAAAGAAAATAAAGAGAAGGGGGTGAGGTGGCAAGCAGTCTTATATGCTGTCACCAGCACCTGGCAGGCAATGGCTACAGATGATGGTGCAAGCTATTGTTAGAAACCAAGCTATTGCTAAGACTCTGTTGCTATATATTTGGGAGGAGCCTAGCAGAATTGTCCATACGCCAACACTGAAAATATAAATTGTCTATTGTGTTCTGATTCTATATACTTGGCTAAATGCTCTCAAACTATTGAAATGGCTACTTGAACATTGCATCCTATTAATGAAAGAGAGGAAAGATCAATAATGTGAGTATGAAAAATCACAACCAGTTTCTCATATATTTTCATATTGTTATTTCTTCTGTTTCATGTTTAGATGAAAGGCCAGTTTATGTAGCATGTCTTGGAGATTCACATCGAATTTAATTTATTTTCAAGGTTCAATCTGCATAATGTTGTCATAAACCTTAATGTGCAGAGTAGTAATATTTCAAGTATAGTTTTATACAACAAAGTTGCTCTTGTCTCTATTTTAATTTATGGTGACCCCATAGTCTAATTCTTAGCCTGCTACAGGCTAAGATGCATCTCTGACTCATGATTACTCTCTGCTGGCTCTTTGCCAATGTGGTGGAATTAAAAAATAACTACAGTGTGTCACACAGCAGGAAGACAGTAAGTCCATTCTTATGACAAGCATCTTGTATTCTTTGTATTAGAGGTGAGTGTTTGACAGGAAGGATTAATATGGAATAATCACTATTGTGTTGATTAAATTGTGCATCATCTATTCTTCCAATTAAACTTATATCAATTTTTTTGTGAAAGAATATATTTATCAGTCTTCCATTAACTTTAATGTTAAGTAAAAGTCTTGATCACATATAAAATATGAAGATTAGGCTATTAACCTTACATCCAAGCAGGGATCCAGTAATCATACTTTCAATAACTCATTTTCCTTTATATTTCTTTATATTTCTAGTTCTTTTTGAGTTTCTGATCATTTTGAATTAAATCGAAGATTGTTGGATATAAATTATTCTCTAACAACTTCCCTTTAAATAATTCTTTAGTATCTTAAACATACTTGCAATTTTCATACCATATAACTCCAGAGTAATGTTCATCCATCCAGTGATTAAGCCTATTCAAGTATCTTTTAAGATATCATCCATCTGTATTTTTGGCTTTTTGTTACTTTTGATGATCAATTGTTGATGAAATGAATCACTTTTCCATTAAAACGATTCCCTTTCCTAGTGGATAAAATAAAAGATCATTGACCAGAGCCACTTTCCCTGGACCTGCAGGGACAATCAGCAGGGACCCAGGGCAGGAGAGAGAGAGAGAGAGAGAGAGAGAGAGAGAGAGAGAGAGAGAGAGAGAGAGAGAGAGAGAGAGAGAGAAGAGACATGACAGGAAGAATGAGAGCGAGTCAATCGTACTGCTCAAGCTCCGAAAACTTTATTCAGGAGTGGCAATATAAGCATAAGCAACAGGAGGCTCCAAGGAAGTTGGGAAGAGCCCAGGGGCTTCAGCTCCTGGAACCAAAAGTCACAGTGTCCTCTTTTCTCACAAACATTCTTACTGTTGTGACCACGAATGTTCTCTCGGGATTGTTTATGTAAGCAAAAAAATATCCACAAGGCCATGACCTCAGCCATGGCTCCCAGAAAGCCACAACTCTTCCATTCCTCAATTCACTTATGAATTATTTTGTTTTCTCTGATTGAAGGAGGGAAATAGTAGATGTAGCAAGGAGGGATTAAGGAATGAGGGATGGAACTCTGACAAGATATTGAGAGAGGAAATACATATTCACTCCCCACTGACATCCACCTGACATACTATTTTGTGTAGAACTGTGCAGTGCCACGCCTTTAAGATGGCGCTGGCTTCTGCCTTCCACTAACCCGATAGCGAGTGCTCTCAAGGATACAAGTCTTCAATTGGCTAAGGCTGATGATCTGGCTTGCTTCCCATATATGTGGACCTATCTGCTGTCACTACGTGGCTTACTGGGGTTGGATGGCCTAGAACTATTTAGCCTATGGGCTGGCTTTCCCTGGAGTCAGTTAGTCAGAGTCAGTTAGTCAGGGTCAGTGAGTGAGGGTCAGTTAGTCAGAGTGAGTGAGTCAGGGTTAGTTAGGGAGAGTTAGGTCAGAGTAGTCAAAAGAAGTTTATTCAAGGTTTCCTGAATAAACTGTTTAAGGAAGAGCTCAGGGGTCATGTCCTTCTTGCTGGCAAGAGGCGCATGACACTATTCCAGTGATAACCTTTTGCTGTGAACATGTCATTTTGGGAATGGGGTGCGGTGACCAATGTTGCCATCAGCTGAGAATGGCTGGTTCCCAGGGTATGACTTGGTTTCTAAGGGCTCTTACTCTACTATAAGAGTTCCTTGTGACCTGTCATCATGCTCATAACCTGCCACAAAGCATTTCTGTAAGACAGAGGTGAGACAGAATTCAGAGTACCTGAGAGTCTTAGAACTCAGTCAGAAAGCAGTGAGTGAAATGCAAACCCTTTAGTGAAGCAGATGAGAGGTGATATTTGAGATTAAGTACCAACTTTTCTCCCATATTAGAGACCTCACTTTTATGAAAAATACATTGTCCTGTTGTGTGAACAAGCAAGTTCAGTCAACTGATACATTCTGGGTTAGAACCTCTTGGAAGGAAATAAGAGAAATAAGGGAAAACAGAGATTAAGATTAAGGCTGACCAGGCCAGGACTCTGTGTGGATAAGACATAAACAGACAATGTGCTTCACACTGGGATGGTAGAATCCAGAATACTTGATGAAGTTATGTCAAATGCACAGTGTTAGCATGAAGGTTTTTTGTTGTTGTTGTTGTTTTGTTTTTGTTTTGTTTTGTTTTTTGTTTGTTTGTTTATTTTGTTTGTTTTTTTTTTTTTACATTCCTGGAAAATCAGGTCCCTAATGAGGAAATTCAAGCTGAATATTCTGTCACATATCCTGTTCTGTAATTCTGAGACAAAGTAGATTCTGTTTAAATCCACCTCTGCCCAATGAGATTAGGGCTGCTTTCCTAGTTCCTTCCCATCTCCCATACAACATTTCATAACACTATTCAGTTTCTTCCGTCTCCCATACAACTCCTCATAATACTATTCAGTTCCTTTCAGGCTTCTCATAACACTATTCAGGCACTCTTATGTGCTAAAGTTACTTTTATCCTCAGGGACACATAATTTGTGTACTTTGATCTTTTTTGAACATAGGTCTAAAAACCAGGCATTGTGTTCAAGGATATTTAAATTGCTCTTACTACTACCCCATAAGTAATCCTTTACTTCTTTAAGACTGGATCTCATTACATAGCCCATGCTGACCTGTAACTCTCTGTGTAGACAATGCTGACCCCAAAATCAGAGACCTGCTTGCCTCTGTTTCTCCAGTGTTTGGATTAAGGATGAGCATTAAAGCAAGTTCTGTGTGACTTCTCATTTTCCCTTTTTCCTATTTGCTAGTGTTATTAATGAATTTTTCAGATACCTGCTATTTGAAAAGGCATTTTTTTCCTCCTTGGAAAAACACTGCAAAATGTTAGACTTAAGTGAAAACTTAGTATTATTTCATAAGATAATTCCCAGTACTTTCTTTTTTTGGTTTCATTTATAGAAATCTTATTTCCTGGTTATATTTTGATTCCATCTTTATCACACACAGCTAATTACATCTCAGAGACAGCATCTGTTAAGAGAAGTTATTCTAATGTTAAAATAATTATGATAATTCTCACATTGATTCAACTACAATGCAAAGCCATGACGTGGAAGAAATGGTATTTCTCAGTAAACACATTTTTTATTAGATATTTTCTTTATTTCCATTTCAAATGTTATCCCCTTTCCTAGTTTCCCCTCTGAAAATCCCATATTCCCTCCCTCTGTTCCACAACCCACCCACTCCCATTCATGGCCCTGGCATTCCCCTATACTGGGACATAGAACCTTCACAGGACCTAGGGTCTCTCCTCCCATTGATGACTGACTACATATACAGCTAGAGGCACAAGTACCCCCAACTGTTTTCTTTGGTTGGTGGTTTAGGAGCTCTGGGGGTACTGGTTAGTTCTGGGCTAATATCTACTTATAAGTGAGTACATATCATGTGTTTTTGTGTGTGTGTGTGTGTGTGTGTGTGTGTGTGTGTGTGTGTGACTGGGTTACCTCACTTAGGATGATATCCTCCAGATCCATCCATTTGTTTAAGAATTTCATAAATTCATTGTTTTCAATAGCTACATAGCACTCCATTGTGTAACTGTACCATATTTTCTGTATCAGTTCCTCTGTTGAGGGACATCTGGTTCTTTCCAGCTTCTGGCTATTATAAATAAGGCTTCTATGAACATAGTGGAGCATGTGTTCTTATTATACGTTGGCACATCTTCTGGGTATATGCCCAGGAGAGGAATTGCTGGATCTTCTGGTAGTACTATGTCCAATTTTCTGAGGAACCACCAAACTAATTTCCATAGTGCTTGTACCAGACTGCAGTCCCACCACCAACAGACAGCATCTGCTGTCTCCTGAGTTTTGATCTTGGCCATTCTGATTGGTATGAGGTGGAATCTTTGGGTTGTTTTGATTTGCATTTCCCTGATGATTAAAGATGTTGAATTTTTTTTTAGGTGCTTCACAGCCATTTGATATTCCTCAGTTGAGAATAGTTTGTATAAATCTGTATCCCATTTTTTAATAGGGTTGTTTGGTTTCCTGGAGTACAACATTTTGAGTAGATAGATAGATAGATAGATAGATAGATAGATAGATAGATAGATAGATAGANCCTCCCCCCTCCCGGCCCTGCTACCCTACCCACCCGCTCCCACCCCCTGGCCCCGGCGTTCCCCTGTATTGGGGCATATAAAGTCTGCGTAACCAAGGGGCCTCTCTTCCCACTGATGGCCAACTAGGCCATCCTCTTCTATATATGCAGCTAGAGACACGAGCCCAGGGGGTACTATTTAGTTCCTGGTTATTCTTCCTGTTACTGTACCAATACTATGCAGTTCTTATCACAATTGCTCTGTAGTACACCTTGAAGTCAGGCATGGTGAATCCCCCAGAGGTTCCTTTATATTTGAGAATAGTTTTTGCTGTCCTTGGTTTTTTGTATACACATTTTATTAGATATTTTCTTTATTTATATTTACATTTCAAATGTTATCCCCTTTCCTAGTCTCCCCTCTGAAAATCCCCTATCTGCTCCCTCTGCTTCACAACCCAGCCACTCCCATTCATAGTCCTGCCATTCCCCTACATTGGGACATAAAACCAGTGAAGAATTGAGTTGGAATTTTGATGGTAATTGCATTGAATCTGTAGATTGCTTTCGGCAAGATAGCCATTTTGACTATATTAATCCTACCAATCCATGAGCATAGAGATTTTTCCATCTTCTGAGGTCTTCTTCAATTTCTTTGAGACTTGTAATTCTTATCAAACAGATCTTTCATTTCCTTAGTTAGAGTCACACCAAGGTATTTTATATTATTTGTGACTATTGTGAAGGGTGTTGTTTCCCTAATTCCTTTCTCAGACTGTTTATCCTTTGTGTAGAGAAAATCCACTGACTTGTTTGAGTTTATTTTATATCCAACTACTTCCCTGTAGTTGTTTATCAGGTTTAGGGGTTCTCTGGTGGAATTTTGGGGTCACTGATATATACTATCATATCATCTGCAAATAGTGATATTTGGACTTCCTTCATTTCCAATTTTTATCCCCTTGACCTCCTTTTGTTGTCTAATTGCTCTGGCTAGGCTTCAAGTTCTATATTGAATAGGTAGGAAGAAAGTGGGCAGCCTTGTCTAGTCCCTGATTTTAGTGGGATTGCTTCAAGTTTCTCACCATTTAGTTTGATGTTGGCTACTGGTTTGCTCTATATTGCTTTTATTATGTTTAGGTACGAACCTTGAATTCCTAATCTTTCCAAGACTTTTATCATTAAGGGGTGTTTGACTTTATTCAAAGCTTTCTAAGCATCTAATGATGTGATCATGTGGTTTTTGTCTTTGAATTTGTTTATATGGTGGATTACATTGATGGATTTCCATATATTGAAGAATTCTTCCATCCCTTGGATGAAGCCTTTCTGATAATGTTGGATGATCGTTTTGATGTTTTCTTGGATTCGGTTTGTGAAATTTTCATTATGAATTTTTGCATTAATATTCATAAGGGAAATTGGTCTGAAGTTCTTTTTCTTTTTTGGGTCTTTGTGTGGTTTAGGTACCAGAGGCTTCATAGAATGAATTAGGTAGAGTACCATCTGTTTCTATTTTGTAGAATAGTTTGAGGAAAGTTGGAATTAGGTCTTCTATGAAGTTCTCAAAGAACTCTGTAACCCATCTTGTCCTGGGTGCTTATTTATTTATTTATTTATTTATTTATTTATTTATTTATTTATTTGGTTGGGAGACAATTAATGTCTGTTTCTGTTTGTTTAGGGGATGTGGGACAGTTTAGATCATTAATTTGATCCTGATTAACTTTGATATCTGATATCTGTCTAGAAATTTGTCCATTTCATCCAGGTTTTGAGTTTTGTTGAGTATAGCCTTCTGTACTAGGAACTGCTGATTCTTTTGGATGTCCTCAGATTCTGTTGTTATATCTCCCTTTTTATTTCTGATTTTGTTAGTTAGGATACTGTCCCTGTGCCCTCTAGTTAGTCTGGCTAATGGTTTATCTATCTTGTTGATTTTTCTCACAGAAGCAGCTCCTGGTTTGGTTGACTCTTTGAATAGTTCTTTTTGTTTCCACTTGGTTTATTACAGCCCTAAGTTTGATAACTTCCTGCTGTCTACTCCTTTTGGGTGAATTTTCTTCCTTTTATTCTAGAACTTTTAGGTGTGCTGTCAGGCTTCTAGAGTATGCTCCCTCTAGTTTCTTTTTGGAGACACTCAGAGCTATGAGTTTTCCTCTCAGGACTGCTTTCATTGTGTCTCATAAGTTTAGGTATGTTATGGCTTTATTTTCATTAAACTCTAAAAATCTTTCATTTCTTTCTTTATTTTCCTGGATCAAGTTATCATTGAGTAGAGTGTTTTTTTGCTTCCATGAGAATGTGGGCTTTTTAGTATTTATGTTGTTATTGAAGATCAGTCATAGTCCATGGTGATCTGATAGGGTGTATGGGATTATTTCAGTATTTTGTATCTGCTGATGACCAATTATATGGTCAATTTTGGAGATGTACCATGATATGCTGAGAAGAAGGTATGTCCTTTTGTTTTAGAATAAAATGTCCTATAGATATCTGATAAATCCATTTCTTTTATAATTTCTGTTAGTTTCACTGTGTCTATGTTTAGTTTTTGTTTCCAGGGTATGTCTCTTGATGAGAGTGGGGTATTGAAGTCTCCCACTATTATTATGTGAGGTGTAATGTGTGCTTTGAATTTTAGCAAACTTTCTTTTATGAATGTTGATGCCCTTGCATTTGGATCACAGCTGTTCAGAATTGACAGTTCATCTTGGTATATTTTTCCCCTAATGAGTAAGAAGTGTCCCTCCTTATCTTTTCTGATAACTTTATGTTGAAAGTTTTTTTTATTTGACTATTCCAACTGGATCCATTAATATTAAAAGATATTAAGGAAAAGTTGTTGCTTCCTGGTTTGTTTGTTGTTAGAATTGGAATTTTGTTCATGTGCCTATCTTCCTTAGGGTTGTTGAAAGATTACTTTCTTGCCTTTTGTGGGGTGTAGTTTCCCACCTTGTTTTGGAGTTTTTCCTTTATTATCCTTTGAAGGGATTCATTTGAGGAAAGATATTGTGTAAATTTGGTTTTGTCATGAAATACCTTGGTTTCTCCATCGATGGTAATTGAGAGTTTTGCTGGGTATAGTAGCCTGGGCTGGCTTTTTTGTTCTCTTAGGTTCTATATGACATCTGTCCAGGATCTTCTGCCTTTCATAGACTTTGTGGAGAAGTTAGGTGTAATTCTGATAATCTTGTCTTTATAGGTTACTTGACCTTTTTCTTTCATTGTTTTTAATATTCTTTCTTTGTTTTGTGATTTGCTGTTTTGATTATTATGTGACCGGAGGAATATTTTTTTCTGGTACAAACTATTTGGAGTTCTGTAGGCTTCTTGTATGTTCATGGACATCTCTTTCTTTGGGTTGGAGAAGTTTTCTGCTATAATTTTGTTGAAGATATTTACTGGCCCTTTAAGTTGGGACTCTTCACTCTCTTGTATACCTATTATCCTTAGGTTTGGTTTTCTCATTATGTCCTGGATTTATTTCCTAGATGTTTTGGGTTAAGATCGTTTTGCATTTCACATTATCTTTGATTGTTGTGTCAATGTTTTCTATGGTATCTTCTGCACCTGAGATTCTCTCTATCTTTTGTATTGTTGTTTGTGCTCGAATCAATGTTTCTTGACTTGTTTCCTAGGTTTTCTATTTCCAGAGTGGTCTCCCTTTGTGATTTCTTTATTTTTTCTACTTCCATTTTTAGATCCTGGCTGGTTTTGTTCAGTTCTTTCACCTGTTTAGATGTTTTCTCCTGTATTTCTTTAAGTTGGTTATTTATTTCCTTCTTATAGTCCTCCATCATCATCATAAGAAGTGACTTTATCTTGCTTTTTTTGGTGTGATAGTGTATCCAGGATTTGCTTTGATGGGAATTTTTAGTTCTAATGATGTCAAGTAACCTTGTTCTTATGCTTGCCTCCTGCCATCTGATTATTTTAAGTGTTCTCTGCCCTCAATATACCTGATTGGAGCCTGTCCTTTCTGTAATCCTGGTTGATTCAGAACTCCTCATAGTCAAGCTTTCTCTCTGATCCTGTGATTCTGGGATCTTGTCTACCTGAGATTCTGGGTGTGTCAGAGTTCTTGACAGTCAGGCTTCCTCTAAGACCCTGAGATCCTGGTGTGACCAAGCTTCTGAGATCCTGGGATCCTGGGATCCTGGAATCCTAATATCCTGGGAGTGTTACAGCACCTAGAAGGGTTACCTCTTCTGTGGAACATGTGGATGTCCGCTGTGTTTGAAACCAAGGTAGAATAGTGGTGACCAGAAGGAACCTGAGCTGCTGGTAGGGCAGATTTCCTATGTCTCTGCTCCTTCTGGAAGAGGCCCCTGATGATTGTTTTGGAACAGATGTTGTGTTCCACTCACCAGTGATCCTAATATCTTGGATGTGCTAGGGCACCTGTGGTGTGGAGAGCTCTCTGGGGAATGTGGGACCATCCGTCGAGTTCATGCCCAAGGTATCCAGGGGCTGGTGTTGACAGTAAACACATTTAAAAATCTACTTTGCTTTTATAGCTGAATAGTCTGTGATGACCCTTCAGGTTTCTAAGAAAACTAGGATCATTCAATGTTCTATTCTTACTGAAATAAAAACATGCTTCTGCTTCTTCATTTTGCTACACTGCTTTGAGATTTCAAGAATATTTACCAGTCTCCTTTCTTCCTTATCATGTGTGTTTGCTGGCTCTGTTGATTTGCATGTGCTAATGTTCTCTAAGCACTCTTCTGTTTGCTCTTTGTTCAGTAAATAAATGGCAAAGTTCTCATTATTTTCTAGTTGCTTTTTTTTCTTGTTATCACAAAATTAGTAATGCATATAGTAATCATTTCTAATTGTATCATCGTATCATCATTAAATTTCTTTTTATAGGAAATGTTATAAGTAATATTTACATTTGGATATTTACAAACAGAGAACTTTTCTATTGAATAATAACTTCATAGTGTTTAAGAGGATTGATCTTCACTTCTGGATGAATCTTAGAATCAATCATTATCCTGCCCAGACCACTTCAAAACAACTTTCTTTTAAAACTCAAAGCAATGTAGAATTACATTGTTTAATTTCACTCACATGGAAAATTTCATTTGAACATGAATACAGGAAATGTAAAAACCTCTCATATTATCCATGAAATTCCTTCACAGGTTAATGATGAGAAGTGTTTCTTAATAAAAGCAAGAACAGTGTTAGTGAAAGGGAGCCCAGTGAAACAACTGTGTATGAATAATCAGTCAAAACTGTATTGACTATAGTTCACATTTTTACTTACCTGGGTGATAATATGGCAGTGTTCACTAGGACAGAGAACAAATGTTTTTCCTCCTAGAGTTTTCATTCTTCTGAGAAAGATTATCAATAGTAAGATGGTGTCATGCACAATTTCTCTTAGAGTTTTATTTCTTTCTGTGGCATTACTACACAGGATTGTCTTTTAGAATAATGCTGAGAAATTGAGAGTTGGGTGTGACAGTGATATGATGAATAGGGTGACAGGCAGTGACTCCATGACAATGTTTATCCTTGCTGAGGAAAATGAGGGAGTCCCAAGTTGTTCAATGTTATATGGAATGTGAAGGAGCTTGCTGTATTATAGAAACTGTGTATTGTGTATACATGGGCTTTAACCACATTGAGAAAAACACCTATCAGAATCACTTTACCACCAGATTTGTATATTAATATCACTCAGTAGCCTATTCTTCATTGGTAGCCTCCAGAAAGTAATCTACCATCCTAATTCTGATTAAAGTCAGTCACACACATACACACACACACACACACACACACACACACACACATGTACACACACACACACCCAGCACCAAAATGGAAGCAGAGTTGATAAAAACAGCTGCAGCAGGAGAAGCTATAGAGAGGAAACAGAGTAAAAAGGACTGATCTTCATTATGTAGTTTGAATTGCTAAAAACTATAAAAATTATATAGAAGATGAACATGAGGGTCACTAGTTACCAAGATGAACACAGAAATCCAGGCACAGAACTACTGAAATATATTACAATCCAGGAAGCTTGCTAAAACTTAAAAGTAACATAAAAGAGAAGGAGCAAGTCATCAGAAGAACAGAAAAAAATTGTTCAGCAGTGCCAGGAACCATTAAAGAAAAGAGTCATAAAACAATTGAGTCCACCCTAGTTGTTACTATAAATACAGAGATTGATTTATGTACTGACATTCATTGTGATTCTAAGATACTGCTATGCCTTTGGGATTAGAAAATAGCTAGGAAAAAAAACAAAAAAAAAACAACAAAAAAAAAAAACACCTCGTATGCCATTGGATTACTACTCATCTGAGCTACAACTCAAGTATTTTCCCCACTATACTCTGGCATATATCTTTTTTTTAAATATACAACTGTCATCACACAGATGAATTGCTTAAAGTGATGAAAATTGTTTTAAATTAAAGAACTTAAAAATGCAAAGAATGGATAGTATAAAAGCAAAGTAGGTCTATAAAACTAAAGTAGGCTCTTTCATGAGACAGAAAAGAAGGGTACAATGTTTTATTTGAAATCTCTCCTAATTAAAGGACATTAACAGTCACATGATTGAACATTTCAGGTTTTCATCATTATTGCAACATAATAAAAAGTTTACAGTTCACATACACACAGAGATAGACAGAAGACAGAGTTAAATGTGGCTTTAATTAATGGAAAAAGATGTAAATGAACAGACTTTAAAAGAGTGTGTTTAGAATTAAGAGAACTAGCAATGAGTCTAAAAGACTCAGTTCTGGCACTGTAAGTCTTCACTTCCAGTGTACTGCTTTCCTGTGGCACTTGTTCAACTAGGAGGGCAGGGTTCTGAGTTCCAAGCTAGCCTAGTCTACATAGTCACATGGCTCTATAGCAATGATACACACATAGTCTGAAGCATACAGACTTGATATTAGGACAGGTCATTTAGATGGTGGATGGAGGGTGCTGTGATCTTGGTGACAATGTGTCAGTTTAGGACAATTATGCTGTGTAGGAGAGATAAGGACATGTAGAAGACATCATCATCGAGAAGGCCACATATTTTGCTTGTCTCTTCCCTTCTTACTGTGCTCTCTTTAATTATCCTTTTCTCCATTATTGCCCACAGCATTTTCAGTCTATTAACATGTTTTTGTTTGTAAGATAAGAGAATAGTGCTAAATATAAGAGAGTAATTTTTTTTTTTTTTTTTAAGTTTGAGTATCCTCTGACTCTGGAGAAAATGAAGTGGGTTTTTTATCTATTTGTTTTGTTTTAGTTTTGGGTTTCTTAACTGGTATGTCTGTCAAACTGCAGACATGAGAGTAGTAGACTCCCAGGCATATATTTTCTGTGTAGCCATCTTGGAGACTTTAGAGTGACGGCTTGTCAGGTGAGCATATTCCTGCTATGTGTCAAATCATTTTTCTTCTCTAGAAATAATGTTGATTAGTCATAGGGTTTCATTTGTAAAAATCATAGAGAAGAGGAATAATGATAGTCTTGATTCATATAATGAAAGAAGACATAAATATTTAATACATCACTTAGTAAAATTTCCCTAAGAGGACAAATACTGTGACTATGAAGCAATCAGATTAATGTTGAAAATAAATTAATTTCTGCCATCTCAAAGCCACCAGCTACATGACTTTTTACAATCACTTCTGTATTTCTCAGTTGTTAATATTTCCCAGAGAACTGTACTTTTATTCAGAGTTATCCTTTGGCGTAGATACTTTTAATAGGGTAGAGAATAATACAAATCCAAAAGATTATTCTATCTCATGGCAAGGAGTGTCATTTTGGAATAGTTCACTATTTACTGCATTAGAGTCAGTGGGACTTGGGAAATTAGAGTTGATAAATGGGTCAGACTAAAGTATCATGGAAAAGATGACTTCATTCAGAGTTTTGAAAAATTTATACTCTGAAGGTTAAGGAGAACCACACAGATTAAAAAAAAGTGTTCAATCACAGGAGTAAAAATATATTTGACATAGAGTCATATAAACAAATATCAATAGTTATTTGTAATGAATAATCTGAAATAAATTATCTCCCATCCATAATACCTTGGAGGAGCACTAAAAATAATCCAAGAATAATTGTTTTGGGAAAAAAGTGATTTCAAAAGACTCTTGTTTTGGTTTCTTGGAGTTTTTTCACAAACACTTAGAAATCTCCTCACACAGCTCCATTCTTAAATGGTGTTCCCATAGTTTGCTTAAATCAACCAGGTGTATTGGAATTTGTATGGTTGTGTGTTTAATTCTGAATATAGCATAGCATTCCTTCATCATGAGTCTTTCAGCATGAATGCAACGTTATATTGTACATAAGGATTGCAGAAAAAACACACAGATATGAGTGTTTGTGTTTGTGTTGGTGTGTGTGTTTCCATTTGAGTGTTGTTGTGTACAGGTGCATCTGGGTGGAGAACAGAGGTAATGAGATATCCATTAGCATGTGGCATCCAGATTATTGTCTGTTTCAGAAAGGTCTCTCCTTTACCTTGATTCATTAATTAGCCTAGACCCACAGTTAGTAAGTCCTAGAATCTTCATCGTTGTACCTCCAGTGTAGATATTTTGAGAGCACTACTACCATGCTTTGATTTTATTTTTGCTTGTTTGTGAGATTATAATTAGATAATTTTTTCTTTCTCCTTCCAAGTTCTCCCACATAAGTTTCCTTGTTTTCAGATTTATGAATTTATGTCCATTTTCCCCACACTAATGTTTGTTGTGTGCATATACATGCATATTAGTTTCTTAAATATAACTTGTTCATTCTATATGATTATATGAAATTATATGTGTTTCTTATGTAAAATAAAAAAAACTTGGTCTCCAAGCCCTTTCAAGATTCAGTCCTCAACTCCTCCTAAATGTCTAAGCATACTTTTCAAGTTAATGAAATGAATAAAAACCACCCACACATAAATGCCAATAAAAATAGAAAATATGGAATCTATATATTATCTCGTCTAAAAGTTTATAAAAACTGATTTGTTAAGATCTATACAATGGTGCTTGTGTGTGTTTGTGTATGTGTGTGTGTGTATCATAATATTGTAGTATAATATGTGATGTAATATATTAAAATTGTATTATATATCATATATACTATATTCTATATAAAATGATATGCATAATATATATTAAGTATATCACATATAATATAAATTAGATATTAGCTCTATACAATTACTTATATATTAACAAAATTTATATAACCATATATATGTGTATATATTTTTCTAGAAAATATATAATAAATCTAATATATTAAATTAATAAATCTACAGCAAATATATTATACACATTTGATAGAGTTATACTAAATTGCTTTAATATATGTTATATATTAAACATATTACTATTGGATATTATATACTAATATAATATACATATTTGATATAGATTATCAAATCTCTCTATATATTACTTATATAAATGTATCTTTATATATGTACACAAAATAGACCACTGCTAATTATTTTCTAAATTTATTGATCACAATGACTAATGAAAAGGATTTTAACATTTCTGATTTATTTTATCTGGAAATTAACAGTACTATGAATTTCATTTCAGTTTCACAGAAAAGGAACATGAAATTTGAGATGAATGGATCCAAGTATAAGCTGGGTTATCCCACTCTTAACACTTCTATTTGAATGATGACGATTTTAACCTTATACTTCTTTAATATTGTTTTTGCTTTGTTTTTGTTTTCATTTTTTTCCTTTGTGTGATGTCTGATTTCTAGGTTAAAAAACAGGAGTTTTGAAAATCTTTTGTCTCTCACTTCCAGCTCTGCCTAACAGGGTCTGTTCATAAACCATGCAATGATCCCTGCCTAGTGCTATTGGTTTACATTGCTTTAGATCCATTATTATTCTATCACTTACACAAATTTAGCTCACAAATCCAACTTA
>LR750375.1:243800-393284 GCA_902729485.2 Mus minutoides | reverse complement strand
TCTCTGCATGATATTTTGGTGTAGATATCAAATAACAATTTATATCCAATTCTGTAAAATACTGGAAAATGCGTTCAAAAAGAAACACTGGGATATAGTTTCCTTCTTTGAGTTGAAAACTACATGGTACTGGTATAACAATAGAAAGTTAGACCAATGGAATAGAATTGAAGACCCAAAATAAACCCACAGACCTTTGGTCACCTTATCTTCGACAAGGAAGCTAAAACTATCCAGTGGAAAAAAGACAGCATTTTCAATAAGTAGTGCTGGCACAATTGGCAGTCAACATGTAGAAGAATGCGAATTGATCCATTCCTTTCTCCTTGTAAAAAGCTCAAGTCTAAGTGGATCAAAGACCTCCACATTAAACCAGAGACACTGAAATTCATAGGGGAGAAAGTGGGGAAAACCCTTGAAGATATGGGCAGAGAAGTAAAATTCCTAAACAGAACACCAATGGCCTGTGCTGTTAGATCACAAATCAACAAATGGGACCTTATAAAATTGCAAAGCTTCTGTAAAGCAAAAGATACTGTCAATAAGACAAAAAGGGCACCAACGGATTGGGAAAGAATTTTTACCAATCCTAAATCTGATAGGCTAATATCCAATAGTTACAAAGAGCACAAGAATCTGACCTCTAGACATTCAAATAACCCCCTTAAAATGGGGTACAGAGCTAAACAAAGAATTCTCAACTGAAGAATGCCAAAGGGTTGAGAAGCACCTTAAAAATGTTCGAAATCCTTAATCATCAGAGAAATGCAAATAAAAACAACCCTGAGATTCCACCTCACACAAGTCAGAATGGCTAAGATCAAAAATTCAGGTGACAGCAGATGCTGGCAAGGATGTGGAGAAAGAGGAACACTCCTTCATTGCTGGTGGGATTGCAAGCTGGTACAACCACTCTGGAAATTAGTCTGGTGGTTTCTCAGAAAACTGTAAATAGTACTACCGGAAGATCCAGCATTACCTCTACTGGGCATATACCTAAAAGATATTCCAACTGGTAACAAGGACCCATGTTCCACTATGTCCATAGCAGCCTTATTTATAATAGCCAGAAGCTGGAAAGAACCCAGATGTCCCTCAACAGAGGAAAGGACACAGAAAATGTGGTACATTTACACAATGGATTACTACTCAGCTATTAAAAACAATGAATTTATGAAATTCTTAAGCAAATGGATGTATCTGGAGGATATCATTCTGAGTGAGGTAACCCAATCACAAAAGAAGTCACTTAATATGCACTCACTGATAAGTTGATATTAGCCCAGAAACCTAGAATAACCAAGATACAATTTCCAAAACACAAGAAACTCAAGAAAGACCAACATGTGGATACTTCATTCCTCCCTAGAATAGGGAATAAAATATACATGGAAGGAGGTGCAAAGACAAAGTTTGGAGCTAAAATGAAAAGATGGACCATCCAGAGAGTGCCCCACCCGGGTGGTCCATCACATAACCAGCCACCAAATGCAGACATGACTGCATACACCAGCAGGATATTGCTGAAAGGATCCTGATATAGCTGTCTCCTGGCAGGCTTTGACAGTCCCTGACAAATACAGACGTGGATGCTCCCAATCATCTATAGGGCAGAACACAGGGTCCTCAATGTAGGAGCTAGAGAAAGTACCCAAGAGCTGTAGGGGTCTGCAACCCTATAGATGGAACAACAACATAAACTAATCAGAACCCCCAGAGCTCATGTCTCTAGCTGCATATGTATTGGAGGATGGCCTAGTTGGCCATTATTGGGGAAGAAAGGCCCTTGGTCTAGCAATGTTTATATGCCCCAGTACAGGGGAATGCCAGGGCCAAGTAGTAGGAGCGGGTGGGTAGAGGAGCAGGGCAGGGGGGGGGATATAGGGGACTTATGGGATAACACTTGAAATGTAAATGAAGAAATTCTCTAATAATAAATAAATAAGAAAAAAATAAAGAAATCACTGGATTCCTTTCTGTATCATACCTCTACTTTCCTAGACTCTACCTTATCAATTCCCCCTCAGCTCCATGTTAAAGTATGGCAGTGTGCACAACTCTCATGCCACTCAATTTGAAATCACAAACTTCCAAAACCCCTAAATCTAAAGTATTCTCTAGCTAAAATCTGTGAACTTTCTTATTGGAAGCCACTAATATTCACATCAATTATGTGCTTAGCAGTTATAGTGAAGTCTTAAGTAAGGTAAAAGTAAAAAATAGGACTTACAGAAGCATCTTAAAGCTTGTCCAACATGGCTAGCTTAATTTATAAAGCTTAAATCAGTTCCTATTCATTGAGAAATGAGCACTGAAGTTGATCCTGTGTGGATGTCTAGTGCAGAAGAGCTGGGGCAGATGGTAAGGTGTACATGTGTGTGTGAAATGCATGGAGGAACAAAGCCCTCAGATCAATAGTATGAAGACAGGAAGGGAATGGAAGCAAGGAATAGCAGGAAACTTTTAATATTGGAGAAGAAACAATATAAAATAAATATTTGGAGCTTTCCTAATGCCAATTACCAAAACAAGAATGTCAAAATTCCATTAAGTCTCTCTACAAGTTGATTTTTTTTTTTAATATTTTAATCAGTGTAAGCTTTGCTTTAGCCACAACACAATTTCCCACTGAATCCTGACAATGATGATTAGCTAATGCACTAGGGTAATTATAAAGCATTAAAGTATTTCAGTAATCACCTTTATTAACAAATCAAGACAATGATGAAATATTTTATAGAAAATTAACCTGAGGATTTCTGGCTGATCTGAACACCTGCATCTTTTTCCAAGTTAAGAGCCAAGTGAGATTTGAAATGTAAAGACCATTCCATTTTCTTAACTTTATACTGACAGAACACCATCATCATTGAAAGAATGTGCTTTCTGCTGTTAGTTACAAGACAATGATTTCATCTATAAAATATTACGAATGCTTTGAATATTTGTAAAGATGGCATTTAAGCAAACACCTACTAGTTAAAAAGAATTGAATTAGAGAAAGAACCAAGTATGTGATTGTGTTTGTCCATGGTTAAAGGAAGGGATAATTCATAAGGGCTTCTTCTCATTTACTGGTGGTTTTGTAGTCTGGGCTTCAGGCTGCAAAGCACCTCTGAAGTTACTTAAATATGATGAAATAGTAATGTGCTGTACAAATGGCTTCATTAAGCAACTCCAAGATGTAAGTTAACACAAGAGGATGGTTTTCAGGTGTCAGTTCTTGTCTTTCTGTCTAGTTTAAGACACAAAGAGCCTCTTCCCACCTAAATGATCCAGGACAGTTGGTGAATGAGGTTTTTGGGAAGCTGCTAGTCGCTGCCTCTCAATTTCTGTTGTGTGATTGTAACCACCCAGCTCTCAAAGAGACTCAGGCTTTCAGGTTTTGAGTGTGTGATCTTTTACCTGCTAATCCTCTCCCCAGCCACTTAGTAGCTTTCAGAGACTATAGTAAAGGAATATTTCCAATGAGCATAATTTTACTAGAAAATAATTTGAGTTCCAAGATACAGGAATAAAGTTTATTTTAGATCAGATTTTAGGAAATAATGCCTTACATGGGGCCCTTTTATTCATATATAACCTAATATATTTAAGTAAGTGTTAGGACAGAAAATAAATAAAGTCAACTTGTGCATGTTTAACAACTCAAAAGCAATGTGTTGGAACGTAATTAATAAGCACATTTACCTAGTCCAGTGAGTAAAAGTTATTTTTTAATCATATATAGGTAAACATATCTACTACAAATAACTACAAAATATCACTTACCAACCATTATGTGACTTTCAAAAAACATCACTTGCCTAAATGTAAATTAAATGCTTATATGGGAGGAACATTGGAAAGTTATATCAGGTATGAAAATGAACAAAAATTATTAATTCTTTTACCCCTGAGAAGTGAGATTTATTCCCTAGCAACATTCTTAGATGTTCTTAAATGGTAGGATATGACAGATGAGGCATATCTGGCTCCAGACTCAAGACTACTAGAGTCAATCTCAAGTCAAAGTTCATATCCACATCTCCAACTTATGGTATGAACAACTTGGATTTTTTTCCATTGTTCTGGGAGTATGGCATGCACAGCTCCAATAGAGGAACAAACCTAACAACGACCTCAGTAAAATTAATAGCCCAGAATTCTCAAGGCCTATCCCAGTGTGATCCATTCATTTTACCTTGCCTATCTTGTGTTCAAAGGAGGCAGAGGAACTACATATTCATGGGCACCTGATGTGATTGAAGATTAATAGGCAAAGCAAAATAGGGTATTTTGTTTTGTTTTGTTTTGTTTTTTGCTTGTTTGGCTTAAGCCAATTATCCAGTTCTTAAGGGAAACCAGAAGTAATCATGGCTCTGAGGAGTCAGCATTCTAACAAATCACTTTTCTCCACATCATTCTATAGATTTACAAAAATCTCAAGTCAAAGTTCCATACAAGAATAAACAGAGCAGGTGCCATGACAGTCCATCCATTTAATGTTTAAAGCTTGTCAGAACAAAGGTATGATTTTAGAACTGCAATGCCGGTTGCTGGCATTGGTATGTGAGGACCACATAGGAGAGACGAAAACACATATCCTTGATGGACAGACATATTCTGTTTCTTAATTTGGATGTTTTTTTTAACATGATGTATTTGTTGTTAGAAGATTAAACTGAATGTGATCAAATTGAATTCATGTATGTGTGTTGATTTAATATTTATTAAATGTTTACTGAAATTAAAAAAATAAAAGGAATCACTCAAAAAAGGACAGCATTAATTCAAGACATCAACAGTTATATGAAGCTTTAGTAATAGAAAATGATTCCAGGTATATTTTATTGTGGAATACGTAGATACACAGTTAAACTTATCATTTTTCTGCTAAATATGAGAAACAAAGTTGTGGTGAACAACACAATACTGAGGTCCTGCCCAAAGCAAGAGCAGGCTATGCAGACAAATAAATATAAACATAATGAGGTGCTACTTGTGAGATTCTGAGCCAATAGAGTCACTGTAAATAATCACTAAAAACCCCACAATGGTCCATTAGTGATATGGGTGCCTACTACCATCCTAACAACCAGAATTCTAGCCCTGGACTCACAAGATAAATGGAGCAAAACTAAGTACCACAAATTCTTTCTCTAACTTGTTTATATAGGCTCCTACACAAACACACACATCCTGAATTACACATACACACACACACACACACACACACACACACANGAGGTCAGGCATGGTGATTCCACCAGAGGTTCTTTTATTGTTGAGAAGAGTTTTTGCTAGTCTAGGTTTTTTGTTATTCCAGATGAACTTGCTGATTGTCTTTTCTAGATCCTTGAAGAATTGAGTTGGAATTTTGATGGGGATTGCATTGAATCTGTAGATAGCTTTTGGCAAGATAGCCATTTTTACTATATTGATTATGCCAATCCATGAGCATGGGAGATCCTTCCATCTTCTGAGATCTTCCTTCAGAGACTTGAAGTTCTTGTCACAAAAATCTTTCACTTCCTTCGTAAGAGTCACACCAAGATATTTTATATTGTTAGTGACTATTGTGAAGGGTGTTGTTTGGTATTGTTTTCCTGTAACTTTCTAAGTATTTCCTCTTTAAATGCTTCTAGTTTTTTATCTGTGTTTTCCTGTAACTCTCTAAGTTTTTCCTCTTTAAATGCTTCTAGTTTGTTATCTGTGTTTTCCTGTAACTCTCTAAGTTTTTCCTCTTTAAATGCTTCTAGTTGTTTATCTGAGTTTTCCTTTATTTCCTTCTTATAGTCCTCCATAATCATCATGACCAGTGACTTTATATCCATGTCCTGCTTTTCTGGTGTGCTGTCGTATCTAGGACTTGATGTGGTGGGTGAGTTTGGATCAGGTGATGCCAAGTACCCTTGGGTTCTGTTGCTTCTGTTCTTACGCTTGCCTCCTGCCATCTCTTCCTGAGGAGACCTGGCGATGGTGCAGACCAGAAAGGACCCACTGTTCTGCGGGCAACTGCTGACCCACTACTCCCAAAACCACTCCTGCACTCCACTCACCTGTAACCCCGATGCGATCTTAAAGTCCTGGGGTGTGGGAAGCAGAGGACAGGCCCTAGGTGTGTCCGCTGGGCTCAGAGGAAAGATGGCGGGCCTTGATGTACTTTTATAAAGATTAAATGAGACAGTCTTGTAAGATTTTCATGAATGGAGAACTTTACCAAGGCCATGAGCATGTGGAAAGCATCTCTCTGCTGAGTAATATTACTTTACTTCTTTCTCCACTGCCTTGGAAAGTCTCAATAACTGCCACAAACTTAGAAAAAATTGTCGTCGTCGTCGTCGTCTTCTTCTTCTTCTTCTTCTTCTTCTTCTTCTTCTTCTTCTTCTTCTTCTTCTTCTTCTTCTTGGTAAAGCTAAACTTCAAAGCAATTGGTTCTGTGACTACATTGGTTCTTATTAGAACATTGAAATCTACCTGCTGCAGTCACATATAAATTGAAATCTGAACAATACAAAGTGAATGAGTTCAATTGAAATGGTCAAAATGAAAGGATCTTTCTAAGTGAGGAAGGAGGAGATTGCTGTTTTGAGTTGCATGACACTAAGACAGTGAATGAGAGGAGAAAGAAGTTGTAGATCAGGAAAGAATGCTAAGAATGTGCCTAGCTGCTATTTCCATTTTCATGGAGAGAAATTAGGGAGTGGGGATATGTAAGCAAAACACATGAAATTAACACATACTGTCAAGTGGTGGCCTTGATGGCTCTTCAGGTGGAGCTGTAGACTGGTACAAAGGTAAAATGCCCATTGAGAAGCTAATCCTGAGAAGTGAGAGGAAAAGAAACCCTGACTCTTGGAAAATGTCTGCTGCCATTCCATTATGTTCCTCTAACTTTTCCATATATTGTTTTTACTTTCCGGTGACAACTAAAGTCAACTCTGAAGATGCAAGCATGGGAGTCTCTATCTCCTTCAAAAGCTCTTTTAGTATCAAGTTCTCTCCCCATGCTCAGTTATAGTGTGTGTGTGTGTGTGTGTGTGTGTGTGTGTGTGTGTGTAATTGATACAAAATAATACAATGAAACTGCAAGCAAGAGAACCTCTTAATCATTGCATAGATTTCATTTTAGTTCACTTTCCTTTCTTCCAAAACATCTTACAGCAAAAAGAAGTTGTGAATTAAAGTATACAAACACTACTTTGAACCCATTTTATCTGCACATGTATTAGAGGATGGCTTTATCTGGCATCAATGGGAGGGGAGCCCCTTGGTCCTGTGGGGTTCAATGCCTCAGCATAGAGGAATGCTAGGGTGCTAAGGCAGTGGTTGATGGGGGAGCACCCCCATAGAAGCATGGAGATTGGGATGAGATAGGTGGATTGCAGAGGGGAAACCCTGGAAGGGGCTAACATTTGAAATGTAAATAAATAAAATTACAAATAAAAAAGACTGTAGTAGACAAAACTACTAATTACAAATTCATAAAAGGATTATAAGCAAACACACAACCATGAGACAGGACTAAAGTTCTCTAAGTGATCTAGATACTTATAAATAAAAAATATATGCACATGACTGTTAATCTGTGTTGATTCCCCTCCTGTTAATTGTCATGTGACTTTAGTAATAGTGTACATATGAGACACATAAAAAAATCCATGTGCATGACATCTACACTTAACAACTTGATTGACTATTTTTCTTTAATGTTTTCATCAATAAAATGATAGATAGTACTATAACTAAAGAAAGGAATATAAGCCAATAATGTTGGAATGAAAGAAATGAAATTATCATTCTGAAGTCATCCTTGTCTAAATAGAATCTCCTGGACAATCTACAAAATAATAACTAAATGTTGTGAACATAATTGAAATTGAAAATATAGAAATTTTCATTATAATGAGCCCAAATATGTATCTAAAATCCAGTAATAAAAACTGAATTTGCTGCTTTTGATTAATAAGTAAAGCAGTGTACAAAGATCTTGAAAATTACATATAAAAGAAATTAGATTACTATACCTCAGTGCCCAAAACACCACCACCAACATTTGTTAGAGAATAATCTAAATAATAAATCTAAATATGCTTGTCATTGTTTGCAAGATTTTATATTGGCCCTTCCTTATAGACTAATTCATAAATGGTATAAATTTTGAAGTAAATTGCCAGTCTTATAACATGCAAATTTCTTTGAATTAGTTTAAAATTGTTTAAAAGGGTTGAATTAGTGGTATGGTGCATTTTCCATGTGTTCACAAACCCGAAATGGAATGCAACTTCATAGTCAAGTTAAATGTTTTGCAAAGACACAGGGGTTTAACAAAAACAGTAGAAATTTTCAAGTAAAATCTAGAAACAGTGTATTATAAATATAAGAAATATGAAATGGACTTCACAGTACTGCATTATACTAAAGTGTTAGGGAAAAGTGCAAGTTTTCTCCCAGCAGGACTTTCGATAAAAGAGAAAGTATGATTGGATTCACAGGTTGTCACCCTGGAGATCAGCAAAGGTACATCTCAGGATGGGGGACTTATGATCCACACAGCATGCTGTCACTGGCAAAGCAATCCAACTCTCCTACAAAGTTCCTGATGAGAGGGGTGAGGGGTCATCTTAATATGAAGGCCCACAGTAAAGCTTGAAAATGAAAAAATAATCAGCAGAAGAGACATTGCAACATATCACCAACAAAGAAAAAAAATCAATATCTGAGACTGAATGAAAAGATCCTGGTTGTATTTAAAGAGCAGTAAACAAAACTAGCAAGTGGAAACTGGGTCTGCCGACTTACAGAGACTATCATAGGTAAGGATCCACTTTTATGCTTGGACTGCACAGTGTGTTCCCAACATGCTGAGCCTACCAAAAAGTTTTTAAAAATAAAGAAGAGAGAATGGAAGGAAGGAAGGAAGGAAGGAAGGAAGGAAGGAAGGAAGGAAGGAAGGAAGGAAGGAAGGAAAAACAAGGGTAGAAAGTAGAAGAAAAAAGAATTAAGTTATCTTACCCATGACAAGAGAGCAAATGTAACCATCCAAGGAGGTGGGAAAAGAGGGCGAGATAGAGAATGTTTTGTTATTGAAATAGTAGCACTCAATTTCCCAAATGTAGAGAAAGTTATTGACATCCAATTGGAGGCAGGAGGCATTTCAGACCCCAAGCAGACATGTTCAGAAAGTAAACATTTTTAATGTCACATCCCATTCTAGTTGAAATGTGAAGAATACAGCAGAGAAGTGGATATTTATAGCTACAAAAAGAAAACACTAATGTATGAAAAAAATCTCAAGTTTTTATTAGATCTATCAGCAGCAATGCTAATTGCAAGGAAAGACCTGAGAAGAACCAGGGGCAGTCCAGATTCCCATCTCCATAGATTCTTCTTTAAAAAGGATGGCAATAGGACAACCTCCCAACATCAGAATTAACCAATCCAACATTACAGAAGTTACTTCCAGGAATCCAGTGTGGATGACTATATAATCAGAGAAAATGGAAAAGTACATTACATAAGAATGGGTAAAATGATTGGCAAATAATGAAGTATGCTCAAATTGGCAAACCAGCAAATGCCTGTTAAACAGGGGAGAAGAAGAAAACCTTACTCAAACTCCTGAGGAGTAAAACAGAATTTCAGGAAGTAGCACTTACCTTTCAGTACCAACCATGAATTACAGCATCCTATATCTCCAATCATAAAACAGCATTGAGAACTAGAAAAAAGATCCATTATCTAGACAGCTGGCTCAGCAGTTGAGGGCAATTATTGGTCTTGCAAAGGACCAGAGTTCAATTCTCGGCACCTACATGGAGGCTTACAGAATCCTGCCAGTCCAGTCACAATTATCCAATTCACTCTTCTAGCATCAAAAACTCTTGCACACACATGGAATATATAAACTCATGCACACACATAAAATACTTAAAAATAAAACATTAAATACAAGACTCATATTTTTGCAGTTACCAAGAAACTTACAATACTGGCCAAGGCTTTGATATATCAATATGTTTTTTCTTGTGCTCAGTGATCATCATGGAAAGAGGGCAGAAAGAATGTAAAATGTAAAAGGTGAAAAGTTATGGTCTGATTGGGGAATGACTGCTGTGCTCTACTTGGAACAGAGGAGATATTTGCAGTTGATAGCTGCAAAGAAAGGAAATGTTGGAGTTTTTAGGAGTAGAGGTTGCTGATATTTTACCAATTCCCCAGTGGATAACCTTGTATCTATGCACATATGGGCAGCAGTAATTGAACATGGGGGTTATTTATGATAATAAAGAGGAAGTTTGTGTAGAAGACTACTTGTGGAGTCATGGGAGAGATGAGTTGAAGACAGAAAGAATGTACATGACCAAAATACATTGTATGCATTTGTGGAATTTTCAATGAATAAGTAGAAATTTTACTATTCAAAATGAATACATGAAAGTAACATTTAACCAGTTAAATATCTGATTTTTTGAACAACCATCAGCTAAATATTCAGAAATGTTTGGTTTGCATCTTATGCTTTAGATGATATCATATGCCACATAACAAAGCCTAATCTTATCTGAACTTTAAGGCAATATCACACATATGCACACATGTCAAGTTTAATTGGGGACAGATTAAAGGTAGAAGAATGGAACCAATCAGATGAATACAGAAAACTATATCCAGAGAGTGAAAGGCAATTCATTTTAAAAGGAGCAAACAAATTCCAAGAAATAGGATACTTATGTTGATAAAACAAGAGATATAAAGTGTCCTGATAATGGTCTTGCTGTCTACTTCCTGAGACAATTCCAGGAATGGAAGCCATAGAAGATTCAGCACCACCATTCCCTAACGGTCTGTGTACCAGAGGCATTCCATGGAGATCTCTGGTCCAGCCTGGTATAAGAGTTCCAGTGAAGAGAAGAGAGTGGTGTCAGGGAGGGGAAGTACCTTCCGCCACTCTTACTGCTACAGTTGGCTCTACCTACATCTCTGCCATACCTTACAGGTTACTCGGTTACTCCTCACCACCCTGCACTGAGTTGGGTTGGGCTGGGCTGACTAAAGATCAACTAGTCTGTGAGAAGTGTGGTGGAGCTTCAGGTGGCTCTTTGGGAAAGCAGATCTTTTCTCAAGTGTTACAGCTCTAAGGACAAAAGGCTCAATGGAGTAGTTCTAGCACCTTTAAAGCTTCTGGATAGAATTCTTTTATACAGTTTTGGGGGTGGGTAAGGGTCTGACAACAGGTATTTCACATTGATATGGTCTGAGAGCTTTGGGGAAACCTTATTCGCAAGTGGGAGGGTTGGTGCTGTTCCTACATGACTGATGGCCACATTCCTCTCTTGGGGGGAGGGGTCTGTGGGTGGCTGTAGCTATGTGAGAGGAGCCAGGGACCCAGAAGGAATGATCAAACACCTATTCTCCCATGCAGGTGAAAGTCACCACCCATCCGGTCACCAGGATTTTTGACCTTTCCTCTACCAGGCTGTCTGTACAACCCACCACCACACAATTCACCATTAAACAATGTTTGGGAATTTAGAACATTCTGTTCTTCTTCAGGGCAGCTTGCAGCTGGAAGAGGGAGTAAACTGATTGAGTTTTAAAAACTATTTATTTATAAATAGTAATAAATAGTTTTATCTTGTGCATGTTCTTGAAATGATATCAGAGCAATTTCATACTGTAAATATATTTGCTATATAATTTGCAGAGATTAAGTCTTTGGGTCAAAGCATAAAATAGTATACTTTCCTCCTAGTTTTCTAGAAATTCTGAAAAATTCCTGTTTTCACTTACGAAGAGCGGCGCTTGGAACAAAGGGATAATTTTTTTCTTTATTATTGAAATTTGCTTTTATGACATGTGTTTCCAGAAGCACTCATTTCTATCATGACATTTCTATAAATGATTGTATTCTTGCAAAATCCTAGAACGTATGTATTTATTTTTGCCCACAATGCCACATGTCAACTTCCTCTAAGTCTTGATGAAATGGAAGAAATGTTTAGAGAAAACAAAAGAGCATAGGTGGGAAAAATCCCACAAGGCTAGGAACACTGATGCTGGAAATAGAATAGTAGAAAGTCTTCATCATTGTTATTTCCTGCATCTAAGTGTGTTTCTATTTCCTATAGATTAATTCCAAAAGAAACAGAGGAAAATAACTTCACTTCTACATGAATCTATGAAGCAAAGAGAGCCCCTGAACCTCCAAATCCTTTCCTGAGAGTGAACAGGTACATCGTTGGAAGAAGATTTGGTGGGATTTGAAGTGATGCTTGTGGAATTTCTCCTTAGATATGAAATAAAGTTTAAAAGCAACTTTTAAAAAAACAGTATCTGTTGAAAGCATTAGTCATAACTCCTCATTTTCTTGATTTTTCTTCTGGAAAATATCACCTCATTATTTTATATTTCATATGACAAGTGTTTTGAAGGCACTTTTCTTAATCACTTGTTAAATCACTGTAACTGTGTATTTTCTCAACATACATATATTCAAGAAAAGAAATTAAAGAATATATTCAGAATTACTGTCAGGTTCCAGTAAAGATGCTGAAAATGATTTAGTGTGATTTATCACTCAACCTGAATCTGCATTATAGATTGCCATATGACATATACCATAAGTAGCCAGCCAAATAGTATATAACTTATTATTACTCCATTTTCTCCTGATCATTGGTTTCTTTTTTCAATGACAGTTTACAGCCATTTTAATTCTCAGAGATTCCTCATTACTGAGCCAAACCCTATTCCAGCAGAGGTTAGTATAGCTCTATAAAAACTATGTGATATTGCTTGAAAATTCTAAAGTTATATACTATTTGCATGGAAGCAACTATGTTTCCTACGGGCTTTCAGGCCTCACTCATTTCCTTGTTTGCTAGGCTGTAGATAAGTTGGTTTAAGATGGGGATGTTTTAGATACTTAAGCTATCTTTTATTTATTTATTTTGAAATTCCATGTAATTAATCACCATATCTAAGATAAATATCAATTCTTATCCTACTTTATTCTGGTATTGACATGTCATGGACTGAATCTATGTCCATTGTTTTTAAATGTTTACCTTGGCTACTATCGTAAGGACAGCTTTTCTTGCAGGAATGACAAAGACATCCACCTGCACTGTCCTCCATGACTGCAACCACCATTTCTGTGGAACTCTCTAATCAGCCTACACTTCATGAAACCAGCAGATTTCAAGAATAGGAAATATGGCTTCTGTGCTCCGTTATTATGAGCCCCATCTTAAACCAACTTATCTACAGCCTAGCAAACAAGGAAATGAGTGAGGCCTGAAAGCCCGTAGGAAACAAATATTTCTAGTGGAAAACTTGAGTTTAATGTCAACATAGTTGAACCAGAAAGATAACATATCTCGGAGATTAATCATTGTTAGGAGATGCATCAAATGCTTTACCTTTATTACCACATGAAAGCATTACTGATACTAACACCAAATTACTAAATAAATATCTTATTTTCTCATGTTGTAAATTAAATTCAGATCTCACATTCTCATCTGTACTCTAGTGTTGAGCTAAATCCCCAGGCAAAGTAAATAGATTTGTAACATGCATGATGCTTATATCAGAAGAAGGAAAACAATAAATAAATAGGTCACTATAACTCAGTGGGGAGACGTGAGTGGGGAGCTTCACTGCTACTGTGCTTTAGTCCAATAGTATCCCAGAGCTATTTGGTTTGCTTTTCCCTTTGCTTTCAGGTTCACTCATTCTTCATGGCAATGGGTTTTGTCAGATAAATGGCCTTTGCCACTGATGAGGCCTTCTATGAACACATTTCTCCTGAAAATGGGACACTTCCATGATATTCACTCCTTTTTCATGGTTGTGACTAAAGCTAATTGTGCCAATCTTGGATAATTTAAAATAAAATTTATTCAATAAATTAAGAAACTAATCAAGACTTAATCTTATTGCATTTTTTGAACCCTCCTTCTTAAACTTTCCACAGTTGTAGAATTTGGCCAACAATTTCAACTTCTTTGGCTCTAACATGTCTCACCTCAGGTTGACTCTTATTGTACAATTTCTTCAGTGTCTAAGAAATCACTAGCATTGTTTTATATTTTATTGCCTTCTTCCACATTACTTACATATAAAATATACACACAAACATTACATATATACGCATATTTTAGTTACTTTTCGCATTTTGTGACAAAATTGTATCTGACAGAAGCAAATTAAGGAACGAAAGTTTTCTTTGAGCTCTTGGTTTGGAGGTGTAGTATATCATGTTGGAAAAGTCATTGCCACAGGACCAGAAGGCCATTGATCATACTTCTGTAGCAGTCAGAATGCAGAGAGAAAGAAAGGAAAGCCAGAACCCAGAGTAATTTCTTTTCATACAGCAGAGAAACCCAGCCTACACAATGGTGTCACATATATTCATGGTAGGTCCTCTGATTCTTCCATCTACCTAATAATCATGCTCATGGTCTGGCTCCAAGGTGATTCTAGGTGTTATAAAGTCAACAATTGATATTAAGTACTAGTAAGATAGATAGATAGATAGATAGATAGATAGATAGATAGATAACTACTAATAAGCATATATAATATACTTATTATATATCACATATATATAATATGTCATACATATATTATATATACTTATTATGTGCATACTTAGAATATATAAATGTATATAGTATATATATATATATATATATATATATATATATATATATATATATACATACATACATACATACATACATACATACATATTCTCATCAGGAAGTTCCTAGTCTCACAAATACTGTGCTGTATTCCCAGTACTAAATATATAATCAAACTGATATTCCTTTTCTACATAGACCTGCAACTTGGGAGAAGACAGAAACCTTATATAATATATAGAAATAACTAGCCGCCATCTTTCCTCTGAGCCCAGCGGATGCAGCTAAGGCCTATCCTGTGGTTTTGGCTTAAGTATATTTCATAAGACTTTGAGAATTGTTTTGAAAAGTCATTACATCTACATAATGAAAAGACATACTTTTCTTATAAGCATCTTACATGGAAATTTTCTTTCCTATGTTTCTTTAAAGGACAAGTTCATGTTTTCCACTGAATAATCAGTGTTTTTTTTCATTAAAGTGATATGATTAACTTGAAAAGAAATAGTCTCCTTCACACAGTTTACTACCTAGTCACATCAGAAAAAAAAAAAAAAAGATGACTGTAACAAATTAGTTTTTTTTTTATTTTAGTGTGTTCCCTGAGTTTACTTTTCTTAATGTATACCTACACATGCATACACACACATATACACACACACACACATACACACACACACACACACACACACACACACCCTTACAGAGAGAGAGAAATCACTCCAAGTGTGGAACAGGCATCTAAGTGTGTTAAGAATCCAATAGACACTACTTCTTATCAGGAAATAAGCAGCTCCTTCATAAAGGACAATCACAGAGATTCTTCTCACCAATGTAAATTTAATTTGCTGTTCATATTGTTTATGACAAACCCTCCTGTAAGATCTCTAGTCTCCACAAAGCCGTAAATGATAACACTAGTGATATGATGAAGATACAATTTTATCTCCATCTGTTAGATGGCAGGAACTCTAGGGTTTGGACACCCTGTGGAGACCTCCTGAGTGCCGCACACTAAGGCTCCATCTCAGCACAGCATCAAGCCCCATCATCTCAACCATTTCCAAGAGGAGTAATATCAATGTTGCAAGTAGCATTTAGCTGCAGAAGCACTGGGTTATTAGGAAGATCATCACCATTAACACATGCTGGGGATGTTAACATGATACACAGGAGTCGTGAACCAGTGATAATTATCCCCCAAATTACAATTCATATGTGCATGAGGCAATGACAATAGGAAAACAGCTGGAAATTAAGATATTGTGACTAAACTTGCACCTGTCCACCACAGAAATAAAAATAGACTGGAGAAACTCAGAAGTCTCTCTCTCTCTCTCTCTCTCTCTCTCTCTCTCTCTCTCTAACACACGCACACACACACACACACACACACACACACACACACACACACACACAGAAATGTTGTTTTTGTAAGAAAAATAAAAGAACACTGGTAAAGAAAGAAGAATGTTTATTTCCTTACTGTGATCTAAGTAATATAAGCCTTCATCCACATATATTCTCCAGGAGAGATATAAGTAGATAAATATGCTCTAGAAGCATTAGAGACACATATAAAGGTTTTCTTCAGTGTTTAATGAAGAAATTTTTTTTTGCAAAATAGAATACTTTTTTGCAAAATAGAATATTATAAACTCATTTTAAGTCCAAATAATGTTTTAAAGACACTGAGAAGAGATTTAATTGACTGCTATAATTACCTGAAATGCATGTCTCATAATCTGATAAAATACAGAGTGACCTTGTCATTCAGAAATCCTCTGTTCACTCATAAATGTACCATGACACTTGTGTTCACTACATAATATTCTTAAATTGACAGGAATTCTGTTGTATTTAGTTAAAACTGTGATTATTTTTAAAAAAAATATTTTACAATGCTCCAAAGTTATAAACATCAATATCCCTTCTGAGTAACACACACACACACACACACACACACATACACACACACACACATTCGGCCCCCCAAAAATAAAACAAGGGTTTACTATGCCATATATGACAAACTGGTTTCAGCTTAATAATTGTAAAAAAAAAAGTGAATATATGGTTTATTTCTAACACTTGAAACTTAATTCTCCAATATTACTATAGCGTAGAGTTTTTTTTTGTGTGTGTTTTAAGAAACAGACTATGACATAATTTGTTAGACACAAAAAAAGTTGTAAGATGTACATATAAAAGTACCATGGTTTGGAATAGGGTTTACACAGAAATATATAAGCCAGGATACGAAACTCACAAGATTCGATATGATGCAATAGCTCAGTTGGCAAGTGAGGACCAGATATTCATCCCAGGAAATGTGAAGCAGCCATGTATGGCAGAGTGTTCATAATCTCTGCCCTGAAGCAGATGAGAGAAGTACACTGAGGCACATTGATTGACCTGGAATACTGGGTGAATTCCTGGCTCATCAGATTGTCTGTAACAAGTAACAATTAAGCAAGCACACACAAACTTGATATGGATGCACTTCCATGAACATGTACACACATACAAACACAAACATGGCACCTATAGAGACTAAGAGATGGGCCTCAGTCTTATCAAGTGGAACTATATTTCAACCTGAAACACATGGAAAGAAAGTTCTTGCCATACTAATTTACATTTTAAAGATTCACTCCCCATTCCCCAGGACAAAGTTAATTGATTAAATTCTTATAAACCATCTCTAAGATATTCACCAGTTGTGTCCCCACTTTGCAGGCTAGAAAAACTAAAATTGGATAAAGTTGTTGTGTGGCAGTATGACTAAATATTATTGAAGTTGAGGTTATTGTGTCAACTCTATGAGCTCAGAGCCATGCATTGTAGGAAGCCGCACCTGGGCTTCCCCGCAGCAGCGAATGCCGCTGCAACCGGGCCTCCCCAGCGAACGCCTCCGTAACCAGGCTCCAGCGCTTGTCTGCACTCTGACCAGCAAAGCCACCCGGCTTTGAGAGGCTCCACCTGTGAGAAGCCCCGGGCTCCAAGAGGCCCCGCCTCTGGGGATCCCCGGGCTCTGAGAAGCCCCGGCTCTGAGAAGCCCTGGGCTCTGAGAAGCCCCGGCTCTGAGAAGCCCTGGGCTCTCAGAAGTCCTGGCTCTGAGAAGCCCTGGGCTCTCAGAAGTCCTGGCTCTGAGAAGCCCTGGGCTCCGAGAAGCCCCGGCTCCATAAAGCCTTCCATTCAGTGATAGCCCTCCGGCCCTCCGCCATTACAAGATGGCGGAGGACCGGCCGGCTGTCAGGGAAGAGAGCCTAGTGCGCATGCGCAGCTCTCTCCTCAGGCCCTCCTCAGGCAGTAGCCCCTCCCGAAGGGAAATATGCTAATGAGGCACTGCTTGTAGTACCAATGAAGGGAAAATATGCTAATGGCTGTGGCTTGTGGCACCAATGAATGGACCACATGCAAATGAGGTATGGCTTGGTGCACCAATCAGCAACCACTATGACACCCCTCCCCCTTCCCTGGGAGTGTATAAAAGCAGCAGCTCTGCTGCTGTCCAGAGTCCTGGGAATCTACAAGCAAGGCGCTCCAGAATAAAGCTGACTGAGAAGATCCCGGTGGTGGTGTGTCTTTCTTACTGGTCGACGGAGGCAGGGAGGCACGCCGCAATGCATGTTCAAACACTATGCTGTAACAGTTTTACAAAGCATAATTGAAGTTATCAAGTAGAATTACACATATGCATATGCATAAAAGCTGTTATTAGGGATTTTCAAATCCCTCTATCTAAGGAATGTAGTATAAAATATTGATGGAGGATTTGAACTGATAGATTGACTGTGGTGAAGGACTCAGATAGACTCCAGGATGCCAGCTTAACTCTCCCTTCAGGGATGCTCTTCTGTAAGACACTCAGTTACCTTTGACCATACTTAGCACAGTAAAAGTGGTTACAAAAACAATGGGGCGTTATTGTGGAAACTCTTAGAATTCTGACTTTAAAAACATATCTTTAATGACAATGAATAGTGACTTGAATGGGGTAACATGGGAAAGGTTCATTCCCAATGGTTTCAGAATACGAACTTATGGTCTTGCCATCTAGTTTTCGAAACTCTGTAGGTATCTAAGTTATGTTGTCTAACTCTGCATAATTGTCCACATGAAAAATTTTAATTCTGTGAAACATTGTAACTGTTTTTTGAAATGTGTTTTCTAAGACATAGAATACAGAATATGGTAGCTTCTTGTGCGTCTATAGCTGCCTCCATACCATGTTTAAACTGATCTGTGAATAATGAACAGCATAACTTATATCATAATCTGATCTTGGAAGAGGTGTGGGCTCACCCAGCTGCAGATTGGAGATTCTAGAGCCACTAGCTGCTCTGACTTGATGTATTTTTTTTTCATTAATTTATCTCTATTCATTTTGCATCCCTGTCAGTCCTCACTCCTCCCAGAACCCCCTCACAAAGCCCCTCCCAACATACCCCTTCCCTTCTCATCTGAGAAGGGGGAGGCCACCTCTGGCTACCAACTCAACCTGGCACACTGCAGGATTAGGTACATTTTTCTGTTATTGAGGCCACACAAGGCACCTCAGTTAGGGGAATAGGATTCACAGTCAGACAAGAAAATCAAGTCCAGCACCTGCTCCAGCTGTTGAGGAACCTGCGAGAAGAACATCCAGCATTTTTATTCTTTTAGTAAGTGAACACAAGCTGTAAACCCTTGACTTCATTCTCTCTACCTTTAATGTACTGACTCACCATAGGACTTTCACCAGTATTTGCAGGCAAGACCTATATGGATTATCTAAATTTTACTCCAGACTATACTATGATCATCATTTCTCCTGACTCACACTCCAAAGTAAAATTATATGGAGTCACCTATATTTTAATTTGCCTGATTAGTCCATTTCCCCACACTGCTCCTGCCACATGGGGAGCGCCTCCTTAAAGCTTGAAGGGAAAGCAACGTCATCATTTAAGTGGAGACTAAGCTGCTCCTTGTCTCTATGCTGTTTCCACTGAGAAAGAGCAGGCCAGGTCTTTCATACGTCTTTCTAATTACTTTTGCTCTTGTTAACACACCCTTGTAAGCATTCTTTTTTCAACCCCTCTTTCGGATGTTATTCATTTTGTGGAGCAAAGAAAAAGTGAATTTAAATTATTCATATACTTTGTTAGTAAAAAAATCTATGTATACAAAATATAAAAATTGGATCATTAGGGAAATCATAGATCCTTGCTTAATACTTGTCTTTAATGTAGATTCATTATATACAGGAAGATTTTTTTTTTTTAGTGTTTCCACATAATGAATAATAGTAAAACAAACCAAGCAAGCATCCTGTTGAAACAAGATACCTTACCAAGAATATTGTATAAGCTAGTGACTCTTTGAAATGTAGTATGCCTGAAAAAATATTCTTGGTTTGATAAGTAGAATAGCAAAATTTTGAATCACTACATTTATTCTTTATTTACATTATTGTTAGGGGATTTTCTTTAAAGTTACCTTAAGTAATCTTATAGCCATGATTTCTCACTAATTTAAATAACTTATATTGTTTTGTCTTATCTTATCTTAATACAATTTTAAGGTTTAATTTTCTCATTCTTATATTAGACCTAATTTTATGTATGATAATATTCATGGAAATATTATGTATGTAACATGTAAATGTTATATATTATGATTGTTCATGGAAATATTTTATTGCCTACTATTCCTATGATGTATAATGACACAAAAATGATAATACCCTCATGTCATATGTTTTGATTTATAGGATCACGGGATACAGTTAATACTAGTGTTTTTCCCCTGAAAATGGTGGAGTGATTACAGACTTTTGTGATAAAGATGAGAGGATCTGTGCACACAGGTGTACGCTCTGGAACAGTTTTTGTAAGTCTTCATTTAAACGTCGATAAAGCATTACACCTTAGAAAGAGAGGGGAACGAAGCACAAGAAAGATCTTCAGGGAAAGATCAGACATTCTGTCTTGGTCATGGGGAATTTAATGTGATAGGGAGACATTTAAGTAGTGATGTCTGGCAGACAGAAAGAGATAAGAGACCAGACAGAAATAAAGAGGCCAGAAACAAGATATACCTTCCTATCAGTACAGACAGAAAGCTGTGGAGAAATGAGACCTCTGTGATTATAGGGAGGACAGAAAGCTGAGAAAAGTTCATGGAACATAAATGAACAGAGGCATCATTAAAACAGACATATTGGCGCTAATCTCATTTGTATAACTTTTTGCAATTCAAGAAAAGTCTTCATGGGCATTATGTAGCTGTGGTTATGTTAGGAGAGTGATGATCATCATTATTTGACAGAAGTCAGTGGTTTAGTCTGTTGATGACTTTGTTTATAATAGGATAAAAACATCTCCTAAAACATCCCATACCATCTAATCAAGAGACATTATGGAAAGGAAAAAAATTGAATATGTCTTCTATTGCAGTTTTCTTTTATTGGCACATTCTTCTTCCAAAGAGATAACAAGATCAACATCATCAGGTTGTCTGTCAATCAGAGTCAGTGTCTCTGGTTACAGCATTGTATCCTGCAATTGTCATATCTGTCCATATTTCTAAGCATTTCCTGTTTCCAATCATCTAAACACCTCAACTGTAATAGTTATAACAAACTATTATATAGAAATTTAATTCCTGAGAAAAAATGAATCTGTTATAATTTATAATAACTCATGAGTAAGAACTAATAATGGTATTAGATGGATAAGAATTGTAGAGAAAAGTTAAAGACACTAATAAGTCCTTGAAATGGTATTTGAACCTGAGCTGAGTGTTTTTCTGTCTGTGTCTGCTACTGGACACTAGTTCTCTAAAAATTAGAATAAGTACTGCTAAATAGTGCAATGTTTAATTTGCTATAAGAAAAGCAATCATTTTTTAAAAAAGTGAATGCTAAATATTTCTTATATAATAAATATGCTATAAAGAATAATAAGGCACATAGAAACAAAGAATGGTATATTAGGACTACGTGGATATGCAGAAAGCCCTGAAGAGGGACAATAGATATGTGCCATGAAAGTCTATATCTATGTATGCATACAATATTTGCATGTAATTATTTGCAAATTACATTTCAGTTAAGATGACCCATATATGGTAATCCAATAAGATTATTATAATATAGGTAAAAAAATTCCCATCAACTAGTAACATTATTTTAGTCTTCCAAAATTTTTATTGTAATTTATTCTAGATATAAACACATTTACTTCAGTTCCAGTGTGTTGTCTACCATTTTCTGGAAAAAAAATATGAGCAGATATTTGTAGTGAAGTGAATAAAAAAGAAATAAGTGATTCTGTCCAAGTATAGTTTAGTGAGCCAGAGATTTTTTTGTGGCTCTAACAGGAGTATTTGTGAGTTTACTTACAGGGGCTGTGATAACTGAGAGGCATTCATGCCACTTACAGTTCCACCACAGCATAAATAAAGCCTCATGAGAGGATGTGCACCACTGGAGTAGCCTGCTTGACCTACATGCAGCTTTGGTGGGCAGAGAGTCTCCTCCAGCAATTGTCACTGCATGTTTCAAGAACTTCCCAAAATTTACTGCTTATTTACTTCCTAAGCCTTATAAGTTTAATTTGCTTCTGTAATTAAAGAGAAACTCTCCAGAATAGAATATTTTCTCCTGAGAAGATTGCTACAAAAAAACATTTCTATGAAATGAAACAACATAATGTATATTAGGTCTACCAGAGGCTAATCCATTAAGGTTTGGGTCAGTACATGTTGGGATATTCTCAAAAGAGCATACCTGCAAGACTGTCCAACAACATATTATCAGATGATATCTCTGCATATTGAGAGGAGACATGTAGTGCTATAGTATAGGTGGAAATGATTCAGACTGCCATGCACATATAAAACCAAATTATAGTCCTTTCATTTTGGGAAATGACCAAGAGTGGGCTAGCGCCTCATAAATATTCTTTTTGTAGAAGTTCAAGGATCCAGAGTTTTTAAAGGTTAAAGACCACACAACCTTGATAGAGAGTCACATTAACCTTGCAACATCTCTTTTCACAGAACATAGCAGTTATTTCAAATACGATATGACAATTTTAATTTGTACTATTATTAGTAATTTTGGTTTATGTTTAATTTCTACAAACATTAATTACTTTGGTTAAAACATCTGGACCATGGTCAGACCAATGAAAAATTCCCAATAACTTGCCAAGGGATCATGGCTATGTCAGAGGGAACTAGTAGGTGGCACTGCCTTAATCACTTGTATGGGACAGCTGACATTCTGTCTTTATGATTTTAGTGATGTGGGTTCATGAGAGGAACATTATGATAGTTGTGCATGATCCAAAGGCTAGGTCACTGAACACCCCCAGTCTCTACCAGTTGACATGAAGCAGCTCATTGAGTTCATTGTCTTGTCCCAATTAAAAATGCAGACTGTCCTTCAAATATACAAAATGGAAGAAATTTCATTAAGGTGATTTACAGAACCATGAGAAATTGAGAAGATGTTGGAAATTAAATAAAGAAAAAAACAGAGGAAAAATGAATTCAAGAGGGGAAAAAGCTTTCTTGTTCAGGATTTGTATACTGTGATAGAAGACACTGGGCAAAGGTGAAAGTGATACTATGAGATTGATCAATTTTATAGGCAATCATGAGCTAATCAAAGGAGGCCAAATATTTTGTGAATGACCTTGGGCTCAAACAGGGAGGTTATAAAGTACTGCTTATGTGTTAACTATTAAGTGAGTGGTTTTTAAAGCCCCTAGATATACATATCTGACTTGTGTTTTGTAAGCAGTTGACTTTAACTGACTGCTCACTATTACCTCTGGCCATTCTTATTACCAACTGTGTGGGTGTCTCACTGATATTTATTAGACTATGTGTTCTTTGTTCTCACATTTACATTGTCAGCATTTAGTTTTATCATGGTAACATAATTAAGTAATCAAATATTTAATATTACTAGGGTAATTTTTTCCAGTTAACTGTGCAATTACATGAAAAAGTCCACTAGGGTCTGTGTGTATTTACAGATTTATATGTTTGTGTATGTGCAAATAAAGATGATAAAATGTCTGTGGCATTATGAAGTCCTGCCCCTGAGCCATTCATTATAGGGTTACTGTATTCTTGAAGTCTCATAAATGTGGGCATGCACAGGAGATCTACATGAAACAGGGCTTTTTTTTTTTCTTTTTTTTTTCTTGGATATTTTCTTTATTTACACTTCAAATGCTATCCTGAAAGTCCCCTATACCCTCCCCTAGCCCCCGCACTGCTCCCCTACCCACCCACTTCCACTTTCTTGGCCCTGGTGTTCCCCCGTACTGGGGCATAAAAAGTTTGCAAGACCAAGGGGCTTCTCTTCCCAATGATGGCCAACTAGGCCATCTTCTGCTACATATGCAGCTAGAAACATGAGCTCCTGGGATACTGGTTAGTTCATATTGTTGTTCAATCTATATGGTTGGGACCCCTTCAGCTCCTTGGGAACTTTCTCTAGCTCCTCCATTGGGAACCCTATGTTCCATCCAATAGCTGACTGTGAGCATCCACTTCTGTGTTTGCCAGGCACTAGCATAGCCTCACACTAGACAGCTATATCAGGGTCCTTTCAGAAAAATCTTGCTGGCATATGCAATAGTGTCTGCATTTGGTAGCTGATTTTGGGAAGGATCCCTGGCTGCAGCAGTCATTGTTTGGTCCATGCTTTTGTCTCAGCTCCACACTTGGTCTCTGAAACTCCTTCCATGTGTGTTTTGTTCCTAATTCTAAGAAGGGGTAAAGTGTCCACATTTTGGGCTTTGTTCTTCTTGAGTTTCACGTGTTTCACAAATTGTATCTTGGGTAGTCTAAGTTTCTGGGCTACTCTCCACTTATCAGTGAGTACATGTTATGTGAGTTCTTTTGAGATTGGGTTACCTCACTCGGGATGATACCCTCCAGATCCATCCATTTGCTTAGGAATTTTATAAATTCATTGTTTTTAATAGTTGAGTAGTACTCCATTGTGTATATGTACCACATTTTCTGTATCCATTCCTCTGTTGAGGGACATCTGGGTTCTTTCCAGCTTCTGGCTATTATAAATAAGGCTGCTGTGATCCTAGTGAAGCATGTGTCCTTATTACCAGTTGGAAACTGGGCTTGCTAATGTTCCATCATGGAAACTGGAAGAAGCCAACACAGACTCCTAATGTAACCTGGCAAAAGACACCTTAGTTGCTCCCTTTATGTCTTTGTAATTAATCTCAATGAATGCCACTGATTCACAAGGGAGACTTCTGTTAAACTGCTACATTAACCCGTTTTGGGTGCCCCATATGGGCTCAATAAGCTCTTTTCTCTTTCTCCAGGAAAAACTAATAAATCTTATAAACTATATAAAAATCTATAAAGTCCAGGTGATTGCGTTTTTACACAAAATATTGTTAACAGTGCTCTGAATGTCAATAAATTCTTAAAGCTACATCAAACAAGGGTTAAAGTTAGGGGTTACATTAAGGGTTAAGGCTAGAGTTTGGTTTGATTAATTTTAGAGTTGGGGTTTGTCGCAGCCCCAATCTCTGACCAGCAGAGAGTGGGAATAAAAGACACCAACTCCAAAAGCAGGTTCAGAGCAGTGGACCCCATCTTGGGTACTTCCCTTTCCAATTTTTTTTTTGGGGGGGGGGTAGGCCTAAACTTTCAATACTCGTCTCAATTACTGAGAACTTTTGCTCGTCCCAGGAACCTTACTCCTTCTCAATTACTTGTCTCAATTACCGAGAACTTTACTCTTGTAAAAATATACTCTTACCCGGTTACTCTCGTCCCAACAACCGGGAGCCTCCTTACTCTTGTCCCAAAGACTGGGAGCCTTACTCCTTTAAAAATCTTTCCCGCTACTTACTGCGGACCTTTTCGCTGCTTCTCGCATCTCCTGACTTCTGACAGCAAGGATTCCTCCTGCCTCTGCCTCCTTCAGCAAATCCTACTGGCGTGCCTGTGAACCTGCGGACCAGTCTAGCCCCCTCCTGAGCTCTGAGAGAGGGGTACTCACTGTGCTGGTTCTGTCCTCTGTCTCCGGCCCTCAGCCAATTTTCACAGTCAGTGGCTGCAGCTCTCAGCGTCTTCCCAGCGACACCTGCTTTCTCTCTTGCTGCTCACACTCTCAGTCTGTTCTCGTTCCAGCTTGAGTTCTCATTCCTGCTTGCATTCTTGTTTTTCTCAGGTTTTCAGCACCGAAAAGTTGCAGCCCCAATCTCTGACCAGCAGAGAGTGGGAATAAACGACACCAACTCCAAAAGCAGGTTCAGAGTAGCTGCAGCCGCTTCTCTTTATTAGGAAGTTTCACGCAGCTTTCGCAGCTTCCCCAGCTTCAGTCAGTCATCAATCCTCAATCATATATTCAGTCATATGCTCAATCTCTGGGACCATCCACACTTATCCTCTTCCATTCACTCATGTCACCTCACACCACCCAATCATAGACGCACACATCCAAGACAGCGTGCAAGATTGGCTGATAGAATGATCTCGAGATATGTTGTCCTAACCTGTCCAAGAGGTACACGTGTGCATGATTGAGACTGAGGTAAACAAGCGAGGTGACGGGGCTTTAGCACAGAGCCAGGGCGCCATCTTTGGCCCATGTGCCACGCCTGCTCCCTACAGGGTTAGCATTAGGATTTAATTTAGGGTTAGGATTAGGGTTAGAATTGAGTTTATAGTTAAGGTAGAACATTATGGGTACAAGTTGAAGCCTGAAAACTAGAGTTTATATAAAAACAACTCATAAGTAGACTGATACATCTAGAAACTTTAGCAAAAGCAAGTGTATAAAACTTTTTGAAAATAAGTGAAATAAAAGCAAATAATTGGAGGTTTTATTTAAAAATAAAGAAAGACATACCATGAAGGAAAATGTGAGAAACAAAAATATCAATCATAAGTCACACTAAAAATAAGGGAAGGAAAAATATGATAAGGATTAATGCATAATTATATATAAATATAGGATTAGAAAAATACTGATGTTCTGCCACAGAATACATTAAACAGAATAACAAAAATCAAAGGTGGCTTACAAACAGTACCTTACACAGACTGCAGATAACTTGGTTGAAATACTTTTGAAAAATATAGCATGTTAATAGCAATTTCAGAATGTTTTGAAAAAGCTAGGACAACATTACACAAGTATATATAATGTTTAGGAAGTACATTGAAGGCAGTGTTCTATAATCCTTCAAGAAACATTTGTAAGTCTAATGGGGTAAATTTAGATTAAAACTGAAGTGTGAGATGACTACACTCAAATTCTCCAAAATCCAATTGATTCGGGGGAAAATAAGAATTCATATGCTGTTGGCAATATTGGAAACAGGGATAAATTCTCAAGAAAACATTATATGCCATCCTTGACTCAGAAGCTATCTCCCATTGACAAGCACTCACAAATGAAATATTTGTTTTCTCTCATGTAGTCTCACTAAGGAGACAAATGTCTGCAAAGTATGGATGCCCTGCCAGCAGTGGATGGCCAGTACAACTCACTGTTATTTTTAGACGTTCTTAGTCTCATATTACATTGTTTGTTTTATACTTCACAGGTCCTTTGCATATATATTATGGTTTCTAGGTTTGTGATTTTATGGGATTTCTTTGTGTGTAAACATATACATCTCCATGTCTCTATGCCTGTGTTTGAGCTCTGTCTTTGTCTCCTTTTTTTTTTTTTTTTTTTTTTTTTTTTTTTTTTTTTTTTTTTTTTTTTTTTTTTTTTTTTTTTTTTTTTTTTTTTTTTTTTTTTTTTTTTTTTTTTTTTTTTTTTTTTTTTTTTTTTTTTGATATTTTATTTACATTTTAAATGTTATTCCCTTTCCCAGTTTCCCCCCTTAAAATCCTGTATCCCATGCCTTCTTTCCCTGTTTTTATGAGGGTGGTCACACACCCAACCTCTTCCCCCCTCCCTGCCCTCGAATTCCCTAAAACTGGGGAGTCCAGCCTTCACAGGACCAAGGCCCTCTTCTTCCACTGATTCCTGACAAGGCCATCCTCTGCTCCATATGGGTCCCTGGGAGCTCTGGAGGGGGGTGGAGTGGGGAGAGGGTCTAGTTGTTTGATATTTTTGTTCTTCCTAGGGGTTTGAAAACCCCTTCGGCTCCTTCAGTCCTTTCTCTAGCTCCTCCATTGGGGACCTCATTCTCAGTCCAAAGATCGGCTGTGTGCATCTGCCTCTGTATCTCTCAGGATCTGGCAGAGCCTCTCAGGAGACAGCTATATCAGGCTCCTTCCAGTATGCACTTCTTGGCATCTGCAATAGTGTCTGTGTTTGGTGACTGTATATGAGATGGATCCCAAGGTGGGGCAGTCTCTGGATGGTTTGGCTTCTTTTTTATCTATTGTTTTTGTTTGTTTGTTTTTGATCATTATGGCCTTGTTTTTAATTCTATTTTTTTTACTATTATTTGAAATAGAAAGTTCTAATTTCATAGTTGTGTCATGTGATTTTTTCAGGAAGCTGGGTTGTGAGAGGAATTATATATATATATATATATATATATATATATATATATATATATATATATATATATATATATATATTATATTATATATATATATATATATATATATATATATATATATATATATATATATATATATATATATATATATATATATATGTATATATATACCTGTATATTATATTATATGCCTATATATATACATACACATAGATAGATAGATAGATAGATAGATAGATAGATAGATAGATATGTCCAAAATGTTGCCTCCTGGTCCTCCCTCACAGATTTCCTCCAACTATCCTCTTAACCTTCAACATTGATAGGGCAACCCCCCCATAAGCCCTCAATTTGGTGCATCAAGTCTGCAGGATTAAGCACATCCTCTCCCACTGAGGTCAGACAAGTCAGGCCTCTGCTACATACATGTCAAGGGCCACAGACCAGCCCATGTATGCTCTTTGCTTGGTGCCTCAGTTTCTGGAAGATTCCAGAGGTCCAGTTTAGTTGACATTATTGTTTCCTGTGGGGTTGCCATCTCCTTGAGGGTCTTCAATCATTCCCCTAACTCTTCCACTGGGGTCCTCCACCTCTATCCAATGTTTGTTGGAATCATCTTCTGTTTCAGTCAGCTGTGAGTTAGAGCCTCTCAGAGGGCTGCAATGCTAAGCTTCTGTCTGGAAGCACAACATATCATCATGAATAGAATGAGGGATTGGTACCTGCCCATGGGATGGGTACCTGCCCATGGGATGGGTATAAAAATGGGCTGGTCACTGATTAGCCATTCCTTCAATCTCTGATCCATCTTTGTCCCTTCATTTCTTTTAGACAGGACCAATTTGGGGCCAAAAGTTTAATATGTAGGTTGGTGTCCCCAACACTCCTCTGGTGGTCCTCTCTGGCTACTGGAGGTCTTCTCTTCAGGTTCTGTATCCTAACTGTTGAGGATTTCTGCTAAGGTCACCTGCACTGACTCCTGGGAGCCTCCCTCATCTTGGGTCTCTGGGACTTTCTACAGAATGCCCCCATCCCTGACCCCTGGCAGATGAATATTTCCATTTTTTTCTTTTCTAGATTTTCCATCTCCAGGGTTGCCCCAGTGTATGCTTTGTTTTTGTTGTTGTTGTTGTTTGTTTTTTGTTTTGTTTTGTTTTGTTTTTGCTTCCATTTCCCTTTTCAGGTCTTGATCAGTTCTATTCATATCCTTAACATGCTTGATTATATTTTCCTGTACATTTTATATTTATTTGCTTCCTTTTCTAATGCCTCTACCAGTTTGAATATATTTTCCTGTATTTCCTTAAGGGATTTGGTCATGTCCACTTTAAGGACCTCTATCATTCTTAGAAGGTTGGATTTAAGATCTTCTTGTGCTTTAGTTTCATTAGAAAATCCTGGTTTGTTGGGCTGGGCTCTGGTGGTGTCATATTGCCCTGGATCTTCTTGCTCTTATACTGACTTTTAGGCATCTGTTTTCCCTCGTGTTCACTTTATAAACAGGATGGCAATAGAACTTCTCAGGAAGGAGGAGTGATCCATGGGCTAGACAATAGAGTTCAGGGTACCCTACTCTGTTGGGTGTGCCTCAAGCAGACCCTACTGTTATATGCTATATGGGCAAACCCTGCCCTGAAGGTTGTGTTCTAGTCAGTCCCAGGGGGGTAGTGGGATGGTCCAATTAGGATGAGCTGTTGGTCATGGTTCCAAGCTGGCCAGTTTCAGGTCCCCTAAAGGTTTCCAGGGGAGGCAGGACATTTTTGAGGTTCCCATAACTCTCCTCCAGATTGGAGAGTCGGGCCACAACTATGTAATTGCATGTGATGTTTTGATGAAAACAGACACTCAAGAAGACACATGGTGGTTAGAAAGAATATAAATGGAACCCCACAAATAGTGAGAGGATGTTTGTGTATTGCTACACCTTGCAAGGTGTTGGTCTTCTTGCACCAAAGAACTCATTGTGTTCCTCTTTGATTCTGGCCACTTCCACTGAATCCTGACCATTCAGTGGAGCCTTGCTGTTTCTGCTGGATCATGTTTATGGTATTGATTTGTGTGTGATGTTTGCTATAATTAAATATAAATTAAGGATTGCTGTTGCACTAACAACAGAGAGTGGAATATCCCCCAAGATGCTAATTCTAAATAGGTCTACAACATGCTTTTCCTATTTACTTTCTTTTCCTGCTGCATTTGTCAGTGGATTAGAAGGGAGGTTGAAACATTTAAGAACTCTAAATTGAATAGGTTTTGAAAAAATATCTAAGTCTACAATTATTCTTATATTTTTAGATACTTGTTTCAATTCTAATGAGATCGAGAAAGAAAGGGTATGGATTTGAATGGATGAGCAAAAGGGGAAGATTTCAAAGGAATTGGGGAAAGGAAAATTATAATCACAATATATTATTTGAAAAAAATTTATCTTAATTAAAAATACATCATTATCAATGTAAGAATTAAATATAACAATTTATTGGACGGCGTGTTTCAAGACAGGATTTCTCTGTGTAGCCCTGTCTATCCTGGAACTCACTCAGTAGACCAGGCTGGCCTCAAACTCAGAAAATTTTACAACAATTATTTTTATAAGGTTTTTCAAAACATCTTAATTAAACCCAGCAGTAATTTTTTTCTAGGTTTTCTGCTTTCACTCAGTCATGTTTTGTTTAGTTTTGCAATACCATACATGGTTTCCTGTCTTTTTTATCCAAAATATGTGGTGCTTTCGGTAATAAGGTCTTATAGTGTCTGTCTTAGTCAGGGTTTCTATTCCTGGACAAAACGTCATGACCAAGAAGCATCTGGGGAGAAAATGATTTATTCAGCTTACACTTCCATACTGCTGTTCATTACCAGGGAAGTCAGGACTGGAACTCAAGCAGGTCAGGAAGCAGGAGCTAATGCAGAGGTCATGGAGGGATGTTCCTTAACTGGCTTGCTTGCTTCTCCTGGCTTGCTCAACTTGTACTCTTATAGAACCCAAAACTACCAACCCAGAATTGGCACCACCCACAAGGAGACCTCCCCCCTTGATCACTAATGGAGAAAATGCCTTACAGCTGGATCTCATGGAGGCATCTCCCCAACTGGAGCTCCTTTCTCTGTGATAACTCCAGCCTGTGTCAAGTTGGCACACAAAACCACCAGTACAATTGACCCCTTGTCAACTGGACACACAAACACATCACTAGTAAGCCTCAACCCTTATGTTCTTATTCATCCCCAAGATCTAAATAACTTTAAAAGTCCTACAATCTTTACATACTAAAAGTCCAATCACGTTAAAATATCCAATATCTTTTAAAATCCAAAGTCTCTTAACTGTGGACTCCAATAAAATACCTTCTTCCTTCAAGAGGGAAAAATATCAGAGCACAGTCACAATCAAAAGCAAAAATCAATCTCCAACCATCCAATGTCTGGGATCCAACTCACAATCTTCTGGGCTCCTCCAAGGACTTGGGTCACTTCTCCAACCATGCCCTTTGTAGCACACACATTGTCCTCTAGGCTCCAGATGCCTGAACTCCATTGCTGCTACTGTCCTTGGTGGTCATCTCATGATACTGGCATTTCCTAAATGCTGCTGTCTTCCACTATAACTAGGCTTCAACACTAGCCTCTCATAGGCTCTCTTCATGGTGGCAAGCCTCAACTCCTTTGCATGACCCTTCAGTCCTAGGTCATCAATTGCAACTGAGGCTGCACCTTCACCTATGGCCTTCCATGGCCTCTCACAGTGCTTCCATGGCCTCAGCTGCTCTGCATGACCCCTTCATGCCTTCAAAACCAGTACCACCTAGGTAACTCTTACACATTACCAAGTCCAGCTATAGCACAAGGTACAAACTTGGCTATCTCTGGAACACAGCCTCTGTGCTCTCAGAAAACACTTCCCAGAAGATGTCACCTTAATGATGCTGTTCTCTTCTTAATCACTGCTAATTTCTTAGCTCCAGCTAACCAGCATCAATAGTCCCAGTAAGGAAAAGTTTTCACTTTAGTAGTTCTAGTATCTTGTTAATCACAGCTGATTCTTCAGCCCCAGCTAACCAGAACCACAGAATCTTCACAATCCAAAATGGCAATGGCCCCGAAAAGAGTATTTAATTTTCCCTCTGAAATTTCACAAGCCAGACCTCCATTTTCTGTACTGTTCTCGACATTATCTTCCAAGCTCCTACACAACATCTCACAGAGCTATTAACACCAAATGGATCTTCTACTCAAAGTTCCACAGTCTGCCCCAAAACATGGTCAGTCACTGGAATACCCCACTATGCTGGTACCAATTTGTCTTAGTCAGGGTTTCTATTCCTAGACAAAACAGCAGGACCAAGAAGCAGCTGGGGAGAAAAGGGTTTATTCAGTTTACACTTCCATGTTGCTGTTCATCACAAAAAACAGCCAGGACTGGAACATAATCATGTCAAAAAGCAGGAGCTGATGCAGAGGCCATGGAGGGATGTTCCTTACTGGCTTGCTTCCCCTGGCTTGCTCAACCTGCTCTCTGTTAGAACCCAAGACTACCAGCCCAGAGATGGTACCACCCACAAGGGGCCCTTCCCCCTTGATCACTAATTGAGAAAATGCCCCACAGCTGGATCTCGTGGAGGCATCTCCCCAACTGAAGCTCCTTTCTCTGTGATAACTCCAGCCTGTGTCAAGTTGACACACAAAACCAACCAGTGCAGTGTCCAAAAGGGATGATACGAGATTTTATTTTAGAGTAGTTGGAATTCCCCCTAACCAACAGTATTCCATATATGGTACTTAGAGATTTTTTGTTTTTGTTTTTGTTTTGTAATCCATGGCTTCTAGCACCACCAGTATCTAATAGCCTAGGGTATCTTCTACCTAATTCCATTGGATTTGTATTGTTTATTTAGGTTATAAGCCAGAATGCTCCCATGTGATATTGACAAGCACATTTTATTTTGGTTAACCCTTCATCTCAAACTCTCATCTCATTCATCCTACTCTCAACCCTAAATAGAGCAGATTTTCTTTCAGTCAAGAGTGGTGAATGCAAAGACTCAAGGTTGCTAATGATGCTGAAGACACAGAGGTTTTGCATGCTGAGTCCTAAACAAAGCATTCACAGTACCTCTTAGGAGTCACAGTGAAACATGCCTAAAAAGGGATACAATAATTATAAAAATCCAAAGCTGATAATTAATGGCTGTGAAATGTCATTCTAGATATTCTTAAAAATATAAAACCTGTGAATGTACTATATACTCAAATATAAAATAATACTTATATAGATAAAATCTTGAGTTACAGTGTGTGTGTATGTGTGTACATGTTTCTGTGTACTGTTTAAGATTATCATTGTATTATTCAAACAATATTTCTCTGTCCTTATATCTTGTAGCTATCCAGACATGCCAGCCATTGTAACACTTATTCTAAGTATCTCCTGTTTCAAGTTTGTGTAAACATTACTCCCCATTTATTCTCTGCCTTGTCAATAAAATCTGATGTGCCAATGGTTGGGATAAAGATGTAATAGGGATGGGCTTCCACCAGGCAAAGAAAGAGGAGACTAAGAGAAGTTGCCATGGCATCATGGGAACGTACCTGAAGCAGAGAGAGCCAGACTAATAATGAAACACATGTATCTCAGGAATTTTGGCTGGGAGATAGCCAGATTGCATTAAAGAACATAATAGATTTATAACTACTCAAGTAATGTGCTATGAGGCTTTTAAATAATTCTTATAGTCTCTATCACATTTATTTGTAGAAGAAAATATTACTTATAAAAATGTTTTTACATTTATAGAGGCTGCCTCTAGCAGGAAGACAGGACATCAAGTGGGTGATGGGGTTACAATTCCACAGTAACATCTCTGATCCATAATTGCTCCTGTCTGAAAGAATTACAGGGGTGGAAATGAAGAGGAGCCTTAGGAAAGAAGGTCCAGTGGCAGGCCCAAAGTAGGATCCAGCTCAAGGGGAAGTCCTAAGACCTGATACTACCTGATACTACCTGATACTACCTGATACTGAGGCCTCTGAAAGACCCAACAATTAGCTGAAATAGTCAGATGCAGATATTTGCACTCAACCAATGGACAGAAGTAGCTAACCCCTATTGTTGAATTAGGGAAGACTGAAAGAAGCTGAGGAGAAGGGAGATCCTGTAGAAGGACCAGCAGACTCAATTATTCTGAATCCCTGAGATCTCTCAAACACTGGACCACCAAAGAGACAGCATAGACCAGCAGATATGAGGCCCTCAACATACATACAGTAGAGAGAGGACTTCTGGTTCTGTGTTCATTCAAAAATGATGCATCTACCTCCCAAGAAACTGGAGGCCCAGGAAGTTTAGAGGTCAGGTAGGTTGGGGAGGGAACTATGTGGTGTACTCAGAGTGTGGATGGGGATGGGGTGGGAAATGGAGTGCAAAATATAAATTTAAAAAAGCTTTTACAAAAATTGATCTGAGATTTTTTAAATAATCTAGTCTTAGGAGGAAAAAAGGCAAATTGAAATTATCTTCTTAAGGCCATTTTTGAAAGAATAGCAAGAGCTTATTTAAAAATAGTGGGAGGATGGATGGAGGTTATAGTTGATTCAGCTAAGGCCATTGTTATGCAAGCGCATACAACTGTAAAAACCCCAACTGCATACATGCTGTGCATCCCATCATTGATTATCAGTAAAGACAGACTTCATACATCATAAATTTACTTCAATTCCAGTCATAAATTGACTTTTTTGGTAAATTTCTCAGCTTAAAATATATTTCATTTTTAACATAGTATTATAATTGGAGTTTTCAGTTCTACCTTTAGTTCAGAAGTCAATAATGAGAAAATTGGTGGTGCAAAAAATATTATTGGTATTGAAATCCACCAACTAAAAGCAACAGCTACATACTAGTTGGTGTGGAAAGAGAATGAAAACTCTGTTTGAAATCTACTTCCCTTACAGTTACATTTATCATTTACTGTGAGATTCACACAAAATTTCCTTAAATTAACATTATGGACTATTTGGGTTTTTGAAAACCCAAACTGATGGCTATATAGATCTATGCTGTAATTCTATCGTGGCAACTATTTACCATCATTATAATAGAAATTAACATCTGCTTTATAACATCTATGATGTTGTATATGGAACACCTAATTAAAATTACTGGGCTAATTAATAAGATGTGTAGTGTGTAGCATATTAAAGTAATAATTTTTCAGATAGTGTTTTATACATTAGAATGAAAATTCTGACTTTTGAAGTTGGCTCTAAGGTGCTAGAAAAAAGAAGAAATGACTATAGGGCTAATCAGATTCTGCCTCTGGGCAGCCAATTCTCTTTACAAACTGCCAAGTGAGGTTCCAAGGAAAAGGCCATTATGACATTTATTATTTGTAACTTTATAGAGAATGGTACTGTCAGGGATATATCCAAAGCAAGTGCCTTTTTCGATGCTTATGTACTTCCCAAACTCGATGTCAAACTGCATTCCTGCTTAGGCTGTATCATTCATAGCAAAGGTAATAAGGAATCAAATTCACGAAGCTGGAAGACACCCACAACATGACTTAGACCAACATTTCTCAACCTGTGGGTTGAGTTCACTTGGGGTAACATATCAGATATCCTGCATGTTAAATATTTACATAATAATTCAAAACAGCAAAATTACAGTTTTGAAATAGCAGTAAACTAATTTGATGGTTGAGTTCACTGTAACATAAGGAACTGTATTAAAGCACCACACAAATAGGAACACAGACAATCACTGGTATCAGTGCTGGTACTGCAACCTCCAGCAAACCAATGTAACAAGATGGCTTCATAAGGGGAGAAAAAAGCCTACGGGAAAAATAAAATGCAACTTATATTTTAAAAAATCAATTCAATCCCATTGATCTTCCTGCCTGTCTCAATACCATGCAGTGGATTTGTTTTTTGTTGTTGTTGTTGTTGTTGGTTTTTTTTTTTTTTTTCCACAATTGCTCTGTAGTACAGCTTGAGGTCAAACATGGTGATTCCCCCAGTTCTTTTATTGTTGAGAAGAGTTTTCACTATCCTGGGTTTGTTGTTATTCCAAATGAATTTGCAAATAGCTCTTTCTATCTCTATTAAGAATTGAGTTGGAATTTTGATGGGGATTGAATTGAATCTGTAGATACTTTTGCCAAGATGGCCGTTTTTACTACATTAATCATGCCGATCCATAAGCATAGGGGATCTTTCCATCTTTTGAGACTTTGATTTCTTTCTTCAGAGACGTGAAGTTCTTATACAGATCTTTTACTTCTATAGTTAGAGTTATACCAAGGTATTTTATATTATTTTTGACATTTTGAAGAATGTTGTTTCTCTAATTTCTTTCTCAGTCTGTTCCTCCTTTGTGTAGAGAAAGACCACTGATTTGTTTGAGTTAATTTTATAACCAGCGACTTTTTTTATTAGATATTTTCTTCACTAACAATTCAAATGTTATCTCAAAAGTCCCCTATACCCTCCCCCTGCCCTGCTCCCCAACCCACTCACTCCTGCTTCCTGGCCCTGACATTCCCCTGTACTGGGGCATATGATCTTCACAAGATCAAGGGCCTCTCCTCCCATGATGGCAGACTAGGCCATCCTCTGCTACATATGCAACTAGAGACACAGTTCTGAGGAGTACTAGATAGTTCATATTGTTGATCTTCCTATAGAGTTGCTGACCCCTTTAGCTCCTTGGGTAATTTCTCTAGCTCTTCCTTTAGGGGCCCTCTGCACTATCCAATAAATGACTGTGAGCATCCACTTCTGTATTTGCCAGGCACTGGCATAGTCTCACAAAAGATAGCTATATCAGGATCCTGTCAGCAAAATCTTGATGGCATATGCAATACTGTCTGGGTTTGGTGGTTGTAAATGGGATAGACCCTTGGGTGGGGCAGTCTCTGGATGGTCCTTTCTTCTGTCTCAGCTCAGAACTTTGTCTCTGTAACTCCTTCCATGGGTATTTTGTTCCCCATTCTAAGAAGGAATGAAGTATCCACATTTTGGTCTTCCTTCTTCTTGAGCTTCATATGTTTTGCAAATGGTATCTTGGGTAGTCTAGTTTCTTTGCTAATATCCACTTATCAGTGCACACATATCATGGGATTTCTTTATTGATTGGGTCACCTCACTCAGGATGATATCCTCCAGATCCATCCATTTGCCTAAATTTCATAAACTCATTGTTTTTAATTGCTGAGTAGTGCTCCATTGTGTAAATGCACAGCACTTTCTATATCCATTCCTCTGTTGAGGGACATCTGGGTTCTTTCCAGCTCCTGGCTATTATAAATAAGGCTGCTATCAACATAGTGGAGCATGTGTCCTTACTAAAAGTTGAAACATCATTTGGGTATATGCCCAGGAGAGGTATTGCTGAATCTTCCAGTAGTACTATGTCCAACTTTCTGAGGAACTGCCAGACTGATGTCCATAGTGTTTGTACCAGCTTGCAATCCCACCAACAATGGAGGAGTGTTCCTCTTTGTCCACATCCTCTCCAGTGTCTGCTGTCACCTGAGTTTTTTATCTTAGCATTCTGACTGGTGTGAGGAGGAACCTCAGGGTTGTTTTGATTTGCATTTCCCTGATGATTAAGGATGTTGAATATTTTTTTCAGGTGCCTCTCAGTCATTGGGTATTCTTCAGTTGAGAATTATTTGTTTAGCACGGTACCCCATTTTTAATAGGGTTATTGGATTTTCTGGAGTACATCTTCTTGAGTTCCTTATATATATTGGATATTAGTTCCCTATCAGATTTAGGACTGGTAAAGATCCTTTCCCAATCTGTTGGTTACATTTTTGTCTTATTGACAGTGTCTTTTGCCTTACAGAAGGCAAATTTATGAGGCCAACTTGTCTATTCTCAATCTTACAGCACAACCCATTTGCTGTTCTGTTCAAGAATTTTTCCCCTGTGCCCATATTTTCAAGGCTTTTCCCCACTTTCTCCTCTTTTTTGTTTCAGAGTCTCTGGTTTTATGTGGAGGTCTTTGATCCATTTAGACTTGAGCTTTGTACAAGGAGATAAGAATGGACCAATTTGCATACTTCTACATGCTAATCTCCAATTGACACAGCACCATTTGTTGAAGATGCTATTTTCTTTCCCCTGGATGGTTTTAGTTCCTTTGTCAAAGATCAAGTGACATAAATGTGTGAGTTCATTTTTGGGTCTTCAATTCTATTCCATTGATCTACCTGTCTGTCACTGTACCAGTACCAGGTAGTTTTTATCACAATTGCTCTGTAGTACAGCTTGATGTCAGGCATGGTCATTCCACCAGAGGTTCTTTTATTGTTGAGATTAGTTTTTGCTATCCTAGATATTTTGTTATTCAGATGAATTTGCAAATTGCCCTTTCTAACTCAGTGAAGAATTGAGTTGGAATTTTGATGGGGATTGCATTGAATCTGTAGATTGTTTTTGGCAAGATAGCCATTTTGATTATGTTAATCCTGCCTATCCATAACTATGGGAGATCTTTCCGTCTTCTGAGATCTTCTTCAATTTCTTTCTTCAGAGACTTGTACTTCTTATCACACAGATCTTTCACTTCCTTGATTAGAGTCACACCAAGCAATTTTATATTATTTGTGACTATTTTGAAGGGTTTTGTTTCCCTAATTTCTTTCTCATCCTGTTTATCCATTGTGTAAAGGGAAGCCACTAATTTTTTTGAGTCAATTTTATATCCAGGTACTTCACTGAAGCTGTTGATCAGGTTTAGGAGTTCCCTGGTGGAAGTTTTAGGGACACTTATATATACTATCATATCATCTCCAAATAGTGATATTTTGGCTTCTTCCTGTCCTATTTGCATCCCCTTGGACTCCTTTTGTTGTCTAATTGTTCTAGCTAGGATTTCAAGTACTATTTTGATTAGGTAGGGAGAAAGTGGATAGCCCTTTCTAGTTCTTGATTTATTTTAGTTCGATTGCTTCAAGTTTCTCTCTATTTACTTTGATGTTTGCTACTGTTATGCTCTATATTGCTTTTATTATGTTTAGGTATGGGCCTTGAATTTCTGATTTTTCTAAGACTCTTATCATGAAGGGGTATTAGATTTTATCAAATGTTTTCTCAGCAGCTAAGGAGATGATCATATGGTTTTTGTCTTTGAGTTTGTTTCTATAGTGGATTACGTTGATTGATTTCTGTATATTAAACCATCCCTATATCACTGGAATGAAACATACTTGATCATGATGGATGATCATTTTGATATGTTCTTGGATTCGGTTTGTGAGAATTTTATTGAGTTTTTGCATCGATATTCATAAGGAAAATTGTTCTGAAATTCTCTTCTGTTGTTGGGTCTTTATGTGGTTTAGATATCAGAGTAATTGTTGCTTCATAGAATGAATTGGGTAAAGTACCTTCAGTTTCGCTTTTGTGGAATAGTTTGAGGATAATTGTAATTAAGTCTTCTTTGAAGGTCTGATAGAACTCTGCACTAAACCCATCTGGTCCTGGGCTTTTTTTGGTTGGGAGACTATTAAAGGCTACTTCTATTTCTTTAGGGGATATGGGACTGTTTAGGTCATTAATCTGATCCTGATTTAACTTTGGTACCTGGTATCTGTCTAGAAATTTGTCCATTTCACCAGGTTTTCCAGTTTTGTTGAGTATCTGATGACGCTTTGGATTTCCAAGTGTTCTGTTGTTATGTCTCCCTTTACTTTCTGATTTTGTTAATTAAGATACTGTTGCAGTGCCCTGTAGTTAGTCTCCCTAAGGCTTTATCTATGTTGTTGAATTTCTCAAAGAATAGCACCTGGTTTGATTAATTCTTTGAAGAGTTCTTTTTGTTTCCTCTTGTTTGATTTCAGCCCTGAGTTTGATTATTTCCTGCTGTCTGCTACTATTTGGTTAATTTTCTTCCTTTTGTTCTCAAGCTTTTATGTGTGCGGTCAGGCTGCTAGTGTATTCTAGCCCTAGTTTCTTTTTGGAGGCTCTCAGAGCTATGAGTTTTCCTCTTAGGACTACTTTCATTCTGTCCCACTTGTTTGGGTATGTTGTGGCTTCATTTTCATTAAACTCTAAATCTTTAATTTCTTTATTTATTTCTTAATTTACAAATGTATCATTGAGTAGAGTGTTGTTCAGCCTTCACATCAATGTTGGCTTTCTATTAGTTATGTTCTTATTGAAGATCAGCCTTAGTACTTGGTGATCTGATAGGATGCATGGGACAATTTCAATAACTTTGTATCAGTTGTGGCCTGTTTTGTGACCAATTATATGGTCAATTTTGGAGGAGGTATCATGAGGTGCTGAGAAGAAGGTATACCCTTTTGTTTTAGAATAATATGTTCTGTAGATATCTGTTAAATTTCTTTGTTTCATAACTTCTGTTACTTTCAATGTGTCTCTGTTTAATTTCTGTTTCCAGGACTGATGAGAGTGGCATATTGAAGTATCCCACTATTATTTTGTTAGGTGCAATGTGTGCTTGGAGCTTTACTGCAGTTTCTTTAATGAATGTGGCTGCCGTTGCATTTGGAGCATAAATATTCAGAATTGATAGTTCATCTTGGAAGATTTTACCTTTGATGAGTATGAAGTGCCCCTCCTTGTCTTTTTTGATAACTTTGGTTTGGAAGCTGATTTTATTCAATATTAGAATGGCTACTCCAGCTTTTTTCTTTGGACCATTATCTTGGAAAATTGTTTCCTAGCATTTCACTCTGATGTAGTGTCTGTCTTTTTCCCTGAGGTGGGTTTCCTGTAAGCAGCAAAATGTTGGGTCCTGTTTCTGTAGCCAGTTTCTTAGTCTATGTCTCTTTATTGGTTAATTGAGTCTATTGGTGTTAAGAGATATTAAGGAAAAGTAATTGTTGCTTTCTGTTATTTTTGTTGTTAGAGTTGGTATTCTGTTCTTTTTTTTTTTCTTTCCATGTGTTGCTTTTTTTAATTGAATATTTTCTTTATTTACATTTCAAATGTTATCTCCTTTCCCAGTCCCCTAATCCGGAAACCCCCTATCCCATCCCCTCTTCCCCTGAATCTATGAGGGTGTTCCTCTACTCAACCACCCACTCCCACCTCCCCGCTCTCATTTCACCTACACTGGGGCATCTATGGAGCCTTCATATGGTCATTCTGTTCTTGTGGCTGTCTTTTTATGTTTGTTGAAGGATGTACTGGCTAGTTCTTGTGTCAAATTGACACAGGCGGGTTATCACAGAGGAGCTTCATTTGGGGAAGTGCCTCCATGAAATCAAGCTGTTGGGTATTTTCTCCATTTGTGATTAAGGGGGAAAGGCCCCTTGTGGGTGGGATCATCTCTGGGCTGGTAGTCTTGGGTTCTATAAGAGAGCAGGCTGAGCAAGCCAGGGGAAGCAAGCCAGTAAAGAACATCCCTCCAGGGTCTCTGCATCAGCTCCTGTTTCCTGACCTGTTTGAGTTCCAGTCCTGACTTCCTTTGCTGATGAACAGCAATGTGGAAGTGTAAGCTGAATAAACCCTTTCCTCCCCAACTTGCTTCTTGGTCATGATGTTTGTGCAGGAATAGAAACCCTGACTAAGACAAAGGAATTCTTTCTTGCTTTTTCTAGGGCATAATTTGTGTCTTTTTGTTGGTGTTTTCCCTTTATTATCTTTTGAAGGTCAGGATTCCTGGAAAGATATTGTGTGAATTTGGTTTTGTCATGGAATACTTTGGTTTCTCCATCCATGGTAATTAAGATTTTAGCTGAGTATAGTAGCCTGGGCTGGTATTTGTGTTCTCTTAGGGTCTGTTTAACATCTGCCCAAGATCTTCTGGCTTCATAGTCTCTGGTGAGAAATCTGTTGTAATTCTAATAGGTCTGCCTTTACATGTTACTTGACCTTTTTCCCTTACTGCTTTTAATATTCTGTCTTTATTTAGTGCATTTGTCATTCTGATTATTTTGTGTTGGGAGGGATTTTTTTTTTCTGGTCCAGCCTATTTGGAGTTCTGTAGGTTTCTTGTATGTTCATGGTCCTCCTTAAAAGGAGAACAAATACAGGAGCAAATATGGAGATAAAGTGTAGAGCAGAGGCTAAAGGAAAGGCCACCGAGGGACTGTCCCATCTGGGGATTCATCCCATATACACTTACCAAAGCCAGACACTATTGTAGATGCCCAAAAGTACATGCTGAAAGGAGCCAGATATGGCTGTGGCCTGAGAGGCCCTGCCAGAGTCTTACAAGTACAGAGGCAGATGTTAGCAGCTAACCACTAGACTGATATCAGAGTCCCTAATTGAGGAGTAAGAGAAGGCACTGAAGGAGTTGTAGAAGTTTGCAATCCCATAGGAAGAACAACAATATCAATCAACCAGACCCCACAGAACTTCAAGGGACTAAGCCATCAACAAAGGAGGACACATGGCTCCAACTTCATTTGTAGCAGAGGATGTTCTTGTCATGCATCAATGGAAGGAGAGATCCTTAGTCCTATGAAGGCTCAATAGATGCCCCATTATAGGGGAATCTAGGGTGGGGAGGATAGTGTGTGGGTGAGTGGGTGAAAGAACACCCTCATAGTTGAAGGGGGGGTGGATGTGATAGGGTGTTTCCATGAGGGAGGGAAAGTGGGAAAAGGGATAACATTTGAAATTAAATAAAGAAAATATCCAATAAAAAAATAAAACCTACAAAGTAGAATGAATTAAGAATACAATTTTATTCCTGATTAAATATATTTCTAATTAAAGTAAAGAAAAAATATATTAATATTATAGAATATGATTGGAAGGAATTGATGAAGAGGTAAATGAGTATTTAGTACAAATATTCACAAATAAACTGACACAATTCCATGGAGAGGCAGATACTCCTCAAATTGACCTGTGGTTTCAATATTGTCCTCATCAAAAGTCAAATGATTGTGTGTGGAAAGGGACAAGGTGATGCTGAGATGTATAAATGCAAGGAGTACTGAAGAGTAAAAGGACAAAGTGACACTGAGATGTATAAATGCAAGGAATACTGAATAGTAAGAGCTGCCTTGAATAAAGGGCAGCAATGAGTTGCATTCACTCATGTCAAGCTGTTTCACACATGTACAGAATCCATTTTGTACATTGTCTCTTACATTTACTTTTAACAGTGGAAGTCATTCTATAAACTGAGTTGTCATGAGTTTTTTTTTAATAATCAAGCATAATGTAAATAATGCAGGGTTCACACATGCTATGAATGTGTTATTCAATTATTCTGATAAGCATTAGAGTAAACTAATATTTTTCAATATTTAGATTGATATCTTACACTTACAGTGAAAACATTTTTAATTGAAGCTAAATATTCTGATCATTAGTTCCATTCCCCAACTGCTTTAAATATCTGTGTTTCCAACAGTATTAGGGGACCCATGTCAAAGTGTCATTTGACCCCCAAAAGTGTCACAACCCACAGGATGGGAGCCTGTGTCCTACATGATGGCTCTGACCTCCAGATCCTCTTGCCTCCTCCACTTCACAAGTACTGGATTTACAAATGTGTATAGTCATTCCCAGCCATATGTCTATTTTCACAATTTACTTTGGGAGAATTAATTGTAGTTTTCTCCTCATGTGAAATTTTCTCCATTACCTCTCAAATTTGTTCTAAATTTGCCAGTCACGCCTGTTTTCCTCTTGTTTATATGCAGAAATGTAGCCTAATGCCAATTTGTTTGATACTTATTAAATGCTTAGTTTCTGTGATGTATAACCTCCACATTTTCACCATGTGCTGTAGTCACTTGATAGCTCCTATTAAGAGCTAACATGTGAAAATGGCGATAGAGGTGCCTTAAACTCTACATGAAAGCTATCTAGGGCAAGCTTTGTAAATACTGAAAATAAATAATCACAAATCTCAGCTATGTAAGTTGAGCCTCACACCCATTTTGATTCTATGTAAGATTCAATTAGAAAATATATTAAAATTAACCCTTTAAACATGAGGTTAGTGTTGACTCTTTTATCTAACATTTACAACGCTTTCTGGTTTCATCCAAACGCATGACTTTATAGTGATGTTCAAATTTCTATAACATTAAGTCCACACTCATCTTTCCCCCATATATCCATTTATTCTTGAAGAAGAATGGTTTTCATTCCATTCCCTGTACATCCTAGACAAGTGTTACTTTAGAGCACTGTTTCATTCTTCCTACTAAGCACCCTCAAAATCCTTTTCAGTTATTAGCTTCCTCACTGTGATGGCATCTCTCAAGTAATGTTGAGTAGAGTCTGAAACCAAGAACACCTACTTCCCCAAAGTTATCTGATTCTGTTCCTCCACTATAGATTACCTTTTTAATATCCTTAATAATTTATTCATTTAACATTTAATATATTTATTAATTGACATGTTTCTCATTCCAGAGTACAGGTTTTATAGAATATAAATATGCCTTTTCTGCAAGTATAAATGAATTGTGCCTATGTGTACAAGTATAAAATAATATGCTGTGATCCACAGGTGCTTGTGGAACCAGGCACAGGACAAAGAATCCGATTCATCATGATAAGTCTGAGAAGGATATCTTTATCTGAAATACGATAACTGACAAAATATTTAAAAGAACAAATTTAAGTATTTGTGTTGACTAAAGAGTTCTACAATTTGACAGTTTCCCCACTCTGCACCATAAATACAGAAGAAATGGGATTAATATTTTTTTTCTAAATGACAATCATGTTTACAATCAAGTCACTGCTCTAAGCAAAAAAAAAAAAAAAAAAAAAAAAAAAAAAAAAAAAAAAAAAAAAAAAAAAAAAAAAAAAAAAAAAAAAAAAAAAAAAAAAAAAAAAAAAAGGATTCTTAAAAAAAAAAAAAAAAACATAAAAACAAAAATGTAAAACAAACCAAAAACAGTGATTATAAGATTATATTGTTCTTAGACTTCCCACAGCAGAGCTGATTGGCAAGATGACTAAAGATTTAATCTTAGATTTAAGAGTGTAGTTTCTATATGTTTTACTTCTCGATATGTAACGCATTTACAAATATAAACAGTTTAACTCAAAAGAATAGTAAATATTGAGCTATAGACATTTGATAAAAACAACGACATCTGTGAACATGAGGCTTTTTAAAACAGGAAACAGAAGAAATAGAATTTTCATGAACATTATGAGTATGAAAGCAATAACTGAAATGATGGTTTTGAATGTAAAATTAAGGATCCCTGCTTTTAAGATTAACATCTCAAAGGCATTATTTTTCAAGTCAAAAAATTATAAGGCATTCTTTACAAACACCAAAATGTAATGGGTACCTGAACTTTACTAGAAAACAAATATTAAAAATCAAGTGGTCCATTAGGCAAGTGTGGAACAGGAAGGCAACTAATCCAGATAGCATGTGTACAATGATTATGAACTTAACTAGTCATAAAAATGGAAATTAGAATAATGATCTTATATCTGTTTTATACAAGATGTGTTTCAATAGCCAGCATTGCCAGGGATAAGACACAGAATCCTGACAATACACTGTGTAAACTTAATGAATGTTCTGACTTATTATAAGAGACATTTCTTTTAATAAATGAAAGTTCTATGTCTGCACCAGTTAGATGCCTCCAAGTGCAATGAGTTGTGTGGGTGTTGTTTTCAGCAACAGGGCCTAAGCAGCAGCAATAGCCCTGTCAATACCCTGGATGTGGAAGGCTTCCTATGAGATCTTTCTGGCCAACAATTTGATTACATGCAACCCATTTTGGGACTGACATCTTCATTTGGTGATGAGAAAAGTCTAGTTGGAACTGTCTCCTCCCTTATTTGGTGATTCTATTTACATCACCTGCATACATGTACATGTTTTTGAAAGCTTCTGCGACATTATATTTCCATATATCCTCTAAAATGGTTCTTTGTCTTTAGCTGTCCCTCCATACAATCCCTCCTCCAACCCCATCTTTCCATAACTGTCAATTCCATTTTATTTCCTATAGTGATCCAATCCTCCTCTGAGTTACTTACTCTGAACCTATCCTCTTTGGTTATATAGATAGTAGCTTGCTTATCAAACACTTAACAGCTAACATTGATATATAAGTTAATATACATCATATTTGTATTTTCTGAGTCTGTGTTACCACATCCAGTGTGATTTATTTTTTCCTTCCATTTACCTGTACAATTCGTTTCCTTTTCTTTTAAACATATTTCATTTGTTTACTTGATGTTCACTGCTACTGACTAATGTTGAGGACACTGGAAGAGACTCTGTATGTTATTGAATGAAATGGGTAACTATCAATCCATATAAAAACATGTCAATATACATGTCAGTATACAACTATCCACAAATGAAACATTAGGTGTACAACACAAAATAAATGTCATGCCTCATGCACAGCACTAGATAAAAAAATAAAAAGAAAGAAAAACAGTGCACCCAATGCTCTTTGGGGGAATTTTATTTATTTCATTTTTGTCTCATACTGGTTTTGTTGGGTATCTTCTTTTCATTTTTTTTCCTTTTTTTAACTACCTGACAGGCCCTTAACTTATATGCTATGATTTCTTGTTATATAATTTTTAAGGGATTTCTGTGCAACCAATGTGTACTTCTCTACATCTCTGTGTATTTCTTGTGATTTTTCCTTGGCTCTTTGTTTTCTCTCTTTTTTTTTTTTTTTGTCCAGTTGAGGTTTATTTGATATTACATTATTCCCTTTTAAAATTTTTATTTGAATGATTGTTTTCTAATGAGAATATCAAGAGCATGTTGATTTGGAAGTGTAAAGAGACAGAAAGTTTCTGTGAAAAATTTCAGGAGAGGGGAACCATAATTACAGGATATTATATCAGAAAAAGCCTATTTTCTTTTGCTTCTTAAAGTTTATTTATCTATCTCAAATATAACATTTTTACTAATTATTTAGGAATTCCATATAATACTCCCTAATCATACTGGCTTTCCATTTCCTCCCAGGCCAACCTTCCCACTTTTGTGCCCGTCTCCTTTTTTTCAAAATAAAAACCATCCAAACAAACCAACAACTCACCCATCAAGTCTAATTTGTACTGTCCTCCTTGGAGTATGTATGTTCAAACTCCAGTGGTGGGCCACTTAAAAAGCTGAGATCTACCCCACACCCTATCATACCCAAGAGAAGTCATCAATTATGAAGAGCTATTCTTTAGCATGTTTATCAGAATTTAAGGACTTTCTAAATAACTTCCTCTCTAGATTGTTTCTGTTTCTTTTCCTTTTTTCTTTCTTTCTTTTTTTTTTTTCTGGTGGGGGGGAGTGATGACATCACAGAATCCTTTGATGTCTCTCATTCTCAGATATGAATCTGCAGTCATGGAAACCACTGAAAAAGAATCTTCATTGACAACAGCACTCAGCATCAGGAAATATCATTGACTTCTACATGGTCTGCAGCACTGAGGATAAAGGACATATCGTGGCTTTGTTGGTAGCTCAGACCATGGTCATAAACCTGGTCCCAGGAGGCACCAGAGCAGATTGGATTAAGGACATCAACATGTTTCAACATGGTTGCCATAGCACAGATCATGGTTTACCATTATTTTCAACAAGTAAAAGAAAATATAATGAAATATGAAAGTTAGGTTTGTATATTCTGACACTGCCTCTGGGGTGATGTAATCAAGCTTCAGTTATCAACTCCCATAAGGAATTAATGAAACACCAAAACAGGATGCTATCAAAGTCCTATTGGGTGAACTAATGAGTGTATTGACTTGCTTGGAGGAGTATGGATGAGGGGTTATTTGCAGGATTAAAAATGACATCCACATCACCAAAGCAATCACCAAAGAATGAATGAATGACAGCTCATTAAAAACTGGAATTCATTTGGGAGGCAAAGCCAGGTGGATTTCTGAGTTCGAGGCCAGCCAAATCAAAGTAAATTCCAGGACAGCCAGGGCCACACAGAGAAACCTTGTCTTGAAAAACAAAGCAAAACAAAACAAAACAAAACAAAACAAGTAATGTCTTTAAACAATGAATTTATGAAATTCTTGGGCAAATGGATGTATCTGGAGGATATCATCCTGAGTGAGGAAACCCAATCACAAAAGAAGTCATTTGATATACACTCACTGATAAGTGGATATTAGCCCAGAAACCTAGAATACCCAAGATACAACTTCCAAAACACAAGAAAATCAAGAAGAAAGACCAACTCATGGATACTTCATTCCTCCCTAGAATAGGGAATAAAATATCCATGGAAGAAGTTGCAGAGACAAAGTTTGGAGCTAAGATGAAAGGATGGACCATCCAGACTGCCCCACCCAGGGGTCCATCCCATAATCAGCCACCAAACACAGACACTACTGCATATGCCAGCAAGATTTTGTTGAAAGGACCCTGATATAGCTGTGTCCTGTGAGGCTTTGTCAGTGCCTGGCAAAGACAGAAGTGGATGCTCACAGTAATCTCTAGGATGAACACAGGGTCCCCAATGTAGGAGCTAGAGAAAATACCCAAGAGCTGAAGGGGTCTGCAACCCCATAGATGGAACAACAATATGAACTAATCAGAACCCCCAGAGTGCGTGTCTCTAGAAGATGGCCTAGTTGGCCATCATTGGGAAGAGAGGCCTCTTGGTATTGCAAATTTTATATGCTCCAGTACAGGGGAATGCCCGGGCCAAGAAGTGGGAGTGGGTGGGTAGGGGAGCAGGGCGGGGGAAGGGTATAGGGGACTTTTGGGATAGCATTTGAAATGTAAATGAAGAAAATATCTAATAAAAATTTAAAAAATAAAAAACAAAATAAAAAACAACAAACAAACAAACAAACAAACAACAACAACAACAAAAAACCCTGGAACTCTGAATGTTGCTGCATAGTTTTCAGGCAGCTCAATAGTTTGGAAAGTGTCTCTCTAGCAGCTCAGTTGCACTGGGACTCCTCCTCAGTCATTACTGTTTAACAGGCTTAGGAAAGGAGGGGTCTTTGCATCTTTTCAGTTAAGAACCTTCCTGGAGTTTCTGAGTTCTTGAAGTCTTGAATCCTTTTTTCTCTTTTTTGTTTTGTTTTGTTTTGCTTTGCTTTGCTTTGCTTTTGTTTGTTTGTTTTTTTAAAGACAGGGTTTCTCTGTGCCTTGGCTGCCCTAGAATTTACTCTGTAGACCACACTGCCTTTGAACTTACAGAGATTTCATTCTTGAATCTTAAATACCCTCTTTTTGTACATGTATGGGTTTTTAGGAGCTTTTCTCCATGATGGAATGGTTTGCCTTCCTTTAGAACATCAAACAACTCTACAAAATATTTAATGGTTACAGTGAGACTCTACATCACCCATATCCTCACTGTCCTCCAACTGCATCACAGCTGTTTATAAGCTCTCTTTAGAGCAGATATGGCCAAAAAAATTGGTCCTGTTCTTTTAATTTTCAATCAAGGCTTATTATGATTCTCAGTAATAAGAGGACAACTGATTTTCTCACCCACCTCACCTCCTAGTTGAATGGGGCTACAGTGACTGAATAGCAGGTATAAGAACATTATCACCTGCTAAGCTTGTAACAGTAGGACTAAGGTTCTGATGCAGTTTTCTCAGGCCAATTTACCAGGGCTGAGAGTACCAATTCCTCTGATATTCAGGTATCTACAATGGAAGGTATGTTATAGACATAACTTATCCCCTGTGTGCAGAATCTGAAGAGGTAACCAAAAGAGCATCCCTGGGTATAGGTAGCTGTATGGAAAACATAGCTCCAAGGCTCAATCAAAGAGAACTGATACTGTCTGAATTGGATTAAGAATTTTAAGCCTAAGGACTTTACTGAATAAACAGCTTCTCCTAATTAAGAGGAAGAAGAAAAGTCCTGTGCAGCGCATGGTGGCACAAGCCTTTAATCCCAGCACTGGGGAGGCAGAGGCAGGCAGATTTCTGAGTTCGAGGCCAGCCTGGACTACAAAGTGAGTTCCAGGACAGCAAGAGCTATTCAGAGAAACCCTGTCTCGAATAACCAAAGGGGGAAAAAAAAAAAAAAAGAAGATAAGTCCTGTTTGTTTATTAGAAGGAAACTGACAAAGAAGAGCTCTCCAGAATCAAACAGATCACTTATACTTGCTTTAAAAACTACATCTGCATAATGTAGTATACTGTATTTCTGAGTTCCAGGGCAGCAGAGCAATCAAAGAGTAACAATTACAGACAAAGAAGAAAAAAATGAAACTAACTGAAGTGAGCAGGCCAAGAGATCAGAGAAAGAAACAAAGAGGGGCCTGCTTACAGGAAAAGAAACAGAGGAGCCTGCTCAAACAGGTGTTGCTCCATAGTACCTGAGACTGTGACCCCTGAGGTCAAACTGAAAACTTTACAGGGTGACTGGCTTTGCAAAAGAAATAGCTTTAGCCTAACTTTGTCTACTTCACTATTTTATCTAAGGGACAGAAGAAACAAGAACATACAACTGAAAGAAAAATTAAAATCAAGGTCAGGCATAGCGTATTGAGCACTGCCAAACAAGCCCAGGCATGCACAGACATGCCAGAACAAAGGCTGTTGATTCCTAGATAGGGAGGGCATGCAAGGACATGCCTGGGCTTAGCCCAGCTGAGCATGGGGGCCATCAGGATGCTGGAGTCTCTTTGTCTTTCTAATATGGTTAGAAGATAACCAGATGCCCCGCCCAAGGAAGTGCTGTAAACCTCACATGTTCTTTACTGATGTGTAAACTAGCCAATCATGTGTAACTGAGTCAGTTCTTCCCACCCCAACCCCTCTTGACATTTACTATATAAACCCTTGATTCCCAGGCTTCAGGGTCGGTTCGGTTCCTCTGTCTCCACTGGAAGATAAGTGTGGACCCAGAGCTCTGCCATTAAAGTACCTCGTATTGTTTGCATCAAGCTGGTCTCTTGGGCTTCTTTGGTGCTCCTTGTTCTGAGAAGTGAGTCAGGGGTCTCCTCACGGAGGTCTTTTACAACAAGCTTGGGCAGGAAGAGGTAAACTCACATGGAAAGTATATAGCATACATTACCAAATTGACCAACTTTCAATAGAAAAATACCACATGCAATGAGACAAGAGCATGTAGCTTAATGACAGAAAGGAAAGGGTGAACAAGAAAAACGGCTTATAAGGATGAACCACTTTAGTCATCTGGAGTGAGGTAACTCAACAACAACAAAGGACAATTATTGTATGTTTTCTTTTATATACAGGAGTTATTTAAAGTTTAACATATGTGAGTATCTATTAGAATAACTTCGGAGGTTAGTTAACTACTATGGGATACAGAGGAAGCAGGAAATCTTTCAAGGACAAGATATAGAGCATAATTTTATAAAGAGATACAGGGGGAAACAGAATGGAAGCATTAAATGTGTTTGGGTGTGGGAGGTCAGGGTAAGTGAGTGATTACAAGGAGGGACAGCTGATACTGGGGGTCTTTTGAAAAGCCAAATGGAAAGCTACTGTGGTAGAAGTTTCCTGACATAATTAACTGAGAATGAGTGTTTGCATGAAAAGGAGAATCTGAAAATTACTGCTTTCCTTCTACCTTCACCTTACTCTATCCTGGAAGACCACAGTCTTTAAACCGAAAGAATGCTTGGCTTGCAGGAATAGAGAGCTAGGTTCTTCTGCTATCCTTTGCTCTATGTGACTGAGATTTAAACAAGACAAAGGAAAAAAGGCTTTTTAATGAACAAAATAAACAGAAAAAAAAAAAAACACAGAAAAACCTCAAATATATAAATATTCATTTTTGTTACAAATGTGGATAGGAGGAATCTTGAGCTGGTAGACTTTTACTTAGTTAACCATAAATCTCCTTATCTGTAAATTCATGCAAGAATTACGCCTTTAATTTTCAAATTCTCCTTTTCATGTGAATACTCATCCTTTAATTACATCTAGTTTAGGGTGGGTATTGATATGAAAAATATCATAACTGCATATGTTTTAGGCGGATTAACCAAACAGCAAACAGGCCAAGGTGGTTTCACGTGGAAGAGGTTATTGAGCGGGTGGGGGGGGGAGCAGAGAAGAGGAGAGAGACAGAGGTGAGAGAGAGGAGAGAAGAAAAAGAGAGCGAGGAGGAGGTGACTTCCTAATTTTTATGGAAAATGACGTCACACCATTGAGGGTGGAGACTGAGCCAAGTGGATTGTGGGATTGAAGGTCATTGTCCTGGCAACGCAGGTCAAGGGTCACATAGGCAGGGATTGGATTGTCCTGGTGCTAACAGGTATTACCTCCTTCTTATTCCTTCCAAAGATCATTTTGGACAAAGATGACGTTTTTCAATTCTGTATGTATCTTAATAAGAAACTTATTTAAAGAACAGATGAACAATAAATATTTAAATAACAATAAATATTCTTGTTGTCAATGAAGTGTTTTCAGCTGGAATATTTATTAGATTGAAGTAAATGGTTATTTCTTATTGAATCTTCAAACAGCTACATGTGACATTATCTAAAAAGCCATATCCAGTTTAAAGATTTAGGTTCAGGTAATTTCTTTAATCTCCCAAGTCTGGTGTCTGTATAAAAGATGTTTTAAGTGTAAAATTAGCCACCTGCAATAGGTGATAAGGTCACAGAAGAGAAAAAATAAACAACTCTCATCAACCAGAAGACCCTGCTGTAAACCCGTGGCCCTACAGTCAGTTTATATTTTGGCCATTTAATGAAGCTAGAAATTCCAGTGTCAGAAACTTTTGATTTCTAGCATGGCCCTATGCACAGAAGCATCCTGTAACTCAGATGGCAACTCAAAAAACATAGTCAATTAGCTGCTAGAAAAATTGAAGGGGTTTGACCTCAATTCCACAAGCACTTTCCTCTGACTTCTGAAAGCATCCCATGATCACCAGGCCAGCTGCATGTGCTCTGGCTGAATTCCCTGTCAGGTGCTTTGTGGTGAGCTAAAGCCAGGCTGGAAAGTCAGAGGAGCACTTAAGGGCAAAGAGCAGAAATTAAAATGGCATGGTACCGTCACTGGTCTGTGGGGAAATAAGAGAGTGGCTGATGGCGGAGGACAGACAGTGACAATCAAAGCTGTGTAGGGCATCAGAAAAGCGGGAAGGTAATCACACAGACCAGAAAGAAAAACAAATTGTAGCAAGCTCTGAAAAATGCACAGTGTATTACAGCATAATCCCCATGGGCAGCCCTGTGTATACTTTCTCCATTGCTTGTATTTGCATATCATTGTGTAAATATATGAACAGAGGTGATTAGGAATCTATAAAATTTTAAGGACAAGTGATTATTTGTTCAGTCTTTTTGAAGGCAAGTGGAAGCAGGACTCAGTATACTCAGTCCACTCCAGTAGTGAAAGGGCATCTTTCACTTGTCTGAATTATATAAATACAGCAATTGTTTCTTTAGCTTAGACCAGTGCTATTGGAAATAACTCTTATAGTAACACAACTCAAAAATTCTGACATATCATATTCATGGGGAATATCTATCCAGATCTATCTCACTATCTCTCTCCATCTCTATCTATCTATCTATCTATCTATCTACCTACCTACATATATTTATCTACCTATCTCTGTACATCTATCTTAAAAACTGAAGTGTTTGATTGGCTGTAATTGAATATATCTTTTTGGTGTTATAGTGTAGCTTTTTCCTCAGTTCATTATATAACCATCAATCCCATGACCACGTGATGTGACTGCTTCATTTAAAGCCAAAGAAATAAGCAAACCAAAGCAGTGGAACAGGCAGTTTGGCCAGAGGCAAAACCTTCTTCTCACCAATTGCTTACTTGTAAATATTGCTTTTATTTTTCTCAGATGAAGTGATGAGGTGAGAGCCATGCATAGCTGTGTGAATACATGGATTTGACTGAGCCCAGAGAGTTTTCTTCTCTATTCTAACTAATCTTTGGCAGTAGGCCTGGAAGCTTCTAGTCTCTATACAATCCAATTTTCCAAGCTAACTGATTCAGTCTGGCTTCTCTTGCCTTCTTACTGTCCTAATACCAACTTTGACAGCATGTTCTAGCTTTCTGTCTCCTTCTTATTCTGTGTCTTGTTCTATCTTCACCTATGTATAACTAGGTCACTTTGTAAACTGTCTCTGTAAAACTACCATACACATGTACCACCCACTATACCACGCAACCTCAGACCCCACCACACAACACATTTTGTTTTTCTCTCAATGCTCTCCAGTAGCCTCTTTCCCCTTGCTTTTCCAGTGTGAATTGGTTGTATTTTATATCTAGTCAGTAAATTATTTAAATTCTGTAAATTATTTTCTAATTTGTCACTTTATCTTTACCTCAATTAGAGATCACTTTCAAACTTGGTTGTTTCCTTCTACAAACTATCCTTATTTTCATGGTTAGTGACTAAGGAGATGTACTAAGAGCATGTCTGTATTCCCACCAGACCACACTATAACCCAGGGCATGTCTATATTCTAGCATGATCATATCTCTAGATGTGATCCCTTGACAAAGCAGACATGTTTCTGGATTAAAGTTTTTGTGCACTAAGGCTTATAAACAGTAAGGGATATTATGTACTGGGGATATTATAAATTTTATAACTTCAGGTTTTCTGAATACTATGAGCTCCTCAAAAAAAAAAAAGGTATTGAAAAAATAATTGTGAAATAAATATAAGTATATTTAGAACAAGATAATTACTTTTGACAACAAAAGAAATTGCATTTGATTTTGACAGAAATAGTTTAAAAAGAGATGAAGAAGATGTCTATTTCGGGATAAAAGCTTAATAAGCTATGTTGGAATATTTCATCCAGTTAAGCAGGTTTTTGAAGTACAGAATAAATGTGGGCTATGCTAGGATTTGTGAATATATATTTTAATTATTAATTTCATTTTTTACAACTTTGAGGCTAACAATTTTTTGATATACATAATCATAGTAAAGTCAAAAAAGACAATACTTATAATACTTTTATTATACTTTATAAATAAATTAAAATAATAGTTTCAATGTTTTATTAAAAATATATTCAGAATCCACTGATCAAAATATGCATAATATTTAGGGCTCATATTTTTTCAAATGATCTGTTGACTATTTCATAAGAGCTCTATACAACCCAAGATGTTCACAGCTTTCCAGGTAGAAACACAGCTTGTCTATTCCTGAACATCTGGGTCAATTCCACAGTCCACTGTACACAGGTTCTGCCAAGAGAGAGCTGGTCTCCCAGGAGTGCTGACAAAGGTTTATAGGCCTACAGGAGGGACAAACTCCAGACAGAGACAGCAAGGCCAACTAATACCACAGATAACCAGATGGCAAAAGGCAAGTGCAAGAACCTTACCGACAGAAACCAAGGCTACATGGAAACATCAGAACCCAGTTCATGCAACACACTGGAAAAGCAAGATTTGGATTTAAAATCACATCTCATAATGCTGAAAGATGATTTTAAGAAAGGCATAAATAACTCCCTTAAAGAAATACAGGAGAACACAGGCAAACAGGTAAAAGCACTTAAAGAGGAAAAACAAAAATTCCCTAAAGAATTACAGGAAAACACAATCAAACAGGTAAAGGAAATGAACAAAACCATCCAAATCTAAAAATGGAAATAGAAACAATAAAGAAATCACAAAGGGAGACAACTCTGGAGATAAAAAATTTAGTTAAATGATCAGGAGTCATAGATGCAAGCATCACCAAGAGAATACAAGAAATAGAAGAGAGAATCTCAGATGCAGAAGATACCTTAGAAAACATGGACACAACAAAGAAAATGCAAAATGCAAAAAGATCCTAACTCAAACATCCAGGAAATCCGGGACACAATGAGAAGACCAAACCTAAGGATATTAGGTATAGAGGAGAGTGAAGTGTCCCAAATTAAATGGCCAGTAAATATCTTCAACAAAATAATAGAAGAAAACTGACCTATCCTAAAAAAGAGATGCCCATAAGCATACAAAAAGCCTACGGAACATCAAATAGATTAGACCAGAAAAGAATTTCCTCCTGTCACATAATAATCAAAACCCCAAATACACAAAATAAAGAAAGAATATTAAAAGCAGGTAGGGAAAAAAATTCAAGTAACATAAAAAGGCAGACCTATTCGAATTACACCAGACTTATTGCCAGAGACTATAAAAGCTAGAAGATACTGGGCAGACATCATACAGACCATAAGCGGGAAGAAAAAAAAAAAAAAAAAAAAAAAAAAAAAAAAAAAAAAAAAAAAAAAAAAAAAAAAAAAAAAAAAAAAAAAAAAAAAAAAAAAAAAAAAAAAAAAAAAAAAAAAAAAAAAAAAAAAAAAAAANTCTGAATAACCACAGATGGAGAAATAGATATTCCATGACAAAAACAAATGTACACAATATCTGTCCACAAATCCAGCCCTACAAAGAATAATAAATGGAAAAATTCCAACACAAGGAGGAAAACTACACCTAAGAGAAAGCAAGAAAATAATCTTTTAACAAACCAAAGATAATATTGTCACATAAAGATAATATTGTCACATAAACATAATTCCATCAAAACAACCTTCAGATTCCAACTCACACCAGTCAGAATGACTAAGATAAAAAACTCAGGTGACAGCAGATGCTGGTGAGGATGTGGAGAAAGGAACACTCCTCCAAGGCTTGTGTTTTTGCAAGCTAGTACAACCACTCTGGAAATCAGTTTGGCAGTTCCTCAAAAAATTGGATATAGTACTACCTGAGGACCCAGCAATACCACTCCTGGGCATATACCCAGAAGATGCTCCAACATGTAATAAGGACACATGCTCCTCTATGTTCATAGCAGCCTTATTTATAATAGCCAGATGCTGGAAAGAACCTATATGTCCTTCAACAGAAGAATGACTACAGAAAATGTGGTACATATACACAATGGAGTACTACACAGCTATTAAAAACAACAAATTTATGAAATTCTTAGACAAATGGATGGAACTAGAAAATATAATCCTGCGTGAGGTAATCCAATCACAAAAGAACACACATGTTATGCATTCACTGATAAGTAGATATTAGCACTGAAGGTCAGAATACCCAAGATACAATCCACAGACCACATGAAGCTCAAGAAGAAAGAAGACCAAAGTCCTTCTTAGAAGTAGGAACAAAATACCCTGGGGAGAACATACAGAGACAAACTGTGGAGCAGAGACTGAAGGAAAGGTCATCCAGAGACTGCCTTACCTGGGGATCCATCCCATATTCTCTCACCAAACGCAGACACTATTGTGGATGCCAAATACTTGCTGTCAGGAGCCTGATATAGCTTTGTCCTGAGAGGTTCTGCCAGTGCCTGACAAATACAGAGGTGGATGCTCTCAACCATCCATTGGACTGAGCACAGGGTCCCCAATGTAGGTCCTAGAGAAAGGACCCAAGGAACTGAAGGGGTTTGCAGCCCCATTGGAGGAACCACAATATGAACCAACCAGTACTGTGAGAGGTCCCAGGGACTAAACCCCCAATCAAAGATTACACATGTAAGTCCCATGGCTCCAGTCTTCTATGCAGCAGGCAATGACCTTGTCCATCAATGGGAGGAGAAGCCCTTGATCCTGTGAAGTCTCAATTCCCCAGTGTAATTGAATGCCAGGAACAGGAAGCAGGAGTGTGTGAGTTGGTGAGCAGGGGGAGGTGAGAGGGGATAAGGAGCTTTCAGAGGAGAATCCAGGAAAGGGGATAACATTTAAAGAGTAAATAAAGAAAATATCTCATTAAAAAAGAACATGAAACATATATGCACTATCATACAGTTGTAGACATTGAAATCATTGAATGGCTATTTCTTTCAAGCTTTGTGTTCAAGGAAATAATGAAGAAGAGTTAGGAGACTGACTAGTCACATCATCGTTTACCTTTAGGAAACTGATTTCTCTGCAATGAGACACAAAAATGAAAGCAAAGTGAGCCAAACAATCAATCTGTCATTGAAAACAAATGTGATCATAACCTCTTGACGCCATGTCTATGTCCTTGAGCTATGCTGCCTCATGTTGATGTGAGTGGCCTATGCAGCTACCTGGTACATTTTGATGCCCATGGGCTCTGCTGCTGCTGCTGCTGACCATGACTGGGTCCATGTTCCTGCTGCCCCTAGATGTCAGGTTGACATACAGGGCCTATGTTACCTCTGAAGGCAAGATGGATGTTCATAGTCTGTGCTGCTACCTGAATCCATGTAGATATTGGTGTTATTCTGTCGTTGATGTGAACAGCCTCTATGACCAAGGCAACTCTTATAAAAGAAAATATTTAATTTGAACTGGATTACAGTTTCAGAGGTTTAGTCTATTATCATCATTGTAGTGGTTGGAAGGATATTCTCCCATAGACTCATGTGTCAATTATCTAGCATCAGTTTGAAATGGAGTCAATTTCAGAAAAATCTCAGTTGAAAAGTTAAAATTATCAATCACATTATTGAAATACTTAAAGGAATGCTTGTAACAAATGACCCCCTTGAATTTTACAGCTGTGGTTTCCTTGGTATGAGAATAAAGGGGATACTTGTCTTGTCTGTTCTCTTCTTGAGGCTTGTGGTAGTGGGGTGCTGTAACTTGAATTGATAAGAACTTTAGGTGCCTAAGGCTTGGTTTAACATGTGTGCTTGGTGGGGACTTAGTAAAGGTGTTAGGTCCTTGAGGCCTATGCTCTTGAAGGGGATATGAGGTAATCAGGTATTTCTGCCATTGGCTGTCTAGGTCAAGGTACTGCCATATTGTTGATTTTAAAGAAATGGGATGAATGTGGGTACAAACTATAGATGACACATGACAAAATGAATCCTTCCAAATGTGATTTGTCCCTGATATTTCAATACAGTATCAAACACTTAATTGTTTCTTTATGTAGTATCAATAGAAAAAAAAAAAAACTGGAAGAAAGTTAATCCTTCACTTCAAAACATACATGTTTTTTGTTTAATTTCTATAGAATTAAACATTTTTTTATGTGTTGTTTGTTTCTGGTTTGTTTTTTTTAACTATGTTGTAAAATAAAGTTTGAAAAAGTCAAGTAAATGGTGTTTGCTTGGGAAACAATAGGAAAAAAAAGACTGACTGGGAAGCAGAAATATGAAAACAAAAGAAAATGCCATGATGAAAGTCTGTTCTCTGAAACAAACCCACGTCCACTGTGGGTGCCTGGAGCTTCAGCACACTAGGAAAATGGATATGGTAAAGCCTAGAATGCATCCCTAAGACTGATTTCAAATGAAATACTAGGAAACCAAGGCATTACATACCAACAGTCTCCAGTCATTGACTGGAGGTCACTGAAAGTCAATAACCAATAAAAAACAAAGAATGAAATGTGCTTTGACCTCAGAGAGAGTTTGTTCTGCAGTTAAATCTGACACCTGCCTTTCTGCATTTTATTTTTCAGTGCTGAGGACCTCAGGTAACATTGTTTGATATCCCGAGTAGAGGGCAAACTAGGACTAGTGAGTTTTTATGCTAGAGTTGTGCTTCAATGAGTAGTCTGTTAATAATACAAATTATGCAGCTAGAGACATGAGCTCTGGGTGTACTGGTTAGTTCATATTGTTGTTCTACCTATAGGGTTGCAGACCCCCTCAGCTCCTTGGGTGCTTTCTCTAGTTTCTCCATTGGGGGCCCTGTGTTACGTCCTATACATGACTGTGAGCATCCACTTCTGTATTTGCCAGGCACTGGCATAGCCTCATATGAGACAGCTATATCAGGGTCCCTTCAGCAAAATCTTGCTGGCCCCTTGGTATTGCAAACTTTATATGCCCCAGTACAGGGGAACACCAGGGCCAAGAAGTGGGAGTGGGTGGGTAGGGGCATATAAAGGCAGGAGAGAAGGTATAGGAAACTTTTCGGAAAGCATTTGAAATGTAAATAAAGAAAATATCTAATTAAAAAAAGTTAAAAAAATACCAGTAATGATGGGAACCTGAGCACAGGGAAACAACCAAATCATATGTAATCTGATTTTCTGTTAATTACCAATAAGCAACTGGGATAGGAGGTATGTGGGCTCAGGGTATGAAATCTGCTTCAGACACCCAAAGGAAGGAAAGCATAAAAAAAAAAAAATCTTTGGCTAAATAAGGAGTAGAAAAATATGTGGAGGGATGAGAACAACCATTTGATACGTGACAGCTTGCACCTGTTTTATTTATGTATTAAAACATTAGAGCAGTTTGCATAATCATGCAAATATTATGATAGAGGCAGGTATTGCCAAATAAACTTCCAGGACAGTGAGCCAGGTTAGCTTCTGACACTGAAACCATTTCATCCAATTACCTAGTACTTTATGACAACTTTTCATTCTTTTTAAAATGAGGGCATTCAGAAGAAGGTCTCATGTAGCTTGTCTAGAACTTGTCACATATCTAAGGCTGGCTTTGAACCCCTGAACCTTCTGCACCCTCCTTGCTGAGCCAGTTGTGTATCATCTGACTCAGCTTACCATAGTCCATTCTGAAAGTAGAAATGCCCCGACATAGGATCCCTGCAGTTATGATGGTTTCAATGATTATACTTATGTGAAACATTTTTAAAATATTTTATGACATTGGCTAACATACATTATACTAACTTTCAAAAGAAATAATTGTGGCAAAACAAAAGTATACGAACAACTTTCTGTCACTCATGACTTTGACTGATAAGCACTTTCAGAGCAGGACTTGGGTGAGGAACTGGGGATTAGAAAGTAAGTACTTTTCAAGAGCCCAATAAGTACCCACATCATCTTGAGATAAGAGTCCCCAAGGGGTGGCAACATTCCACTTGCCTGGAGTACAAATCTGAATGGAGATTTATTAAACATATATCATTTGATTCATTGGAAAAATACAATTAATTAAATATTATTAACCTACACTTTCATCTTTTAGTGACTTTTTCACAATGATGAAAATTTTAAACATAAACTTACTAAATATATAAGTAATATAAAAGCCCATTGGCCTCCTCCACCTTGGAAAGGTTGCTAAGATTTGACTGCAATTTTAGACCTTTATTATTCCTGAAATTAAGTAAAAATTAAGTTAATATTCAAGCAATTGTGCTTGACTGTGTAGTTTACTTTTCTATAGTAGGAAGTGATGTTGAATTCAGGGAAAGTGGTCAAAGCTTATCTTCCCCAAGCTTCCTTGCTCTAGGTATGTTCAGGGTTGAACTTCACTTTTTGTTCTGAATTGGATTTTTTGGACTTTGTAACTCATTTTTCCAGCCACTTTTGGGTGGTAATGAGTAGTAGAATGAAGCACATCTGAAAGTAGATTTATTGTTTCTGGATTTCTTATCCTAAAGTCCTATGATGGGTATTTCAGATATACAGGCACAGAAAAGGAAGGAAGACAGAAAGGAGGATGGGATAGGCAGAGAAATATAAAAAGAGAGAAAATAATACACAGAGAAACATACAAATATTAGATATTAGGCTAGAAAGAATTGCTTCAAAGGAAAAGTTAAAAAGATAAAAACATGTGAAAGAAATGTTTCCACAGCCCTTCTTGTTTTGAGTATAAAATTATTTCTGTTTGGGAAATAAAAAAGTTAAGAAGGTCAATGGCTGCCAGATCATCAAGCGACCGTCTAAATATAAAATATAATGAGTGGCAGACACTGCTCCTGCTCCTTGTCATAATCGTCACTGATGCCATCGATCAAGCAGTGTCTGTCACATACAGATTCTGCCACTCATAATGACAACATGACTGTGTCAGGACAGAAAACAATTCAATCAGTGTTGATGTCTGTATCTCTGGGGTCCTTTCATTGTTCTGCAGAAAGTTATAACCTATATTGTTTCTGCTTTACCTTTTCTTCACCTGAGCAGCCTACTGTTTTCTTACATGTAGCAAGAAAATATATCTTATTATGTATATTTATTTAAAAAATTTAAAGACAGAGAGAACATATTTTGAATAATACATTTTATTAGTATCAAAATGAACTATTTGGTTTTCCCAATAATTAACATCATGAATCTCTGCCTCTTCTTGTTTGTATTTTTTATGTAACTAGAACCTGAAATGTCAGAGAATTAATATCGAATGCAGAAAAAATGAGGGCAGAATTAGAAAACAGAAAGTGTTTATGGTAAATATGAGGCCTACAAAATTCAATACTTGTTCTTCATCAGTGGTGCTGTAGAGCCTGTGCAGAATGCACGAGAAGGAAATGGATCTCTCTGGAATATCTGTGTTTATACCTAGTCCCTGATACCTATGGAGAATGCTGCCTCTCAATGTTCTAAAAGATATCTCCTCCTCATGACACCAGAGAGTGAAAAAAAAAAACTTTCACTTTCTTTGGAATATATATATATATATATATATATATATATATATATTGATCCTGGGTCTCACACTACAGTACAGGTTGTCCTGATATTCACTCTGTGGCTAAGACTGGTCTGTCCCCACAGCAAACACTGTTCCTCAACCTCCTAAGTGCTGTCATTTCAGCTGCCTGTCACCAATTCCTGCTCAAGCCCTCTTTGTTTATCATCCCCTCATCCCACCATCATTTGCATAAAATGACAGTGAATTTAATGCTTCTCACACTTTCTCCAGGTCATTTTCTTTCCTTCAGAAGACTTGATTATATTTAACATTTTAAACATCAGATCATATTTCCCCTGTTTCACATTGCTGTGGAAGTCTAATTTTTAGGTCTGTCACAGAAATAAGAGAACGTATAGGAATGTGTCTTTCTTGTTCTGAAAGCACATCAAATAAACTTCTGAATGAACTTACATGTGGAATTCTTTCAGTGTAATATATCCATATAGAATATTAGTATCTTTAAATATAATTTAAAACAATCAACTTTCACAGTATATATGGATTACCCTACAATCAAGAATTATGACCTAGGCAATATTAAATCACTATTGTTTATTTTTTTTTCAAAAATACATGGACAGATATTTTAAACACATTCTTATAAAATGTCAAAAAATTAAAATAATCAGTAACATTCTTTGACATATATAAAACAATATGGTGTTTCTTGTTTTTTTCTTTTTAAATCTCTGAAGATATCACTTAGGGGCATTCTTGCCAGGAATCTATGCATGGTCAGTATCAGTCATAGGCAGTAAGCAAGGAGGTACAAACTCAAGCGCAAGGTTGATTTTAAGTCAGTCTTAATCTTTCTGCTTTTGCTACTAAGAATATGTTAAGACATTCTACTTAACATGCTTGTTTTTACAGCCGTTATTAGAGAAGTATTAATGTCAGTAGATTGAGAATTAAGTACTACTGTAGAACACAACACAGATTATCAGTCAGTATCCACTAGGTATATATTATCAGTAATAAATNCAAGGTTGATTTTAAGTCAGTCTTAATCTTTCTGCTTTTGCTACTAAGAATATGTTAAGACATTCTACTTAACATGCTTGTTTTTACAGCCGTTATTAGAGAAGTATTAATGTCAGTAGATTGAGAATTAAGTACTACTGTAGAACACAACACAGATTATCAGTCAGTATCCACTAGGTATATATTATCAGTAATAAATATAGTACTACTTGACAATAGTAAGAATTTTCTGATGTTCTACTGAAGCACACCTGATGTACAAGTGGGATGTGCTACTAGAATCCTTCAGACATGTCCCCACAGGCTCATGCATTTGAACAATAGAGCCTAACCACCTCTCTGTTGAGTAAGAAAAGGAACCCTAAGGAGGGAAAGTCTTTCTAGGTAGTGAAGAGTGGCACTTAGGTGTGGGGTTTAAAGGTATATAGCTTGACTCTCTCCATTTTCTTTTTTCTTCTGTGTCCTGTGTGTGGATGAAAATGTGACCGGCCAGCTTCCTGTTAATGAGTGTTATCATCCTTTCTCCATCATGAGGGGGCAGTATCCACTGGGACTGAACCAGATAAGCATTTTTCTAAGTAGTTTTTTGCACAATATTTTATCATATCAGCAAGTGGGCAACTGGTGAGAAGCTCAAGGGAGCAAGTGAGTGTCTTTCAAAAATATTTATTGACTACAAAGGCACAGTCAATAATTACTTGGGGAAAATGCAGTCTTGAAGAATTTACTTTGTTGAGCTCATCTATATATGAAAATGTTGTAATTAATATAGATGAATGTTCAATTGGCCTTTATAGCCTTCAAAAAAGCCTTTCAAAGGGTGATAATTTAAATACATGCAACAATATTGAGGACAATGGTATCATTTTCTTTGGTCAAAGATACAGTGAACATACCTTCAAAAACACTGGTCCCCTTTGGGCAACAAACAGCTAGTCTAGGAAATCTTTTGTGAAAAATATTAATTTGATGTGTTTAAACACAATGTGCATTGATCATGAAACACATTTTAATTTTTTTCCCTCAATGCCCAAATATAATAAAAATGTAATACCATAGGGACTCGGGGACCAGTAACAAGATCACTAGATGACAACAGCTACTTTGATTTTGTTAGCCCCAAATCATCTGTTCTGAGAAAAACATTGCAACAGCATAGACTGCTGGGTAGAAACCCACCAAAGGCTTGTAAGTACAAAATAACAGCAGACACATTCATGTTTTCATGTTGCCACCACCTTTGACTTCAAGAGTTCACCTCTCAGTTTCAGAATGTGTGTCCTCTCATTATGAAACAGGCATTTTTCTCACACTGCTCCTCTCCAAATCATTCATGAGGTTTACAGTATCCTGGTGGTGATGCTAACTTTCCAGGCTTCTTTAAAAAAGGAGTCCCTCTGATGTTTTGCTTTCTGATTATACATGAATCCATAGAGTTAACTCTTGTGGCTCTCCTCATAATGAGAGGAAATTTACATTTTCATTAAAGTCTATTTTATGAACTAGAGAATACCATGTAGAATTATAAGCTACAAAATTAATATACTGTTCATGTTACACTGATAAAAGCATATATACATACATACATACATACATACATACATACATACATACATACACATGGTAAGGAGAGGCTCACTCATTCTGGCTTTATCTGAGTGAAGCTTTTCTCTTTTAGAAAATAAATGGATAGAGATCATTTAGCTTTACATTCTTGTCTGCAAAGTACTTTGTTAAAACATTCCCTTTGTAATTAAATATCCATAAGAAAAGGCATCCCTTTGTTGTTTCAATTTTCCTATCCCTTCAGGGACCATCATTTTTCTTTTTCTCTTACGATGACATAGTTAGTATTCCAGTCACAAAATTTCAAGTCTCTGTTTTGTCCTTTCTGCAGCATTAAGCCATCAGCCATCTTTTCCTTGCCATGAACTTCTCTCCGTTGTCATGATCTTATCCTCTTCATATTCTTTAGACTTGTTTTATGCTTTGTCTAGATCTGCTCTGATATTGTCCCATGAAATCAATGGATAACAAAATATATTGTAGATCTGATGACCAGTGATTTTCATTTAAACTAAAGCAAAAACCCAACAGATTTCTGATCCCAATCAACAAATCAGAACAATTTTCAGCATGCTGAATATTTAAAATAGGTTAAATTATTCTTAGCAAAGCACTTGTAAGTCTGTATTACTTTAGGAGTGTTATTCAGGATGCATCGTCTCTCATCTCATTTACCTATCTCACCTGGGACCCTCTGCTTCTAGGTATCTTTCATATTATCCATCTATCAAGTTTACCATGTCTAAAAAAAAATGTTTCCTCTAAATCCTACACTGAAGTTTACATCTGTTAGCATCCTGTAGCTAACTCAGCAGAGCACATTCTAAACAAGGCCTTCAATTCTTTGTTAGTTTGCTGTGTTCTATTGCCGATTTCCTCCATTCCATTTGACTCCACCTTCCTTGTCCCCATACTGTCCAGAGAGTGAAGTTAAATTTGGTTTGTTTTCTTTAGTTATTCTAATTTTATGCAAGATTTTTATTTTGAATTTCTCTCTTTAAATTGAAGGTTTGAACAATGTATTCTAATCATAGTTTCCTCTTCTCCAGCTCCTTCCAGAGCTCCTCACCTCCTCATGCCCTCACCCATCCAACTCTATGCCTTCTTTCTCTGTCTCTTTAGAAAACAAATAAGAAAAAAACCTCAGAACTTTAAAAAGGGCACATTAAAAGTTCAGGAAACATACACACACAAACACCAAACATCTCACTTCCCCCAACGAAAAACACCACACACAAACTTGGAAGCCATAACAAAACATGAGTAAGATAATAATAAAATAAATTTTAAAAAATAAAATAATAAATAAATAAATAAATAAATAAATAAAAGCCAGAACAATACATTAGCAGACAAAAGTCCAGTAAACCATGATTAAGTTCATCTTCATTTTTTGTTTACAATCTACTGTTGGGCATGGAACCTAACTTTAAGTGAGACTCCATTGCAGAAAATTGATTGTTTTTTCTTTGCAAGCAGTGGTTATCAGTTGGAGATAGCTTCTTGTTTAGGGATGGCAGGTGATATATACTTCTCTTTTTAAGGAATGGAACTCCATCTGGTTTGAACCTGTGCAGGTCCTGCGTATATTGCCACAGTCTCTGAGAGTTCATATGTTCATCAATCCTCTTGTGTCTGGAAGGCATGGTTTCCTTGGTGGCCTTCATCTTCTCTGGCTCTTAGAATCTTTCTGCATCCTCTTCTGCAGAATTTCCATAGCCTTGAGGACAGGAGTTTGATGGAGGCATACATCCCATTTAGGACTGAGTTTGAAGTATCTCACTCTCTGTACATTGTCTAGTTATGGGTTTATTAGTGCCCATCTACTTCAAGTTGAAACTTCTCTGATGAGGGCTGAGGGAGATAGTGATATATGGGTGTAGCAGAATATCATTATAAATCATTTTATTATTGCATTGCTTTAGTGAAACAATATTTGCCTTAACTATATGGTATTTAAGGACTACATAATCTTAGATTCTTGAGCACCCAAGCAGTGCCAGTTGTGGGTTATTTTAACTAGTGGTCCTTAAATTAAATCCAATCATAGAGTAGTTGGTAACTCCCACAACACTTATGCCACTGTTACACCAGTTCATTCCTATATAAGTCTTCATAGAATTGAAAGGCAATTGTTCAGCTTTATACGCAAACTGCAAAATCCAGGACAGCTAAATCATGTTGAAGAATAAAAGAACTGCTAGAGATATCACCATCGACAATTTTAAGATGTGCTACCGAGCTATAATAATTAAGAACAACATGGTATTAGCATAATAGATATGTCGATGAGAATGAAGCCCCAGCCATACCTCCACACAGTTCTGGACACCAGACTTTGATAAAGAAGCCAGAAACACACACTTTAAAAATGATACCACCGAACCCAGACACTATTGAATATGTCAGCAAGATTTTGCTGAAAGGACCCTGATATATCTGTCTCATGTAAGGCTATGCCAGTGCCTGGCAAATACAGAAGTGGATGCTCACAGTCATCTATTGGATGGAACACAGGGCCCTCAATGGAGGAGCTAGAGAAAGTACCCAAGGACCTGAGGGGGTCTGCAACCCTATAGATGGAACAACAATATGAACTAACCAGTACCCCCATAGCTCGTGTCTCTAGATGCATGTGTAACAGAAGATGGCCTAGTCGGCCATCATTGGGAAGAGAGGCCCCTTGGTCTTGTAAACTTTATATGCCCCAGGACAGGGTAACACCAGGGCCAAGAAGTAGGAGTGGGTGGGTAGGGGAACAGAGCAGGGGTGGGTATAGGGAACTTTCAGGATAGCATTTGAAATGTAAATAAAGAAAATATCTATTTAAAAAATGATAGCATCTTCAATTAAAGATGCAACTAGATGACTATATGTAGAAGAATCCAAATAGATTCATACTTATCACTTTGTATAAAATTCAACCACAAATGGATAAAGAATGTCAACATGAGGCTTGACATCCTGAATCCAACAGAAAAGCCAAGGGAGAACAGCCTTGAACACAGTGGCCCAAAGACTTTCTGAACACAACACAAATAGCACAGGCACCAAGAATTTCTTCTTTCTTTAGTATCTTTCCTAATCTTATGTTAAATAATGAAGAAACTGGAGAGATAATTCAAATGTTAATAGCATTGACTATCCATTCATAGAAACTAGGTTCAGGAGCTGAGCATGGTGGCACAAGCCTTTAATCCCAACACTCAGGAGGCAGAAGCAGGCAGATTCTGAGTTCGAGGCCAGCCTGGTCTACAAAGTGAGTTTCAGGACAGCCAGGGCTACATAGAGAAACCTTATATCAAAAAAAAAAAAACAAAACAAAAAAACAAACAAACAAACAAACAAAAAAACCCTAGGTTCAGTTCCTAGTGGTCCATTACAGCTTAGAAACATCTGTAATTCCAGTGCCAAGGAATCTGACATTCTTTTTCTGGCCTATACATGCACCAGGTATGCACACAGTGCACAGGCACACAGGCAAGCAAAGCACACCTATACATAAAATGAATACAAATGTAAATAATGGTTTAAAATGAAGATTATTCAGGATGCGGTGAAAAAATGGTTTGAAGGAACAAACCTCTGGCATTACAGAGTATGGAACCTGAGTCAAGTGTAAGCATTTCTTCTCTCTAAAAGCATTTTTTTTCCCCTTTACTTAAGGGAGTCATTTTTGAAAGTATTTTTTTTTCAGCCAACAAGAATTCCCTTATCCATTATCCTTGTGCCAGGAAAAATAAACTGATAATGGTATCATTTCAGTGTAAACAGAGTAGCCACTGTGCCATCTGCTCCCTGTGTCTGGATGAATGAGATTGGCTTTGTGCCACCCTAGGGTCCCAAAGCCATGCCAGTCACCTGTCAGCAGGAAAGAATTAACATGGTAGATTATTAAAAACTTGCTAAGGTTGGTGAATGATATTGACAATTACTCTCTAATTATCTAAAATATTTCACATGAGTTTGCTTTGTAGAAGAAATGCACATTGCTATGGTAACTTCAGTGGACTTCTTGGCACCGAGCAGCTTAGTTTCACATCAGCATTGAGCACGGAACATTTTAGGCAGGACTTCCTTGTCCTCCAAATAGGAATTTGGGTCATTTTTGTGAGTGCTTGCCTTTTACATTCACCTGTCTGTGCCTGTCTGTGTGCTATGTACTACACAAACTGCCCATACTTTTCATAACAATAAGCTTCTTTCAGGCTCTTGTTCAAATCAGTGTCTGTATCAAGCCAGTGTCTGGCCCAATCTACTATCTGTGATTTTGTGACTTTATTCAAATAAAATATATTTATGAAAATTAATGAGTGTATTTCCTCATGATGGCAAGTATGGCTTGCCAGGTTCATTGCCAAGACTTGCTTATATAATTACACCATCACCATAGAAAATTAATGTACATCTGGTACACTGAACCAGTAAATAATTCATAATGATTTGAATTTAGAAAAAATGAAGAACTGGCACTGTCCATCCATGATACAGCATTTGCCTTCTTGTGTAAGATACTTTGTTCAATTCTAGAAAAATTAACCAAACTCCATACTATCTTTTCTTTTACAAAGTAATATTTTCTCTCTCTCTCTCTCTCTCTCTCTCTCTCTCTCTCTCTTTCTCTCTCTCTCTCTCTCTCTCTCTCTCTCTCTGTGTGTGTGTGTGGGTGTGTGTGTGCGCGTGTGTGTGTGTGTGTGTGTGCGTGTGTGTGTGTGTGTGTGTGTGTGTGTGTGCACGCAAGTGCTTGTGTGTGAGTGTGCATGCATGTGTGACGGCATGTGTGTGTAAGAATGCAGATGGAAAAGTCAGAGGACAGCGGTTGGGAGTGCTCATTTACACTAGTCCTGGACATCTGAGCCTTCTACTAGCCTCATAGTAGGTGTTCAGGTATGCAAAATAGCATTGCTTGGGGACTCATGACATAAGACTGAGAGGAGGAAAGACACTAAAACATATATTTTTTCATTTTATAATTTAATATGGCAAAAATATTTTCAACATAACACCTTTAGTCTAATTCTTGATTTCAAGACATTTTATTTTCTCTCTTGGAATAACTGCTTTATTTGTATGACAAAATGGCATATATTTAACATAAAGAGTATGACATCACATTCTTATTTGTGTGTGTCTTTTTTTTGGATATATTTTTTTTTTACATTTCCAATGTTATCCCCTTTCCTGGTCACCTACACCTTGAAACCTACTATCAAATCTTCCCTCCTCCTGCTTCCATGAAGATGTTCCATCATCCAAAGACCCACTCCCACTTCCCTGCCCTCAGTTCCCCTACACTGGGGCACCATCAAGCTTTCATAGGACCAAAGACCTCTCTGCCAATTGATGCATGACAAGGCCATCCTCTGTAACTGGAGCCATGTGTACTCCTTTGTTGATACCTTAGTTCTTATGAGCACTTAGGGGACTGGTTGGTTGATATTGTTGTTCTTTCTGTGGTGTGGCAATCCCCTTCAACTCCTTCAGTCCTTTTCCAATTCCTCTATTGAGGACCCAGCTATCAGTCCAGTGGTTGGCTGTGAGCATCTACCTCTATATTTGTTAGGCTCTGGCTGGATCTCTCAGGACACAGCCATATTAGGCTCCTTTCAGCATGCACTTCTTGGCATCCACAATAGTTTCTGGGTTTGGTAACTATATATGGAATGAATCCCTAGGAGGGTATAGTCTCTGGATGGCCTTTTCTTCAGTCTCTGCTCTACATTTTATCACCATATTTGCTCCTGTGAGTATTTTGTTCTCCTAAGAAGGATGGAGCTTTGGTCTTCCTTCTTCTTGAGCTTCATGTTGTCTGTGAATTGTATCTTGGGTATTTGTAGCTTTGGGACTGATATCCACTTATCAGTAAGCACATAGCATGGGTGTTATTTTGTGATAGTGTTACCTCACACAGGATGATATTTTCCAGTTCCACCCATTTGTCTAAAAATTTCATGAATTCATTATTTGTAATAGCTGAGTATTAATTCATTGTGTACATGTACTACATTTTCTGTATCCATTCCTATTTGAAGGACATCTGGGTACTTTCCAGCTTCTGGCTATTAAAAATAAGGCTGCTATGAATGTAGTGGAGCATGTGTCCTTATTACATGTTAGAACATTTTCTGGATATATGAAAAGGAGTGGTATTGCTGGGTACACTCAGGTAGGACTATATCCAATTTTCAGAGAAACTGCCAAACTGATTTCCAGAGTGATTGTACCAGCTTGCAATCACACCAACAATGGAGGAAAGTTCCTCTTTCTCCACATCCTTGCCAGCATCTGCTGTCACCTGAGTTTTTGATTTTAGCCATTCTGACTGGTGTGAGGTTGAAACTCAGGGTTGTTTTCATTTGCATTTCCTTGATGACTAAAGATATTGAACATTTCTTTAGGTCCTTCTCAGACATTCGATATTCCTCAGTTGAAAATTTATTTTTTAGCTCTTTACCTATTTTTTTTTATGATAGGGTTATTTGATTTTCTGGAGTCTAACTTCTTAAGTTCTTTGTATCTATTGGATATTGGCTCTCTATTGGATGTAGGATTGGTAAAGATTTTTTCCCCAATCTGTTGGTTGCCTTTTTGTCCTATTGACAGTGTCTTTTGCCTTACCGAAGCTTTGCAATTTTATAAGGTCTCCTTTGTCTATTTTTAATCTTAGAGTATAAGCCATCTGTGTTCTGCTTGGGAATTTTTCACCTGTGCCCATGTGTTCAAGGCTCTTCCGCACTTTCTCCTCTATAAGTTTCAGTGAAACTGGTTTTATGTGAAGGTCATTGATCCACTGGGAATTGAGCATTGTACAAGGAGAAAAGAATGTGTCAATTTGCATTTTTCTATATGCTGACCACCAGTTGAACCAGCATCAGTTGTTAAAAATGCTGTCTCTTTTCCTCTTGATGGTTTTAGATCCTTTGTCAAATATCAAGTGGAAATATGTGTGTGGGTTCATTTCTGGGCCTTCAGTTCTATTCCATTGAGCTTCCTGTCTGTCTCTGTACCAATACCATGGAGTTTCTGAATTAGGCATAGATTGCCCTAGAAGTTTTTTTGTTGTTGAGAATAGTTTCTGCTATCCTTAGTTTTTTGTTATTCCAAATAAATATGCAAACTGTTCTTTCTAACTCTATGAAGAATTGATTTGGATTTTTGATGGGGATTTCATTAAATCTGTAGATTCCTTTTGGCAGAATGGCCATTTTTTACTATATTAATCCTGCTAATCCATAAGCATGGGAGATATTTCCATCTTCTGAGATCTTCAATTTTTTTTCTACAGAGACTTGAAGTTCTTGTCTTATAGATCTTTCACTTGCTTGGTTAGAGTCACACCAGTGTATGAAATATGATTTGTGACTATTGTGATAGGTGTTGTTTCACTAATTTCTTTATCATTCTCTTTATCCTTTCAGTAGAGGAAGGCTACTGATTTGTTTGAGTTAATTTTATATCCAACCACTTTGCTGAAATTGTTGTTCAGCTTTAGGAGTTCTCTAGTGGAATTTCTGGGGTCACTTATGTATACAAGCCTATAATCTGCCAATCATGAGAATTTGACTTCTTCCTTTCCAATTTATATCCCTTTGACCTACTTTTGTTGTCTAATTGTGATAGATTGAACTTTGAGTACTGTATTGAACAAGTAGCAAGATACTGGGCACCCTTGAGAAGTCCCTGATTTTAGTTGTATTTCTTCATGTTTCTATCCATTTAGTTTGATGTTGGCTACTGGTTTGCTGTAGATTGCTTTTATTATGTTTAGGTATGGGCCTTGAATTCCTGATTTTTCCAAGACTTTTATCATGAATGGATGTTGCATTTTATCAAATGCTTTCTCAGGATCTAACAAGATGATCATGTGTTTTTTTGTCTTTGAGTTTGTTTATATAGTAGATTACATTGATGGATTTCTATATATTAAACCATCACTGTGTCCCTGGAATGAAGCATACTTGATCATGATGGATGATCTAATGAAATGATCATTTGATTTTCTTCTTTGAGTTTGTTATGTATTGGATTAAATTGAGGGATTTCTATATATTGAACCATCCCTGAATCCCTGGGATGAAGCCTACTTGATCATGGTGAATGATCATTTGGATGTGTTCTTAGATTCTGTTAGCAAGAATTTTATTATTTTTGCATCAATATTAATAAGGGAAATTGGTCTGTAATTCTCTTTCTTTGTTGGGTCTTTGTGTGGTTTAGCTATAAGAAAAATTGTGGCTTCATAGAAAAAAATGTGTAATGTTCCTTCTGTTTCTATTTTCTGAAGTTGTTTAAAGAGTATTGGTATTAGGTCTTCTTGAAGCTCTGATAGAAGTCTGCACTAAACCCATCTGGTCCTTGTCTTGTTTTTGTTGGGAGACTATTAATCACTGCTTGTATTTCCTTGGGGGTTATGGGACTGTTTAGAAGGTGTATCTGATCCTGATTTAACTTTGATACCTGTTATGTGTCTAGAAAATTGTTCATTTCACCCAGATTTTCCAATTTAGTTGAGTATAAACGTTTATAGTAGGATGTGATGATTTTTTGGATTTCTACAGTTTCCATTGTTATTTCTCCCTTTTCATTTCTGATTTTGTTAATTAGGTTACTGATTCTTTACCTTCCAGTTAGTCTGACTAAAGGTTTGTCTCTCAAGTAGATTTTCTCAAAAACCAGGTCCTGATATTATTGATTCTTTTTATAGTTCTTTTTGTTTCTATTTGATTGATTTTGACCCTGAGTTTGATTATTTGCTGCTGTCTACTTCTCTTGGGTGTATTTGCTTATTTTTGTCCTGGAGCTTTCAGGTATGCTGTCAAGCTGCTAGTGTAAGTTCTCTTCAGTTTCTTTTTAGAGGCACTCAGAGCTTTGAGTTTTTCTCTTACCACTGCTTTGATTGTGTCTCATAGGTTTTGGTAAGATGTATCTTCATTTTCATTATATTCTAAAAAGTCTTTAATTTTTTTAAATTTCTTCCTTGATCACGTTATCATAGAGTAGAGCATTGTTCAGCTTCCATCTGAATGTGTTTTTTTTTTCATTGCTTTTGTTGGAATTTAAGATCAGCCTTAGTCTGTCGTGATCTGATAGACTACACGAGATTATTTCAATCTACTTGTATCTCTTGGGGCCTGTTTTGTGACCAGTTATATGGTTAATGATGGAGAAGGTACCATGAGGTGCTGAGAAGAAGGTATATTCATTTGCTTTAGAATGAAATATTCTATAAATATCCATTAGATAAATTTGGTTCATAACTTCTGTTACATTTGCTAGGTCTCTGTTTAGTTTCTGTATCCAATATCTGTTCATTTTTGAAAGTGGGGTGTTGAAGTCTCCCTCTATTCTTTGTACGATGTGATATATGCTTTGAGCTTTAGTAAAGTATCTTTTATTAATGTGGATACCCTTGTATTGTGAGCATCGATCTTCAGAATTGAAAGTTCATCTTGGTAGATTTTTTTTTTCCTTTGACTAGAATGAAGTGTTCTTCTTTATCCTTTTTGATAACTTTGCGTGGGTTGGAAGTCAATTTTATTCCATATTAGAATCTCTACTCCAGCTGTTTTATTAGGGCCATGTGCTTAGAAAATTGTTTTTCATCCTTTAACTCTGGTAGTATCTGTCTTTGACAATGAGGTCTCCTCTATGGATCAAAATGTTGGGTCATATTTATGTATCCAGTCTATTAGTCTATGTCTTTTTACTGGGGAATTGAGTCCATTGATGTTTAGAGATATTAAGGAAAAGTGATTGTTACTGTTATTTTTGTTGTTAGAGGTGTAATTATGTTTATGTGGCTATCTTCTCTTAGGTTTGTTGAAAGATTATTTTCTTGCTTTTTCTAGGGTGTAGTTTCCCTTCTTGTGTTGGTGTTTTCCATATGTTATCCTTTGTAGGGCTGTATTTCTAGAAAGATATTGTATAAATTTGGTTTTGTTATGGAACATCTTAGATTCTGTCTATGGTAATTGAGAGTTTTGTCGGGTGTAGTAGTCTGGGCTGACATTTATGTTCTTTTTGGGTCTTCATGACATTTGTCCAGGATCTTCTAGAATTCATAGTCTCTGGTGAGAAATCTGGCATAATTCTGATAGGTCTGCCTTTATATATTACTTGACTTTTTTTCCATACTGTTTTGATATTATTTCTTTGTTAATGTATTTGGTGTTTTGATTATTATGTGACAGGAGGAATTTCTTTTCTGGCCCAGTCTACTTGGAGATTTGTAGGGTTCTTGGATGTTCATGGGCATCTCTTTCTTGAAATTAGTTAAGTTTTCTTCTATAATTTTGTTGAAGATATTTGTTGGCCCTTTAAGTTGGGAATCTTTGCTCTTTTCTATACTTATCATCCTTAAATTTGGTCTTCTTACTGTGTCCAGGATTTCCTGGATGGGTTGGGTTAGGAGCTTTTTGCATTTTGCATTTTCTATGACTGAAGTGTCATTTTTTATGGCATCTTCTGCACCTGAGATTCTCTCTTCTATCTCTTGTTTTGGTGATGCTTGCATCTATGACTCCTGATCTCCTTCCTACATTTTCTAACTCCAGGGTTGTCTCCCTTTGTGATTTCTTTATTGTCTCTATTTCCATTTTAAGATCTTTGTTGGTTTTGTTCATTTCCTTTACCTGTTTGATTGTGTTTTCTTCGAATTCTTTAAGGGAATTTTGTGTCTCCTCTTTAAGTGCTTCTAACTGTTTACTTGTGTTCACCTGTATTTCTTTAAGGGAGTTATTTATGTCCTTCTTAAAGTCCTCTATCATTATTATGATAATTGTTTTTAGATCTGACTCTTGCTTTTCTGGTGTGATGGTGTATCCAGGACTTGTTATGGTGGGAGAATTGGGCTCTAATGATGCCAAGTAAACTTAGTTTCTGTTCCTTTTGTTTTTAAGCTTGCCTTCCACTATCTGAATATCTCCAGTGCTACCTGTCCAAGCTATATCTGACTGGAGCCTGTCCTTCTTGTAATCCTGTTTGTGTCAGAACTCCTCAAAGTCCTGATATCTCCATGATCTTTGATTCTGGGAATTTGTGATTTTGAGATTCTGGGTGTGTCTGAGTTTCTGGGAATCAAGGACCCTAAGATCTTGGTGTGACCAAGCTCCTGGTATCCTGGCTGTGTTAGAGCACCTGAGATTTGAGTCTACCCTGGGTGCTGTGAGACTGGTTGCCAAGTTTGTGCCTAAGGTAGAAAGGATCAGACCAGAATGAACCCAAGTCACTGGTCAGGTGGTGATCCTGCTCGTCTCCATTACTTCCGGTGGTGTTGGAACAGAAGTTATGTCTGACTCACCCCTGATCCTAAGATGACATCACTTTCTAGTCAAATACTCAGTAGGTTTTATTTTGTCTGTCAGGAATTATTTCATTTAGAGGCAATGTTGTGAAAAATATCTTTTCACATGTGATGCCTATGTACACTTCTAGTGAATTCATGTTATGGATGTGTGTACATGTGTTTACTACACAGTTGTCCAATTTTATTTAAAATACAATTTGATAAAACAGTTGTAACTTATAAAGTAAATATAGCCGTATTTAGATATACACTGCATGCACTTTTGTACCCATGGTGTAAATCCTGTTTGGTTTTTGCTGTTTCAACCATGCTATGACTGAAGCTCCTTAATACCATCAATCTGAACCAAAACTGCATTCAACAGGAGAGCAATATCCAAGGTGTAGAAATAGTTTTAATTTAAATGAGAAATGATCAAATGATCAAATGAATAAATGAGCAAGTCACCTTGTCTGAAACATTAAATGAAAATGTATAAATACCATACTTTTTATTGTTCCATTCACAATTAAAAGTCTCAGGTCAGTTTATTCATCTGTCCATGGATTAAGAGATAGAGTCAAGTTGTGGCATAAACACAATGAGGTTATTTAAGATAAAGCAGACACAGAATGTACCATTTGGAAGACTATGAATGAAACAGAATCTAATCGCACTATCTAAAAGAAGCCAGAGTCACAAAGTCATATTCTATATTTTCTCAATCCAATGGAATTGACAGTATATAAGGGCATGATATAAAAATAAAAAGTTACCTTCTAGAATATGAAAGAGGAAAAGGAAAAGAGTGGGAAATGGAACAGGATTTTATATGTTGTGGTCACTCGAGTGAGAATGACCAATAAGGCATATGTGTTTGCATGCATTGTTTTCAGTTGATTAACTATTGGGTGAAGATAACGAGGTTTGGTCTTGGTGAAGGAACTATATCACTTGGTGTGTTTTGATGTTTCAAAAGCCCACACCAGGCACATTTACGCTCTCTCTGACTGCTGCCTATGGATCAGAACATAAAGTTTCAGCTACTGCATAAGTGCCATGCCTATCTGCTTCCTGCCAAGATGATAATTGATAAATACTAGGAAACTCTAAGACCCCAGTTGAATGATTTATTTTATAATACCTTGGACATGGTATCTCTTCACAGCAATCAAACAGATCGATATATGTAAATGTCATAAGAAACACCATTTTCTTCTATAATTACTATACATTATAACTAGAGTAAAGTAGAAACTTCACAGGCATCCAATCCATGTAGTTGGCCAGAAAACTTTTATAAAAATTTCCAAGTATGGCAAAATTAAAAGCTACTTGCTCAAATGTTTTTGTATGTATCCTTGTGAACATATTTGCTGGACAGAGCAAAGCTTCTCTCTCTCTCTCTCTCTCTCTCTCTCTCTCTCTCTCTCTCTCTCTTTTGTTTGTTTGTTTGTTTGTTTTGTGTGTTTGGGTTTTTTGTTTGTTTGTTTTGTTTTCAGAGTTGCAGATATGTGTTATCACCCAGTGTATACCTACGTGCTCAGAGTAGGCCAACCCATACCTGCATTGGGGCATTTCTTATATCTCATTATTCTTTACCATTTAACAATCATGGTCACAGGGTAAGGCTAAAAATAAAATATCAGCAGCAACATCAAAATAAATATTTAGCTTGATTGATGAATACATGCCAGGAAAGATTTTAAAATTCAAGAGTTTGGGTATGAACTTCATTGTGCTTGAATTTGACTTTAAAATGTATTTTCTTGACATTTTGGGTTTGTTAAATAAGAAGCTGAGGAACTCACAGTCTAACATATCCTTTTAGGAGCTGGGTACAAAGCTCAGTAATAGAGTGCTTACTTAGCATGTGTGAATCCATAAGTTTGATCTGAGCATGAAAATGTTACAACAAATAAACTAATAAAATCTACTTTCAATTTATTATATATTGAAAATTATAAAAATCCTGGTAATAGAATCATTAAACTATCTATCTAATATACATGAAACAAAACTTAAGGGGAAATGTGAACCAAGAAATTATAATCGGCATTAACAAATGCATCTCACATAGCAGGTCTAAGAAACATGCCTCATGATTGTGATGCTAAGAGATAATGAAGTGTGTATGCCATCTCTATACCGTTAATCCATTGTAATTTTTTTTATGTTTTTTGCAATGTGTTTTGATCTATATAGGTGACTCTTAAAAGTTCTTTAGATTGCATTGGGGTAGAATCTAGTCTCCAGAAAGAATAGCCATAAATTTGAAGATTATAAGTTTCAAATGCTCACATTCCAGCGTCTTGAAAGGAGAGGGAAAATGGACATTGATTTCATCATTATTCATGTATATATGATACATTGCACAAAATAGGCTGTTAACAGTAAGAGAGTTTCTGTGTTGGATAATATTTGTATGACAAGAAGGTTGAAGATCTACCTCTGCCTTTAGATGTGCCTGTGCACAGGACCAATGACAGACTTTGGGTCACAGAGCTCTCTTTATTAAAATATCCATTTATATCCTCTATAGTACATTTTATAGAATAATAGGAGTGATAAGAATACAAAGTAGAGGCCAGCCCTGTGTACCTTGGTCATGAACTTGGCAGACGGTCCCCAGAGGAGTCTGGACTCCACAGGTGCCCTAGAACACCCAGGATCTTGGGATCACTGGTAAGTGAAACACAACATCTATTCCAAGACAACCTGGAGGGGCTTGTGCCAGCAGGAACAGGGACAAAGAAAACCTGCCCGACCAGCAGCTAGACTTCGTTCTGGTCCATGCCAGCTCCACACCACCTTGGGCACGAACTCAGTAGTTGGTCCCATGATACCTAGAGGACTCTGCATACCACAGGCACCCTAGCATGCCCAGGATCTTAGGATCACTGAAGAGAGTAGGCCTCCAGAGAGGGCTCCAACCCCAGGACTCAGTTGAGAGCACCATCTAGTATTGTGGGTCTCTCAGAGACCAATCCACACAAGATAGCACACTGGCCGCAGAAAAAACACAGCTTCTTGTTCAGGGTTCCTTCGGGTCTTTATCCTCAGCCAGGAGTCAGAGCTGAGACCCAGGCCTTTGGGAAACTTCCCCACAACAGGAGAGCTTACCTGCAGAGAGTGCTCTGACCACTGGAACTCAGGAGAGAGTTGGACTCTCAAGAATGCTGACAGTTGGAACATCTTCTGGGTATATGCCCAGGAGAGGTATTGATGGATCCTCTGGTAGTACTATGTCCAATTTTCTGAGAAACGCCAGACTGACTTCCAGAGTGGTGGTACATGCTTGCAATCCCACCAGCAATGGAGGAGTGTTCCTCTTTTTCCACATCCTCGCCAGCATCTGCTGTCACCTGAATTTTTGATCTTAGCCTTTCTGGCTTGTGTGATGTAGAATCTCAGTATTGTTTTGATTTGCATTTCCCTGATGATTAGAGATGTTGAACATTTTTTCAGATGTTTCTCAGCCATTCAGAATTCCTCAGTTGATAATTTTTTGTTTATCTCTGTACCCCGTTTTTTAATGGGGTTATTCATTTTTCTGGAGTCCAGCTTCTTTATCTCTTTGTAGATGTTGGATATTAATCTCCTATCAGTTTTAGGATTGGTAAAAATCCTTTCCCAATCTGTTGGTGGCCTTTTTTGTTTTGCTGACTGTGTCTTTTGCCTTACAGAAGCTTTGCAATTTTATAAGGTCCCATTTGTCAATTCTTGATCTTACCACACAGGCCATTGCCGTTCTGTTTAGGAATTTTTTCCCTGGGCCCATTTCTTCGAGGGTTTTCCCCACTTTCTCCTCTATAAATTTCAGTGTCTCTGGTTTTATGTGGAGGTCTTTAATCCACTTAGACTTAAGCTTTGTACAAGGAGATAAGAATGGATCAAGAAGTCATTGGATATACACTCACTGATAAATGGATATGAGCCCAGAAACATAGAATACCCAAGATACAATTTGCAAAACACAAGAAAATCAAGAAGGAAGACCAGCACATGGATACTTCATTAATCCTTTGAATAGGAAACAAAATACCCATAAAAGGAGTTACAGAGACAAAGTGTAGAGTTAAGATGAAAGGATGGACCATACAGAGACTACCCCACTGAGGGATCCATCCCATAATCAATCACTAAACTCAGACACTATTGCATAGGACAACAAGTGTTTATTGAAGGGACCCTGATATAGCTGTTTCTTATAGAAGTGGATGCTCACAGTCATCTATATGATGGAACACAGGGCCCACAATGAAGAAGCTAGAGATAGAACCCCAGGAGCTGAAGGGGTCTGCAATCCTAGAAGAGGAACAACAATATGAACTAAGCAGAACCCCCAGAACTCATGTCTCTAGCTCTATTTGTAGCAGAAGATGGCCTAGTCGGCCATCATTGGGAGAGAGGCCCCTTGGTATTGCAATCTTTATATGCCCCAATACACGGGAATGCCAGGGCCAAGAAATGTGAGTGGGTGGGCAGGGGAGCAGTGTGGGGGAAGGGGGGAGGGAACTTTCGGGATAGCATTTGAAATGTAAATTAAGAAAATATCTAATAAAAAATTGAAAAAAAAATAAGAATGCTGACAGAGGCTAACAGAATCACAGGAGGAACAAGATACAGCGAGAGACAACTAGAACATCTAACACCAGAAATTACCAGATGGTGATAGGCAAAGTTAAGAATCTTACTAACAGAAACCAAGACCAATTGACATCATCAGAATCCAGTACGCCTACAACAGCAAGTCCTGGATACCCCAGCACACACAAAAAGGCACATTAGAATTTAAAATCATATCTCATGATGCTGGTAGAGGATTTTAAGAAGGACATTAATAACTCACTTAAAGAAATACAGGAGAACACTGCTAAACATGTAAAAGTACTTAAAAAGAAAGCACAAAAAAATCCCTCAAAGAATTATAGGAAAACACTGTTAAACATGTAGAAGACCTTAAAGAGGAAACAAACAAACAAAAAAAATCCCTTAAAGACTTACAGGAAAACACAGCCAAACAGGTTAAGGAATTCTTAAAAACCATCCAAAATCTAAAAATTGAAGTAGAAAAACAAACAAACAAACAAACAAACAAAACAAAGGGAGACAATTTGGAGATAGAAATTCTAGGAAAGAAATCAGGTAACATAGATGCTAGAAACAACAACAAAATACAAAAGATGGAAGAATCTCAGATGCAGAAGATTCCATAGACACAGCAGTCAAAGAATATGCAAAATGCAAAAAGATATTAGCTCAAAACATCCAGGAAATCCAGGTAACAATGAAAAGACCAAACCTAAGGATAATAGGTATAGATGAGAATGCAGATTTTCAACTTAAAGGGCCAGTAAATATCTTCAACATAATAATAGAAGAAAACTTCCCTAACCTAAAGAAAGAGATGCCCATGAACATAAAAGAAGCCGACAGAAATCCAAATAGACTAGACCAGTAAAGAAATTCCTCCTGACACATAATAATCAGAACAACAAATGCACTAAATTAGGATAAAATATTAAAAGCAGTAAGGGGAAAAGGTCAAGCAACATATAAAGGAAGACCTATTAGAATTACAACAGATTTCTCACTAGAGACTATGAAAGCCAGAAGATCCTGGACAGATGTTATATAGACCCTAAGAGAACACAAATGCCAGCTCAGGCTACTATACCCAGCAAAACTATCAATTACCATAGATGAATAAACCAAAGTATTGCATGACAAAACCAAATTCACACAATATCATTCCATGAATCCAGCCTTTGTAAGGGTAATAAAGGGAAAATTCCAACAAAGGGTGGGAAATTACACCCTAGAAAAAGCAAGGAAGTAATGTTTCAACAAACCTAAAAGAAGATAGCCACAAGAAAAAAATCCCAACTCCACTCTAACAACAAAAACAACAGGAAGTAACAATTACTTTTCCTTAATATATCTTAATGTCAATGGACTCAATACCCAAATAAAAAGACACAGACAGGACCCATCTTTTTTCTGCATACAGGAAACTGACCTCAAGGACAAAGACAGAGACTACCTCAGAGTAAAAGGTTGGAAAATAATTTTCCAAGCAAATTTTCTGAAGAAACAAGCTGGAATAGCCATTCTAATAGCAAATAAAATAGACTTCCAACCCAAAGATATCAAAAAAGACAAGGAATTAAGAACAAAGCACACATTGAAAGAGTTAAGGGGAGCATTTGTACAGCTCAATCCAAAGGATGGACCCAACGACTGCGGCTGCCAGGGATCCATCCCACACTCAGTCACCAAACATAGACACTATATCATATGCCAGTAAGATGGTGCTGAAAGGGCCCGGATATAGCGGTCTCGGGGGAAAACATACCAATCCCNAAAAAAAAAAAAAAAAAAAAAAAAAAAAAAAAAAAAAAAAAAAAAAACACAATGTCCATTCTCTGATTTTAAGTCGTTATTCTTTATTTTGACAAAAATAAACCTAAGGGTATGGATTCTCTAAAAAAAAAAAAAAAAAAAGACAAGGAGGGGAACTTCATACTCATCAAAGGTAAAATCTTCCGAGATGAAATCTCAATTCTGAATGTCTATACACCAAATGCAAGGGCATCCACATTCATTAAGGAAACTTTAATAAAAGTCAAAGCATACATTGCACCTCACACAATAATAGTGGAAAACCTAAACACCCCATTCTCATCCTTGGACAGATCCTAGAAACAGAAAATAAACAGAGACACATTGAAACTAACAGAAGTTATGAAACAAATAGATTTAACAGATATCTACAAATCATTTTATCCTAAAATAAAAGGATGTACCTTCTTCTGAGGACCTCATACTACCTTGTTCAAAATATACCATATAATTAGTCACAAAACAGGCCTCAACAGGTACAAAAATATTGAAATTACCCCATCCATCCTATCATATCACTACAGACTAAGGCTGATCTTCAATAAGAACATAAATAATAAAAAGAAAACATTCACATGGAAACTGAAAAAAAGTGTACTCAATGCTCAATGATACCATGGTCAAGGAAGAAATAAAGAAAGAGATTAAGAGTTTTTAGAGTTTAATGAAAATGAAGCCACAACATACCCAAGTTTATGGGACACAATGAACGCAGTCCTAAAAGGAAAATTGATAGCTCTGAGTGCCCCCCCAAAAGAAACTAAAGAGAGCATATACGAGCAGCTTGACAGCACACCGAAAAACTCCTGAAAAAAAAGAAAGCAAATTCACCCAAGAGGAGTAGAAGGCATGAAATAATCAAACTCAGGGCTGAAATTAATGAAGTAGAAACAAAAAGAACTATTCAAAGAATTAACCAAACCACGAGCTGGTTCTTTGAGAAAATCAACAAGATAGATAAACCCTTAGCCAGACTAATTAGAGGGCAGAGGGACAGTATCCTAATTAAGAAAATCAGAAATGAAAAAGGAGACATAGCAACAGATCCTGAGGAAATCCAAACATCATCAGATCCTACTACAAAAGCCTATACTCAACAAAACTGGAAAACCTGGATGAAATGGACAACTTCCTAGACAGATACCAGGTACCAAAGTTAAATCAGCATCAGATTAATGATCTAAACAATCATATTTCCCCTAAAGAAATAGAAGCAGTCATTAATAGTCTCCCCACCAAATAAAGCTCTGGACCAGATGGGTTTAGTGAAAAGTTCTATCACACCTTCAAAGAAAACCTAATTCCAATTCTCCTCAAACTATTCCACAAAAGAGAAACAGAAGGTACTCTACCCAATTCATTCTATAAAGTCATAATTACTCCGATACCTTAACCACATAAAGACCCAACAAAGAAAGAGGACTTCAGACCAATTTCCCTTATGAATATCGATGCAAAAATACTCAGTAAAATTCTTGCAAACCAAATCCAAGAACACATCAAAACGTTCATTCATCATGATCAAATAGGCTTCATCCCAGGGATGCAGGGATGGTTTAATAAATGGAAATCCATCAATGTAATCCACTATATAAACTAACTCAAAGACAAAAAAACCACATGATCATCTCATTAAATGTTGAGAAAACATTTGACAAAATCCAATACCCGTTCATGATAAAAGTCTTGGAAAGATCAGTAATTCAAGTTCCATACTTAAACATAATAAAATCAATATACAGCCCTCCAGTAATCAACATCAAACGAAATGGAAAGTAACTTGAAGCAATCCGAATAAAATCAGGAACTAGAAAAGGCTGCCCACTTTCTCCCTACCTATTCAATATAGAACTTGAATTCCTATCCAGAGCAATTAGATAACAAAAGGAGATCAAGAGGATACAAATTGGAAAGGAAGAAGTCAAATATCACTGTTTGCAGATGATATGATGATATTCTATATAAGTGACCCTAAAAATTCCACCAGAACTCCTAAAACTGATCACCAGCTTCAGTGAAGTAGCTGGTTATAAAATTAACTCAACCAATTCAGTGGCCTTTCTCTACACAAGGGGTAAACAGGATGAGATAAAAATTAAGGAAATAAACACCTTTCACAATATTAAAAAATAATATAAAATTCCTTGGTGTGAGTCTAACTAAGGAAGTGAAAGAGCTGTATGATAAGAACGTCAAGTCTCTGAAGAAAGAATTCAAAGATCTCAGAAGAAGGAAAGATCTCCCATGCTCATGGATTGTCAGGGTTAAATAATAAAAATGGTTATCTTGCCAAAAGCAATCTACAGATTCAATGTGGTTCCTATCAAAATTCCAACTCAAATCTTCACCGAGTTAGAAAGGGAAATTTGCAAATTCCTCTGGAATAACAACAACAACAACAACAACAACAACAACAAACCAAACAAAAACAAAAACAAAAAAGTAAGATAGCAAAAACTATTCTCAACAATAAAAGAACCTCTGTTGGAATCAGCATCCACAACTTCAAGCTGTATTACAGAGGAATTGTGATATAACCTACATGGTACTGGTACAATGATAGGCAGGTAGATCAATGGAATAGAATTGAAGACCCAAAAATGAACCGACATACCTATGTTCAATTCATCTTTGACAAAAGAGCTAAAACCATCCAGTGGAAAGACAGCATTTTCAATAAATGGTGTTAGCTCAACCTGTGGTTATCCTGAAGAAGAATGCAAATTGATCCATTCTTATATCATTGTACAAAGCTCAAGTCTAAGTGGATCAAGGAACTCCACATAAAACCAGAGACACTAAAATTTATAGAGGAGAAATTGGGGGAAATCCTCGAAGATATGGGCCCAAAGGAAAAATCCCTAAATTCAACATCAATGGCATGTGCTGTAAGGTTGAGAATTGACAAATGGGACCTCATAAAATGGCAAAGATTCTGTATGGCAAAAGACACTGTCAATAAGACAAAAACGTCACCAACAGATTGGGAAAGGATCTTTACCAATCCAAAATCTGATAGGGGAATAATATCCAATATATATATAAAGAAATCAATAAGATGGACTACAGAAAACTAAATAACCCTATTAAAAATGGGGTACAGAGATAATGAAAGAATTCTCAACTGAGGAGTACCAAATAACTGAGAAGTACCTGAAAAAATGTTCAACATCCTTAATCATCATGGAAATGTAAATCAATACAACCCTGAAATTTCACCTCACACCAGTCAGATTGGCTAAGATAAAAATCTCAGGTGACAGCAGATGCTGGCAAGGATGTGGAGAAAGAGAAACACTTCTGCATTGCTGGTGGGATTGCAAGGTGGTTCAACCACTCTGAAAATCAGTCTGGCAGTACCTCAGAAAATCGGACATAGTACTACAGGAAGATCCAGCAATACTTCTCCTGGACATATACCCAGAAGATATTCCAACTTGTAATAAGGACACTTGCTTCACTATGTTCATGGCAGCCTTATTTATAATAGCCAGAAGCTGGAAAGAACCCAAATGTGCCGCAACAGAATAATGGATACAAAAATTGTGGCACATTTACACAATAGGTAGTACTCAGCTCTTAAAAATAATGAATTTTTAAATTTTTTAAGCAAATGGATGGATCTTGAGGATATCATCCTGTGTGAGGTAACCGGTTACTAAAGAACTCACATGATATGCATGCACTGATAAGTGGATATAAGCCCAGAAACTTAGAATTCCCAAGATTCAATTTTCAGAACACATGAAACTCAAGAAGAATGAAGATAAAAGTGTGGATACTTCTTTCCTCTTTATAATGGGGAACAAAATACCCATGGAAGGAGATACAGAGGCAAAGTTTGGAGCTGAGATGGAAGGAAGGGCCATCTAAAAGACTCCCCCAACCGGGGATCCATCCTACTAAACCCAGACAGTATTTCATATGCCAGAAAGATTTTGCCTACAGAATCCCGATATAGCTGTCTCTTATGAGGCTAGGCCAGTGCCTGGCAAATACAGAACTGGATGCTCAAAGTCATCTATTGTATGGAATACAGGGCACCCAATGGAGGAGCTAGAGAAAGTACGCAAGGAGCTGAAGGCATCTGCAACCCTATAGGAAGAACAATAATATGAACTCATCAGCACCCCAGAGCTTGTGTCTCTAGCTACATATTTAGCAGAAGTTGGCCTAGTCGGCCATCAATGGGAGGAGAGGCCCTTGTTATTGCGAAGATCATATGCCCCAGTACAGGGGAATGCCAGGGCCAGGAAGCAGGAGCGGGTGGGTTGGGGAACAGGGCTGGGGGAGGGTATAGGGGACTTTGAGGATAGCATTTGAAATGTAAATGAGGAAAATATCATATATATATATATATATATATATATATATATATATATATATATATATGAATTCTTGAGAGAGAGAAAAAATGATGCATGGCACTAAGAGCCCACTTTAATGACAGATCGAAGAGATATGTAAGGAAATGTGCAGAACACAGAGAAACAGGTATACCTCTTCCAAAGCCTCTATAGTGATAGACCACTCTAGGGATGCTTAGGAAGTCAGTGCTCAGTGCTTCAGTTTCTTATAAACTGATCTCTCTCTCTCTCTCTCTCTCTCTCTCTCTCTCTCTCTCTCTCTCTCTCTCTCTCTCTCTCTCCCCGTATTTTCTTTTTGTGTATGTGACAGGGTCTGGTCCTGTCTTAGAGCTCATGACATAAACTAACCTGACTAGCCCCCAAGCTCCCATAATCTTCTGTCTCTATTTCTTTGTCACTGAGCATATAGGATCACTTCTTTTTACATTTTGTATTTCTTCTGCCCCTCCAAATAAACATTCCTTTAAGATAAAACCTGTGATTATGTTATGTCCCTTAGCATTTAACCAAATGAGCACTAATGTGTCCAAACAAAAACTTTACCCATGGATGATTAAAAAAAATTAATACAGGTTGTTTATTTTTATAAACAGATAAATATATTTGTGATGAAGTGATGACTCAAACATTTATATCCAATCTTTGCACTGTCCAACTCTAAGAAGTAGGTAAACACTGCTTGAGAAGAGCTAGAGAAAAACCCAGCTATAAATTATTGTATGGAACAATCTGATCTGTTATATTTTTATTATGCATATGAATTTGGAAGCCTCCAAGGACTTCTAGACACCAGAATCATTTTGAACATTGTGGTAGTTTGAATGAGAATGGATCCGAAGGGCTCCTATATTTGAGTATTTGGTCTCTAGGTGTAACGTAACTGCTTGCAATGGATTAAAAGGTGTAGCCTTGTTGGAGGACCTATATCACTTTAGAGAGAGCTTTGAGATTTTATTTATTTTATTTATTTAATTAGATATTTTCTTTATTTACATTTCAAATGCTATCCTGAAAGTTTCCTATACCATCCTCCTGCTCTGCTCCCCTGCCCACCCACTCCTACTTCTTGGTCCTGAGGTTCTCCTGAACTGGGGCATATAAAGTTTGCAATACCAAGGAGCCTCTCTTCCCAGTGATGGCCAACTAGGCCATCTTCTGCTACATATGCACCTAGAGACACAAGCTCTGGGGTACTGGTTAGTTCATATTGTTGTTCCACCTATAGGGTTGTAGACCCCTTCAGCTCCTTGGGTACTTTCTCTAGCTCCTCCATTGGAGGCCCTGTGTTCTATCCTATAGATGACTGTGAGCATCCACTTCTGTATTTGCCAGGCACTGGCATAGCCTCATATGAGACAGGTATATCAGGGTCCCTTCAGCAAAATCTTTCTGGCATATGCAATAGTGTCTAGTTTTGGTGGCTTATTAAGGGATGGAACCCCCGGTGGGGTACAGGGAAGCAATTCCCAGTATCTATCTGTCTGCCTACTGTTTGTGAGCTCTCAGTGGCAGCATAAGTACCATGCCTGCCTGCCTGTTGCCATGGTTAAGGTTATGGACTCTATTCCTGTGGATCCATAGCCCCAAATTAAACACTTTCTTCTATAAGTTGCATTGGTCATGTTTTTTTAATCATAGTACTAGAGAAGTAAGACAAACATTTGATTAATAACAATCCTGGGAGTAGATAGAACTATTAAACAGGGTTTCTGAACATTTATTTGTACAGTGTTAAATAGTAGACTCAAGAAAGAAAATTTTAAGATACAGTATTTCCTAACAATCCACATGCTAATATCAGAATTGATGAAATCTGTAATAATTGTTTTATTACAATGAAAATTGATTTTTAATTATCATCTATGGAACGTATAGATAAAAATTTTGGTAGCTTGCATTTCTATGTCTTAGTTCACTTTATAACTTTCTTGAGAAAACTGGTTGCTTTGATTATTTTAGATTTTAAAAATATATAATCAAGTGCAGTATAATTTAGATCTGTAAAATGAGTTTTGATTTATGTACCCCCAACCATAGAGTATCTTGATTGCTCATGAGTGAAGTAAACATTAGTTTATGTTGTCATTTTAGTTACAAAATAAATCAGACTTGCTATTTTTGGTTCAAATGTCAGGAAGAGAAATGCTCAACAAAATTACTCCTTTTATTCTGAGCCAACAGTATCATTAGTGCTTAGATTTCAGTTTGTTTTGTGATCTGTCCCAAAATTAAATACAATGAAATAAATATAATAGGACAATTGACAAAATAAAAATATGGCATTTAACTAAAGAATAATTTGGAAATTAAGCTTAGAGGGCTGGATGTCCTGTGAGGACCTCAGTACTCAGCACCCAAGTGGCAGCTCATAACTTCGTATATCTCTAGTTCCAAGGAACCTGATTCCCTTTTCTGGTTCCTGCAAGAACTGCACACATGATACATATTCATACATATTAGGAAATAAAACAAAAATAAACATTTAAAAAAGGTAACATTAAAATCTATCAGTGTAGATGCATGCACCATAAATTAAAATGTTCTTAGGTAAACTATCTAGAATATGATTTGTCTATATTATACTTTTAATTTGTAATACATATATAAGTTTATGCAAATCAACTTTCTGTTAAATGACTAGATTATAAATAATATGACTGAATTACAGGAGACATTGGCAAACACCATTTTCCTTAGAAACATTCACAAATAAAATTTTTCACTTGTTTGACAATCATATAACCTCTGTTGCAGCTTTCAAATAGCAATATTGTACAGAGGCGCCTACTTGGTCTACATGGAGAAGTGCATGGCTTTCATATAAACCCAACAACTATTGGGGCTTAGCCTATGGTTTCTACTCTTGATTATATATGATATACTAGAGAAGGTGATGGTCCTTAAGAAAATATATTCACTTAAATAATACCAGACATAAATTTACATAAATCTTAAAGTCAAAAGGAAGTGATATAAAGGTTAATATTTCTATGAAAACACAGACATCTGTCAGATTATTTTGCCTAATAGTTTTATAAAGGCTTCTCAGGGATTTCCTTCAGCATAAGAAGGAAACATTACAGGTTACATGGTAATTAAAGAGTAACAATTGTACTGCTTATAGCCACAAAATAGACTCTCTTGGATCATTTATTCTAGTACAGAGGTATAGTTGAGAGCAGTGTGTTAGGACATAAAAGCTTAGTTTCAAGCAACTAAAGGGATTAGAAATTACAAAATACATTTGAAGTAAGTAAATGCTCTTATTTGACAAATGCTAGGGGGCTCAGTATTTTTGGCCAGACAAACAACAGATTAGTGTTATAACCATAAATTCATTGTTTTTAATAGCTGCATAGTGCTCCATTGTGTAAATGTATCACATTTTCTGTATACATTCATCTGTTGAGGGACATCTGGGTTCTTTCCAGTTTCTGGCTATTATATGTATTTTTTTTCTTTTTTGGTTTTTTAGAGACAGGGTTTCTCTGTGTAGCCCTTGGCTGTCCTGGAACTCACTCTGTAGACCAGGGTGGCCTCGAACTCAGAAATCCACCTGCCTCTGCCTTCCAAGTGCTGGGATTAAAGGCATGCACCACCACTGCCTGTCTCTGGCTATAATTAATAAGGCTGCTGTGAACATAGTGGAGCATGTGTGCCTATTACAAGTTGGAACATCTTCTGGGTATATGCTCAGGAGAGGTATTGCCGGATCTTCTGGTAGAACTATGTCCAAATTTCTGAGGAACTACCAAACTGATTTCCAGAGTGGTTGTACCAGATTGCAGTTCCACCAGCAATGGAGGAGTGTTCTGATTTCTCCACATCCTCACCAGCATCTGCTGTCACATGAAATTTTGATCTTAGCCATTCTGACTGGTGTGCGGTGCAATCTCAGGGTTGTATTGATTTACATTTCCATGATGATTAAGGATGTTGAACACTTTAGTTTGCAAAATGGATACATCAGTTCTCATGTGATGCCGAGTCAGTATGCACTCACTGTGCAGCAAGTCAACAGATCTGATCCGTATTTAAAGGAGAAGTAATAGCTTGTTTTGATATAGTGGTCAATAGGATATAATGAAATAATTAACTAGAATTCCTCAGCTTTATCTATGTGAAGGATGAATGGGGGAAAAGAAATAGGAAAGCCAATGCCTTGGCTGTCACATGAATTGGGGATGGAAGAATCTGACAGCAGCTATTTTTGGTTCTGATCCACATCAATCTTGTAAGGTAAAGATTCAAGGCAGTTCTGTCAAAAAGTCTCTATAGCAATCCACAGCTGAATGGGAGCCATGGGCCTAACCTATCCAATAATACTAAATCCACATAGCTGAATAGGAGCCCTGGATCTAACCTATCCAATAATACTAATATTTTCCACTATTAGTAATAGAAATCTTTTTTCCCCTGAATATCCTACCTGGGCCTACTGTTGTGTTAGTGAAATTATATGTTAAGTTGGGATCACTTTCCATGTGCAAGGCACCCTGCAAATGACTATAAATACCAAATACATTTGGTCCAAATTCACAGAGCATACTTGAGAAGAAGTGACACCTTTGAAGCTGGAGCCGGTTATTGAGAGTTTGTACAGGACTGTTTCCTTAGTTCCTTTTGATTCTAACTTCCTTCATGTATCTACAGACAGAACCATTAATTACATTTTTCACTAATGCTACTCTAAAGTAACTTACTGATATAAACAATGAAGGGTTGTAAATAATTACAGCTCTTGACTGTAGTGAAGTGAGCAAAGAAGTAGGGATCCAAAAAATTGATTCTGCAGTTTGGGTTTATGCTAATTGAGAAGAGGGAATCCTTACGTTCCAGATAATTAATCAGGTGCATACTGAATCTAATAGTAGTTGTAGGTTAAAATGACCAGTATAATACTGTAGCAGAAAATAATTTATAATAAATACAAAAATAGATGAGACCGTCCATCACAGCTGGTTTCATGGCTGTGAAACTTGAACTGAGGTTACAAAACTGAGAACAGCTATTTATTTAATTGTCTGCTATGGTTTTCACTTGAAGTTTTTGTTTTCTATTGATCTTACACAGCAGATGTCTAGGCAGAGGAAATGTGTCATGCGCATTCCTATCATTTCCGTGCCTTTACTTACACAAAAATTCTACTGTATAGTGAGACTACAAGACTCTAGAAGTTAACCTATGGGCAGTAAGCCTCAGTCACCCTGAATACCTAAAAGCAGTGGCAGCCCAAAAGACCCCAGTGTTTGTTTGAAATAAAACTCATCTTCAAATGGAGAAATAATACATTGTCTCTCTAAGAAATCTAGACACATGCTAGTATCCTTGCTGACCCAAGTAACTCATGTTCCAAGAACCAACTAGAAATGTCAAGGAGAGGGAAAGGAGTAATTAGCCACCAAACCCAGACACTATTGCATATGCCAGCAAGATTTTGCTGCAAGGACCCTGATATAATGATCTCCAGTGAGGCTGTGCCAGTGCCTGGCAAATACAGAAGGGGATATTCATAGTCACCTATAGGATAGAACACAGGGGCCCCAATGGAGGAGCTAGAGAAATTACCCAAGGAGCTGAAAGGGTCTACAACCCTTTAGGTGGAACAACAATATGAAATAACCAGTACTCCCAGAGCACATGTCTCTAGATGCATATGTAGCAGAAGATGGTCTAGTCAGCCATCACTGGGAAGAGAGGCCCCTTGGTCTTACAAACTTTATATGTCCGGGTACAGGGGAATGCCAGAGCCAAGAAGTGGGAGTGGACAGGTTGGGGAGCAGGCCGGGGCAGGGTATAAGGAACCTCAGGATAGCATTTGAAATGTAAATAAAGAAAAAAAAAGAAAGAAACACATTATTCCTGTCTTATGTGAGAGGATGCTGACTAAGAGTGCTACTCAAAGCTACAGACGCATTTGGAAAGAGATTGTGAGAGAAATAGTACAGTCCAAATAATTTTTTTTCTGAGTGTATTTTCTCAGATTTGAATTTTCATGAATATGTCAAATGATGTCACTTAAAATACATATCTCCTACCATGAAATTGATTTTTAGAGGTAAAAATGGCAAGTTATTAGCAGATACATTTTTGCTTGTAAAAAATAACATTAGAGCTATTTAAGACAAACTCAACTGTGTCATTATTATTTGAAGTATAGATGAATCTGTATAAGGTCACTTTTCCCCAGACACTAAAATTGACTAGAATGGGAGCGTAATTTATGTATAAATAGTTTTTTTTAAAGGATAATGTATAGGGGGTTGGAGAGATGGCTCAGCTGTTAAGGGCACTGACTGCTCTTCAGAATGTCAGGAGTTCAAATCCCAGTAACCACATGGTGACTTACAACCATCTATACAACTATAGTGTACTCATATACATAAAATAATAAATAAATTAAATCTTTAAAAAATAATGTATACCCTCCAGATACATCCATTTGCCCAAGAATTTCATAAATTCATTGTTTTTAATAGCAGAGTAGTACTCCATTGTGTAAATGTACCACATTTTCTGTATCCATTCCTCTGTTGAGGGATATCCTGGTACTTTCCAGCTTCTGGCTATTATAAATGAGGCTGCTATAACCCAATCACAAAAGAAATCACTAGATTTGTACTCACTGATAAGAGGATATTAGCACAGAATCTTAGAATACCCAAGATACAATTTGCAAAACACAAGAAAATCAAGAAGACAGAAGACCAGTATGTAGATACTTAATTCCTCCTTAGAATAGGGAACAAAATACCCATGAAAGGAGTTACAGAGACAAAGTTTGGAGCTAAGATGAAAGGATGGACAATCTAGAGACTACCCTACTTAGGGATCCATCCCATAATCAGTCACCAAACTCAGACACTCTTGCATAGGACAGCAAAAGTTTGCTCAAGGAACCCTGATATAACTATCTCGTTTGAGGCTATGCCAGTGCCTGGCAATTACAGAAGTGGATGCTCATAGTCCTCTATATGATGGAACACAGGGCCCCCAATGAAGAAGCTAGAGAAAGTACGCCAGGAGTTGAAGGGGTCTGCAACCCTATAAGAGAAACAATAATATGAACTAATCAGAACCTCTAGAGCTCGTGTCTCTAGCTGCATGTGTAGCACAAGATGGCCTAGTCGGCCATCATTGGGAAGAGAGACTCCTTGGTATTGCAAACTTTATATACCCCAATACAGGGGAACACCAGGGCCAAGAAGTGGGAGTGAGTGGATAGGGGAGCTGGGCAGGGGGAAGGTAGAGGGAACTTTTGGCATAGCATTTGAAATGTAAATTAAGAAAAATTAATGTATAGGTTTTATTTTAAACCAGACTAATCCAATACTCCTACAGATAATTCCTTAGGCAAATCCCAAACTGTCAGAAAGCAGCCATTTGTTTCCATTTATTTCAGCTTTGTAAGGATGTTATCCAAACATGCAGCATGCATAAACTATTTTCTTTCTTATCTATAAACCATTAATGTGATGGACAAAATTTATAATGAATTGCAAGTTCTTTCCACATTTGACACTCCTGTAAACATTTTAAAAACATCATAAGATTCATGGTTTTTCATATTTACTTTGGAAATCATTTCAAAGTATCTTTGGATTGTGAAAATATTTGTGTGGGACTGAGTAAACACTGAAATCAATGACTTAAAACAAAGACCAATGAAACAATATCAACTAGGGTCTGTTCAACTAGAGATTACTGAGGGAGAGTTTTATAATTAACTAGCCATCCATAACTGTGTAACTGTGCCCTTCTTACATTTTTGCTTAAAAATTATTCATTATAAAATAACAGGTCTCAGGCTGGGAGCTCAATGACTGGCTAGGTTTGGTCTCTATTCTCTCCTCCAACACACACACACACACACACACACACACACACACACACACACACATGCACACACACACACATGCACACATGCACGCACAGACACACAAACAAATACATCTGTACATATGCACACACACATACACACATATCTATGTATAAACACATATTCACACTGGCTCACATGCATACACATACACACATATATATGCATAAACACATAAGCATACACACATATGTATTCGTATATACACATACACACAAACATGTGTACACATATTACCATAAAAATGAGATACATTTCCTATTTTACATTGTTGAGAATAACCAGTTTATGACTGTGAACTCGCATAATTATGAGAATTCATCACTACTCTGAAAAGATTTTTAGTTGCCCAGATCATTTATGGCATAGAATTGCACTGGGAAATGGGAGATTCATACTTACTATCCCTTTTAGTATATATAGTGACACATGAAGACAGGCATTGTTATTACCTACAAAGAATTAAACTCAGAACCCCAGCAGAGGATGACCTTATGTGGTATCAATGGGAGGAGAGGCCCTTGGTCCTCTGAAGGCTTGATGCCCCAGTGTAGGGGAATACCAGGGCACTGAGGTGGCTGTGGGTGGGTGGGTGAATGGGGGACCACCTCATAGAAGCAGGGGGATGGGAATGGGATAGTGGATTTGCAGAGGAGAAACTTGGAAAGGGGATAACATTTGAAATGTAAATAAATAAAATATCCAATTTAAAAAGAAAAAGAAGCAAACTATAGACTTAAGGCACAAAGGAGAAGGTTTTTTTTTTAATGATTATTTTCTTTATTTATAGTTCAAATGTTAACCCCTTTCCCTGTTTCCCTCCCTCCAAACTGTTTTTGACTTTAAACAATAAGATTGCAATAAGATTGTGTTTTTGGCAGTTGATAACAGAGAATCTTTATTTATTGCAACACTCATTTGGTGATTTAAAGGGCAGCAATGTATTCTCACAATTAAAACAGTTAAAAGCCTGAGCACTCTGTGATCTCCATTAGAAAGGTTTTTTATGGATTTGGCTCCTTGTTGTCTTCTGTCTTTGAACACAGTGTGTATTTGTGTGTGTGTGTGTGTGTGTGTGTGTGTGTGTGTGTGTGTGATGTATATCAAGTTGTTTGATCTATCACTGTCCATTTATGCCTTAGTCGTAAATTAAATTAAATTTGACTGAAAAGCCAATGTGACTGCCAGCACTTCCCTCCCTCAATTCCCATTCTGTCTTTGTTCTTTTCTTTCTCTCTTCCATTCTTCTCTCTGTGTCTTTCCTTTTCTTCACACAAAAAATAAAACATAAATAAAAAAATTGGCATTGAAAGAGTTATTTTCAGCTTCTTCTTTTATGAAACAGAGGTTAATTTCTTTTTCATAATTCCTTGACTATGACTTCCATGTTCTTTTAACAAGTACAGGGCTAGAAACCTTTGCTGTGTTTCTGTTGCAACAATCATTTGAGCTGGTTGCTAAGAGCGAAGAGAGTCACGCAGTCATTCATGCACACTCATTGTTAGAGTGTCACTGACTTTTTGTTCCTGTGAAGTCACTTGACAGCTATTAATATCGTCAGAATTAGTTATTTTATATAATTCAATTTAGTTGAATTTAGCTTAATTTATATGGATGTTTAAACATTTCCTCAAAGCTCTTGAAATATACTCAATGTGGAACTCAATTAGGTCGGTATTCATAAAGCATAGTCTAAGGAGGGCTTACAGAAGAGTTAAGAGCATATTCAGTGCTATGCATTTCCCTGTCTTCTGGAGTGTTGCTGAACCCTTCCAAATCTGAAATGCCCTTTCTATACATGGTTGCATGAAAATTCTTACATATTCTCAATAATATTCCTCAGAATGATTTTTGTTCAGTAAGAGATTCGTATGTATCTCAATCTGGGCTTTGTGTACATCTTTTGTCTTTGAAGGTATATTTTCCACTTCTATATCCTTAGAAGAAGATAAAATCAGAAACAAACTTGAGATGTCTATCCATTCAAGTCCTGCCAGATATGCCTCCCCTTCCAGTTCATGTTCCCTGTCTCTCTCTTACCTCATTACTCTGATTTCATGGCAAAGGTTTTCAACTTTAAGTTTCTGAGGATTTTGTGAAGCAATTTTTTTTTTTAATTTAAAAGTTAGTTTCCCATTATTTGGGAAGAAAGGCCCTTGGTCTAGCAATGTTTATAGGCCCCAGTACAGGGGAATGCCAGGGCCAAGTAGTGGGAGAGGGAGGGTAGGGGAGCAGGGCGGGGGGAGGATATAGGGGACTTTTGGATAACACTTGAAATGTAAAAGAAGAAACTCTCTAAAAAAAAAAAAAGTTAGTTTTCTACAGTATTTAAAATAAGGAAGCTGGGCGTGGTGGCATACGCTTTTAATCATAGCACTAGGGAGGCAGAGGCAGGTGGATTTCTGAGTTTGAGACCAGCCTTGTCTACAAAATGAGTTCCAGGACAGCCAGGGCTACACCGAGAAACCCTGTCTTGAAAAACCAATATATATATATATATATAAGGAATCTTCAAAAATGTCCTCAAATGTGTTGAGACCATCAGCTCATTCTCTAATTAAAATCTGTGGGTGGTCCATCACATGGATAGTCTTGCAAAGAGCAGATGAATCATATATTCCCATTTTCTACATAAACAAAAATCTGCAATTAGTTTTCATCCAAACAGCGACTCAACATTCTTTTCTTCTCTGGGAGGCTTAAATTTTCTTTTCAGGAGATTTTTGTCTACAAGTAACTTTCAGTGTCAACTGGAATAAAATAAATTGATATATAGAGGTTTCAGTTTGCTAAGGATTGAAATAGTCAAAGAAAATATATAACCACTAAATTTGCATATAAAATTAGATAGCCTTTTACATTTGAGAGACAAATTTTGTCCTTGAATACTCTAGGAGAGTTCAAGTGGAACAAAACTTGACAAGAACCTCTTCCCTACCACTGTTTTGTGTGTGTGTGTGTGTGTGTGTGTGTGTGTGTGTGTGTGTGTGTCTTACAAAAATAGATTCATGGCAGAGACACAAAGTTGACAGTTTACAAGAGCCCAATTTTAACATTTGTGTGGTTTTAAAGGAGAAAAACCCTCAAGTCATCATAAATTCCGCCATGATATTTAGACTCTAATTACCTGAATGGAAACCTGAGAAGGTTTATTAAAATTTGAAGATAATTTATTGATTCCAGTCACCAAATTTTCCTTTGTGTATATCTGTCCTGTTGCTTTTAACACAGAGATACATGCAATCATTACTGTAGCAACTATGCATAGCTTTAAATATTGAAGAACGTTCTGAAAATGATGAGTTTGGTTTTATTTTAAGGCATTTTGGTGTTCTTTGAAAACATAATTTTAAATCATGAATAATCGAGTTCTTTGTATTTTTACATAATATCCAACATTTGTAGAAAAAATGGAGCAAAGTGGTTTTGCTTGTTAAACAGAGATTAGATCAATAATTCATGAACATCTGCAGAGAATGATTGCTAAATTGTGTGCATGTCACAAAAACGCTGAATGAAAGCCATAATAAGAAATTATGTTCATCACCATACATTAGAATAGTTTCTCAAAGCAGAAATGATTTAACCTACCTTGGTTCCAAGTTTACCTTCAATAGCCCACCTGAAAGTTATTTTCTCTCCTACTGCTAATATTTTAAATAAATATGTTATATAGTATGAGAAGCAATTGTGTCATCAAAATAACATAAAAGTAACAAGGAATAACCATTCACATGTAAAGGACACACCATTGAGCTAAGAGATGAGTCAGGAAAGTAGGGATTAGAGGCGAGTACTTTTCAGCATGAGTGACTGGAGGCTATGTGATGATTTTTTTCAGCTCTTTCATTTTTCTTTTTGCCCTTTGCACTTTACCCTTTACACTTTGAAACACCAATGGCCTTATTTTATTCCCACCAAACAGGGCTGTATTTCATCCTCCTTATAGAGTTATTTTGTGAAATAATTTTTTTAAAAAATCAGAACTTCCTTATACATTCCTGACAATCAGGTGGAGCTTATGTTTCTTAATGTAAAAGTCATATTAAATAAAACTTTTATAATGAATTATTTCTATAATATGTAAGATTCATAATAGTTTATAGAGATAGAAATGGCAACTTTTTACATTTTCAAATTTGTGAATGAAAAGCACAGCAGAAGTATAGCAAAGCCGGGTGTCCTCCCAAAGTAGTAGTAGTAGTAGTAGTAGTAGTAGTAGTATAGAGTTAGGAAGCCTGGATCTGTCCCTTGAGGAGCCTCTGATGGGAGTCACAGAAGGAAGTTATCACTAGCTTGGTACTGGATGAAGTACCTGCTCTGTGAGTTCTGTACAATTTTCTTGAGTGAGGACCTCTCATTGTACTTCTTTGTTCTTGGTCTACTTCTCTTCAGTATTTTCCCTCTGATGCAGGAAAAAAAAAAAAGACAATCTCTTTGATATGAGCATATTTTTCTTTTTCCACCCTCAGTTCTGTATAAAGCACCTTCTTTCTATAACTCTCCAGAACTTATAGCAAGACTTATTCTTCTAGATGTCTATCTGATCTACAGTGCCTAAATCATAAACACATCCATATTTGTTTACCCTAAGTGTATTAGTTTTACATATTAAGTTTTCTACTGTCCTTTTGAGGTCTTTGAAGAGTTATATTGTGATTTTGACAGGGATTATGTTGGATTTATAGATTTCTTTTTGTAGGATAACCATATTTACTATGTTGATATTACCAATTCATGAGAATGGTAGACCTTTCCATCTTTTGATATTGTCTTATTTTGGTTTTAGTACTATGAATAGAAACCAAGATCAAAGCAACTCATAAAGATAATATCTAATTGGGGCTGGCTTACAGGTTTAGAGGTCCAGTCCATTATCATCAAGGAGGGAGCATGGCAGCCTCCAGATAGACTGAGGACTGGAGGAGATGAGAGATCTACATCTTCATCCAAAGGCATACAGGCATACTGGCTTCCAGACAGCTAGGTTGAGGGTTTTAGAGCTCACATGCAGAATGACATACTTCTTACAACAAGGCTAAACCTACTGAAACAAGAGCATCCCTCCAAATAGGACTCATTGGGCCAAGCATATCCAAACCACCACAGATATCTTCTTCAATTTCTTACTTTGAAGATTTGAAGTATTTACTGTACAAGAATTTCACTTGCTTAGTTAGAGTTACCCCAAGATATGTTTATGTCATTTGTAGCTATTGTGAAGAATGTTTTCTCTCTGATGTATTCATCAATCTTTCATTTGTATATATGATTGGTGTTAATTACTTTGAGTTCTAAAAAATCCTTTGTAAACTTTTTGGGCTTATGTATATTATCATATTACCTGCAAATAAGGCTTTTCTTCTTTTCTAATTTATATCCCCTTGATTTTCTTTAGTTTTATTTTTTATTGCTCTAGTTAAAACTTCAAGTACTATATTGAAGAGATAAAAAAAGAGTGGACAGCTTTGCCTTGACCCTGATTTTAGTGGAATTGCTTTAAATATCTCCTCATTTAATTTGAAGTTAAATACCTGTCAGTTTCTTTTATTACACTTAAGTATGTTCCTTGTATCCCTGCTTTTTTCATGAGTTTTATTGAGGTTAGATTTTTGTCAAAAGGTTTTTCTGCATTTAATGAGATGATTATGAGGTCTTTGTCCTCTCTCAGTTTGTTTATATGGTGGATTATATTGACTATTTGTTGTTGTTGTTATTGTACAACCATCTGTGCATCTCTGGGATGAAGACTACTTGGTCATGGTGAATGACATTTTAAATGTGTTCTTGATTTAGTTTGTGATTGCTTTTGTATCTATGTTTATAAAATAATTTGGTCTGCAGTTTACTTTCTTTGTTGAACCTTTATGTGGTTTGAGTATCAGGATGACTGTGTCCTCATAACATGAATTTGGCAATGGTACTACTGTTTTTATTTTGTGAAATGATTTGAGAAGTATAGGCATTGTATAAAATTGTATGGCCCTGGTTCATCTTTATTTCTTTTTTTTTTCTGTTTCTTTCTTTCTATGTTTCTCTCTCTCTCGCTATCTCTCTGTCTCTCTCTCCCTCCTTTCCTCTTTCTCCCTTTCTCTCTTTCTCTCTCTCTTTCCTTCCTTCCTTCCTTGCTTTCTTCCTTCTTTCCTTTCCCTCTTTCCTTCTATCTCTTCTTTCTTTCTTTCTTTCTTTCTTTCTTTCTTTCTTTCTTTCTTTCTTTCTTTCTTCCTTCCTTCCTTCCTTCCTTCCTTCCTTCCTTCCTCTCTTCCTCTCTTCCTCTCTTCCTCTCTTCCTCTCTTCCTCTCTTTCTCTCTTTTCTTTCTTTACTTTTGGTTGTAAGATGTTTATTGGCTATTTCTCTTTGCCTTAGAGGTCACAGCTCTGTTTCTGTTGTCTACCTGATTCTGATTTAACAAAGTTAAATGGTAACAACCAAGAACTTTAAAAAAAAAATAATACCTTAAAAAATAATCCCACAGCATAAAGGTCATAATTCGTACATATTTAGCATGCTGTAGATATTCTCCCCACATCTCCATAGTGGCTCTTGGTAGCATCTGTTCTACATATCATCTATCCATGAGAAATCCTATATTCCCAGTGAACCAAACTAACTGTCTTACTTCCCGTGTAGATTACTGGTGTGCTTTTGAGGCAACACTGTTATTTTTGGTTACATTTTTTAAAAGATATTTTCTTTATTTACATTTCAAATGTTATCCCCTTTCCTGGTTTCCCCTCTGAAAATCTCTTATCACTTCCCTCCGTCTCNTCTATCCATGAGAAATCCTATATTCCCAGTGAACCAAACTAACTGTCTTACTTCCCGTGTAGATTACTGGTGTGCTTTTGAGGCAACACTGTTATTTTTGGTTACATTTTTTAAAAGATATTTTCTTTATTTACATTTCAAATGTTATCCCCTTTCCTGGTTTCCCCTCTGAAAATCTCTTATCACTTCCCTCCGTCTCCTGCTCCCCAACCCACCCACTCCCACTTCCTGGCCCTGGCATTCCCCTATACTGGGGCATAGAACCCACACAGGACCAAGGGCCTCTCCTCACATTGATGATGAGCTAGGCCATCCTCTGCTACAAATGCAGCTAGAGACACAAGTACCACCATGTGTTTTCCTTGATTGGTAGTTTAGACCCAGGGAGCTCTGGGGGTACTGGTTAGTTCCTCCTATGGGGCTTAACACCGCTTCAACTCCTTGGGTACTTTCTCTAGTTTCTTCTTTGAGAAGCCTCTGCTTCGTCCAATGGATGACTGTGAGTATCCAGTTCTGTATTTGCCAGGCAGTAGAAGAGCCTCTCAGGAAACATATCAGGCTCTTGTCAGCAAAATCTTGTTGGCATCTGCAAAATTGTATGGGTTTGGTGGTTGTTTATGAGATGGATCCCCAGGTGGGGCAGTTTCTGGATGTTTATGCATTCAGTCTCTGCTCTAAATTTTGTCTCTGTAACTCCTTCCATGGGTGTTTTGTTCCCCCTTCTAAGAAGGAACGAAGTATCCACACTTTGGTCTTTCATCTTCTTGAGTTTCATGTTTTTTTGCAAAGTATATGTTGGGAACTCTGAGCTCCTGGGATAAAATCCACTTATCATTGATTACATATCATGTGTGTTCTTTTGTGATTGGGTTACCTCACATAGGATGATATATTCCAGATCCATCCATTTGTCTAAGAATTTCACATTCATTGTTTTTAATAGCTGCATGGTACTCCATTGCGTAAATGTACCACATTTTCTGTATCCATTCCTCCGTTGAGGGACATCTGTTTTTTATTTTTCCCAGCCTCTGGCTATTATAAATAAGGTTGTTATGAACATAGTGGAGCATGTGTTCTTATTTCAAGTTGGAACATTCTCTGATATATTATCAGAAGTGGTATTGCTGGGTCCTCAGGTAGTACTATGCCCAATTTTCTAAGGAACTGCCAGACTGATTTCCAGAGTACTTGTACCAGCTTGCAATCCTACCAGCAATGGAGGAGTGTTCCTCTTTCTCCACATCTGTACCAGCATATGCTGTCACCTGAGTTTTTGATCTTAGCCATTCTGAATGATGTGAGGTGGAATCTTAGGGTTGTTTTGATTTGCATTCCCCTGATGATTAAGGATGTTGAACATTTTAGGTACTTCTCAGTCATTCCATATTCCTCAGTTGAGAATTCTTTGTTTAGCACTGTACCTCATTTTTTAAAATAGAGTTATTTGGTTTTCTGGAATCCAACTTTTTGAGTTCATTGTATATATGGGATATTATTCCCCTTTTAGACTTAGGATTGATAAAGATCTTTTTCCAATCTGTTGGTTGCCTGTTTGTCTTATTGATAGTGTCCTTTGCCTTACAGAAGCTTTGCAATTTTAAAAGTTCTCTTTTGTCAATTTTTGATCTTACAGCACAAGCCATTGCTGTTCTGTTCAGGAATTTTTCTCATGTGCCCATATCTTCAGGCTTTTCCCCACTTTCTCCTCTATAAGTTTCAGTGTCTCTGGTTTTATGTAGGGTTCTTTGATCCACTTAGACTTGAGCTTTGTACAAGGAGTCTTCTTTAGGTGCTTGTCTTACAAGATGATTGAGGAGAACTGCCAATTCGGTAACTTTCTACACACAATATTTCTACTACTTTAAATAAACATTCATTTTTCAACTATTAAACCTTCTGTGTACTTTCTTGTCACATCCTGCTGTGACTCTTGTTTCCTCTATTTTCCCAGTTTTCCCTTTCTTGCCTGTTAAATGGTTTGCAACAAAGCTATCTTTCTTCCAGGCTTCTGCTCCTTGGAGGAACTGCTTAGTAAGTGTGGATGCTTCCTAAGTCAAATCAAACATTGAAAACTATCGTGAGCCTTTATCATTGAAAACTGTAATTAAAAAAAGATCTCATGTTTCCTATCGATTTTGTTCCTTTTTTATTTTATTAGACATTTTCTTTATTTACATTTCGAATTTTAGCCCTTTCTTCATTTCTCCTCTGAAAACCCCCTATCCCATCCCCCTCTCACTACTCACTAACCCACCTACACCCATTTCCTTCCCCTGTCATTTCCCTGCACTGGGGCATCGAGCCTTCACAAGATCAAGGGCCTCTCCTCTCATTGATATCTGACTAGGCCATCTTCTGCTACACATGTGGCTGAAGTCTTGAGTCCCTACTTCTGTACTCTTTGGTTGGTGGTTTAATCCATGAAGCTTTGTCGTACTGGTTGGTTCATATTGTTGTTCCTCCTATGGGGCTGCACACCCCTTCAGCTCCTTGGGTTCTTTCTCTAGTTCCTGGGGACCCTGTTCTCAGTCCAGTGGATGGCTGTGTTCGGTTTTCCTGTGTCTGTCAGCTTTGTCTGTTTTTGTAATACAGCTTTCATAAATGGTAATCTGATAGATTATAGGGGATGCTACAGAGGTAAATGGTCTTGTATGTTTTGAGACGTGCTTTCTGACTGGGTAGAAGATCAATTTTAGAGAAAATTTCATGAGGTCCCGAGAAGGTATATTCTTTTACGTTTGGATGAAATGTCTTGTAGAAATATGTCAGGTCTATTTGGTTTTATAACAAGGTTTATTGTTTCTCTGCTAGTTGTAGACTGAATGACCTGTCCATTGCTGAAGAGTGAGTTGTTGAATTTCTCTTGCTATTTATATGTGAGGAACAATGTGTGATTTAAGCTTTAGTGATGTTTCTTTTACAAATAAGTGCGCCCTTTCATTCAGAGCACAGACGTACAAATTTGAAATGCCACCTTCCTGGGATTTTCTTTTGATGAGTATGAGTTGCCCTTCCCTATATCTTTTAATTACTTATGAAATTACTTAATACTTTTAAAGCCTATTTTGTTAGATATTTGAATGGTTACACTGGCTTGTTTCTTCAGTCTAGTTGCTTGAAAAATCTTTTTCCAACTCTTTTTGTGAGGTAATGTCTATCTTTGACATTGAGGTCTATTTCACACAAGCAAAAGAAGGATGAATACTGTTTCTGTACCCGTTTTGTGTTGTTTGTTTCTTTGTTTATGTTTTATTTATTTGTTTATTACATTAAAATTTTTTATTGGTTCTTTGTGAATTTTAGATCATGAAACCCAAATCTACACATCTCATCCTTCACTTGTACTTGCAATGTAGAGACCCTTGCAAACCACAACCCCCGAAACAGAAATAAATAAATAAAAATCTCATTGTAGAAGCTGTACTATATCACAGTGAGAGAGTGGTGGGGGTTTGCAGTAGGTGGCCTACCTAGAATTCTAGCTATAGGCATGGATTCTGGTAAAGTAGGGTGCCTCCTCTGGATTTGGAGCCTGAAACAAAAATGGCAAAAATAAGGATGATTGGGGTTAGGGTCAGAAAGCCACTGGGAGTGTTATGGAGACATCTTTGGGCAGGGATTCTACCTAGAGTTCTGGTGGCCGCCCTCGCCTCTTGTCCAACAAGGTATTCCTACATGAGTTGGGAGGGTGTCATGGTTTTATTTTCTTAAAAATATCCCGAAGACTCATAATTGACAATAAGAGACATTAAATGCCTCTTTCATAACCCCTATCCCCAAAAAGTAACACTACAGAGGAAGCCAGAAGAAGGGAGTCTTTCAAAATTGTGATAAAGATGCTGAAGTGCAGTTCTACACAGTTGATGGCTGGGCGTGGGAAATTATCTTTAAGATGATTGCACACACACACACACACTACCACCACCAACAAAAAATAACAGGAATTATAAAGCATTGGTAATTTTTTTATTTCTCAATATCAACAGCCTTAATATTCTAGTCAAAAGACACAAACTGATAGAATATATGCAATAAGAGAATTCTTCCTTCTGTTACATACAGAAAACACACCTCTACATCAATGAGTGATATTTCCTCTGTGTAAGGAGTTGGAAAAAGTTATTTCAAGCAAATGGACATAAAATTAAAGCTTATGCAGACATTTTCATATCAAATAATATTTCAAACCAAACCTAAGCCAAAGATAGGGAATAACAGCTACATACTCATCAAAAAAAAACCCCACAAAAATCAAAAATCAAAAAAACAAAACAAACAAACAAACAAAAATCTACCAAGAAGACATTCACTTACCCTTTATACCCCCAAACAAGGGCACCCACATTTGTAAAAGAAACATCACTACAGCTTAAATCACATACTGTCCTTGGGTCAGTATCACACACTGATAGTGGGAGACTTCAATACTTTAATCTCAGCAACAGAAAGATTTTCCAAACAAAAACTAAATAGAGAAATACAGGAATCGTACAGATATAATAAACCAAATAGACCTAACAGATCTCTATAAATCATTTCATCCAAACTCAAGAGAATAAACCCTTTCTCAGTATTTCATGGAAATTCTCCAAAATTGACTACATACTCAGTCACAAAGCAAGTGTAAATAGATTTGAAAAAAGATTGAAATAACTTTCTGAATCCTATCAGGCCATCAAGGATTAAAGCTAGATATCAACAATAGCAGAAATAGCAAAAACATTATAATCTTTTTTTCCAACTTTTATTAGATATTTTCTTCGTTTACATTTCAAGTGTTATCCAGAAAGTTCCCTATACCCTGCCTCCTCCCGGCCCTGCTCCCCTACCCACCCCTCCCACATAATGGCCCTGGCGTTCCCCTGTACTGGGGCATATAAAGTCTGCATAACCAAGGGGCCTCTCTTCCCAATGATGGCCAACTAGGCATCCTCTTCTATATATGCAGCTAGAGACATGAGCTCAGGGGGTACTAGTTAGTTCATGTTATTCTTCCACCTATAGGGTTGAAGACCCCTTCAGCTCCTTGGGTACTTTCTCTAGCTCCTTCCTTGAGAACCCTGTGGAGAGATGGATCAGCCGTTAAAGGCTAGGCTCACAACCAAAAATATAAGAAACATTATAATCTTGTAGAAACTGAACAACTCGTTACTGAATGAAAAATGGGTCAAGACAGAAATAAAGAAATTGAAGACTTCCTAGAATCCAATTAAACTGAATGTGCCACATATTGATATCTATGGGAAACCATGAAAATCATGTTAACAGGAAAAATCATCACACAATGTGCCTACATTAAGAAACTGAGAAGATATCATTCTAGAAACAACAGCACATTTGAAAGCTCTACATCAAAAAGAAATAATTACATCCAAGAGAAGTACATAGCAAGACATAATCAAATTCAGAGCTGAAATCAGAGAAACAAAGAGAACAGTACAAAGGAGGGATTAAACTAAGAGTGGATTCTTTAAGAAAATCAACAGGATAGACAACTACTTATCCAAACTACTACAGGTAAGGGAGAGAACGGCCAAATTGAGACAGTCGGAAGCAAAATGCATGTGTAGTAATAGACACCAGAAGAAATCCAGAGAACCATAGTAACATACTATAAAAACTTCATGGAATTGGAGTTAACATCTTAAAAAATAGACAATTTGCTCCATAGGCACCTTTTCCAAAGTTAAATCAAGACCAGATAAACGATTTAAATAGACATACAGAGTCAATGCAATCTCCACCCAAATACCCATAAAAGTCTTTACATACTTTGAAATGACAATTCACAATTCTAAGTAGGAAAACACAAAGAAACAAACAAAAAGATGGCTAAAACCATCTAGATTAATAAGAGGACTACTGGTCTACTTGCCATTCCTGACTTCAAATTTGCTACATGGTTATAATGATACAAATCTTATCTTCATGGTATAGCCTAAATAAAGACACATTGGTAAATGGAATTTAACTGAAGACCCAGATATTAATATAAACACATATAGATACCTGACTCTTTATAAATAAGCCAAAAAATACACAAAAGACAATATCTTCAATAATGATGCTGATCATGCTAGGTGTGCACATGTAGAATGAAAACATCACCCTATTTATCACTCTACATAAAACTAAGTTCAAGTGGATTAAAGACCTCAACTTAAAACTGGGTCCAATGAATCTGATAGAAGATGAAATAGGAAATAGCTTTGACACAGTAAGGCTATTGACACAGTAAATGATTTTCTGAAGAGAATACTGATAGCTCTCAGGTACTAACATCAAAAATTAGAGTGATTCTGAAAAGCTTCTGTAAAGTACACTCAATCAGACAAAGAAGTAGACTAGAGAATGTAAAAATAGGTTTACCAACTCTACATCCAAAAGATATCTAATCCAAAAGACATAAAGAACTGAAGAAACAACACATAAAAAACAATCCAATTAGAAATTATATATATATATTTAAGGAGAGAATTCTCAATGGAGGAAACTAAAATGGCCAAGACAAACTTAAGACATGTTCAGCATCTTTAACCATCAGGGAATTAAAAATCAAAACATCTCTGAGATTACATTTTACACTTGTCATAGAGGCTAAGTTCAGGCTAATTGATGCTGGCAACTATATGGCGTAAGAGTAGCACTCCTTCATTGCTGTTAGGAATGGAAATCTGTGGTTCCTCAGAAGGCTGGGAGTAATCTAACTCAAGATCCTGCTACACCATTCCTGAGCATATACCCAAACGATGCTTCATCCTATCACAGTCACTTACTCAACCACATTTACTTCAGGTTTATTTAAAACAACTAGAAACTGGAAATAATAGGTTCCATCAGTGTTGGTATCAGGAACCCTGAAGCCTGTTACATCACATAGGAGGGATCTGTAGACCTGTTGCCAATGTAGTAGCCACAATATTCCCCATATATAAAGAAAGCCCCCCCTCCTTCTGGCCTTCCCTTTCCACCTCTCTCTCTCCTGCAATAAACCTCACTTGGAACTGTTTGGCCTTGTATAGTCCTTTTGAGGCCCCCCCAACATTCAAGATAACAATCAGTAGATAAAGAAAATATGGCACATTTGCACAATAGAGTATTACTCAGCTGCTTAAAAAATAATAACATGTAATTTGCAGCCAAATGAAACTAGAAAAAAAAATCACCATAAGTGAGGTAACTCAAACCCAGAGACTTAAATATAGTATTGTTCAACTGTAAATGGATATTAGCTATTAAATAAATAGTATCAAAGCCACAGTTTGTAAATCCAGAGAAGGTAGGTAAAGAGGCATGCCATATGGGAAATGCATGGATTTCCCTGGTAAGGGGGAACAGAATAGATTTTAAGAGCAGACTGGGAAAAGGAGGGGATAGGAACAAGGGTATAAGGTGGATAAAAGTGGGATAGGGAGCGAGTGATGGCTGTAATTGGGGAGCCTTTGTGGCTGCCCCCAAATTGGAAATTTTCTAGAATCTGTACATCCTAATGAGGAGTCTGAATAATGAGGGTATGGAGTCTAAATGGGTCATCTCTTTTATCCTTTTTTTTCCTGCCTGAAAAATATGCTAGGACAATAATGGCACCGAACTTCTAGGAGTAGCCAACTAATGTTTGAATTGAAGGCCCACTCCACATGAAGGAACCCATACTTGACACTGATTGAGTAACAAAGAACCAGAGACTAGATATTTCAGAGACTTAGAGTAAAACCAAACATCACTGCTGATTTTATATATACATAAATATGTATATATATATATATATATATATATATATATATATATATATATATGTGTGTGTGTGTGTGTGTGTGTGTGTGTGTGTGTGTGTGTGTGTGTGTGTGTGTGTGTGTAGAGAAAGAGTCTAAATTAGCAGTCTCCATCTAATCCCTCCCTTCAGATTTTAGGGAATCCCAAAGAAGTGGAGACAGAAATTGTTTAAAAGCCAAAAGGGTTAGAGAACACCAGGAGAACAAGGCCCTTTGATTCAACTACACAAAGAGCATTAGAGCTCACAGAGACTGAAGCACTAGGCACAGGGCCTACATGGGTCTGCACCTGATCCTCTGTGTATGTGTTATAATATTTTTAATGGGGTTCTTGACTGTAAGGATCTCTTATTCGTATGCCTGAACTTGGGACTCTTTTTCTCCTGTTGGGTTGCTGTGTCAAATTTTATATGACAGTTTTTGCTTCATCTTATTATATTTCATTTTGTTATATTCAGTTGTTGTCTCTTAGAAGCCTGTTCTTTTTGAATGAGAGATGTACAGAAATGGATTGTAGGAAAGGTGGATAGGGACTTGGAGAAGTGGAGGGAAGGGAAACTATAATAAGGATATATTGTCTGAGAAAAGAAAACAATTTTCATTAATAAGAAAATAAGAAATTTAGATTACATTAACAAATTTAGAGCTTTTCTATGTTGTATTTATTATATTTGAATGATTTATTTTGTGGATTGAATGGTGTTAATATTTAATTTTTAACAGTTTGAAAGATTACTGTTCCTGAACTATGAATAAATCCTTACAAACATAAAATATTGTTAATCTTATATTTCAGATTTTTTCATTGATTAAATCATTTCTGATTTTTATCAGCTTTTTAAAAAAAAGTAATTCTAATTGAAAGATTATGTAAAAAATTTAAATACATCATAGTTCTACATAATTGTTGGTATATACTATGCAGCTAAGGGACCAGATGTCCAATATTGTCTTTACTATTGATTAACAAAGAATGGTTTGGCACATGTCTTAAACATGATTGATAAGCCTACCCATCTTCCAAAATCTTTTAAATTGCCCACTCGTGGCACCAGGATACTGGGAAACTAATGACAGCACTTGTTTGAAACAGCTTTATGCAGCACCAGTTTCTATGCAAATAGGCTACTAAAAATGTAAGTGTGCTCATAAAACAAATTAAACACTGCCCTTTAAATTTTGAGCTTCAGAATGATCTACTGAGAAAATGAGAAAATGAATGAAATCATAAATTGTGTAAATTACATGGATACATAACAAAGAAATAAATTATGACTCTTAGAAATTTATGAAAATATTGTGACAATTTTGAAAAACAGATACATAATTGGACATAAAATATCATGTAATATTTTTAGTATTAAAATGCTAACAACATATATTCAATACATATTTTATTTGATGAATATATTTAAGATGAAGTAATATATTGACCACAATTACCAACAATTTCAATCCCATTTTTCCTTATTCCATGTATTTCTTTTTACTTTGTGTACATTTTATTACTTTTTATTGTGTATATGTGTATGAGTGCTAGTGTCCACTTGACATGCTGGGAATTGAACTCAGGTCATCATGCCTTGTTACCCACTATAAGATATCTCTCTAGTCCAATTCTCTGTTTATTAAACCACTTCCTCTCTCATTGCTTAGCAACCAGTCTATTAGACATACAAGCAGGGTGCCTCTTTTCTTTAAAAGCATAGTTAAGATGGAAATATTGAGAAATGAAATTTATCAGTTAACAAATACAATGAATTTAATCAATGTCCCTTTTCCTTGCCAGGTTTCCATAATCCCTTCTAGTGCCACACACGAGCTGTGCATGCTTTCTTTTCCACGGGCTTCCCCTTACTGCTTCTGTGGTTGTGACTACTTGGGCTAATCAGAGTTTGCTTTTATTTGCTGCTTCCCTACAGCACAAGTCTTAAACTTTTGCTTCTGCTCTCCACAAGGAAAAGGGAAATGGGAGAAAGAGATAGAGAAAGGGTTCTGATTACATGAATCTCAGTCTCCAGAAGCCATTCAGATTCCTTGCCTTTAACACATTGTAATGACTCTGGTTAAAATGACCAATAACTTCAGGGTATCTTGTTTAAACAAGAGTTGAATCTGCAAAAAAGAAAAAAAATACCCCCCCAAAAACAATTTTTGTAGTAGTTTTAAAAATCTCAATCTCTGCTCTCTTTGTTAATCTCTTTCATTGATTTCTGTTGTGTTTTTGCTTATATAGTCTACTTGTTTTTATACATTGCTAACTCCTGCTACCTGGACACGATGTTATTTTGCTTTATTTTGTCTCAACTCTCATCTAATCTTTTCCTTCTCCTCTTTGCTAGATTAACATGATTTATATCACATAGCTTGAGTCTCATGTTTCCATCAACTGCAACTAGAAATACAGGGCAAATTAAGAGAATTTGAGAAAGCAAAGAATCAATCAGGACCTCATTAATGGGACTTGCTATCGAAGAGCCAGAGATATCAACATGATTGATTGAACCACTGAAAAGACTTTCTACAGAGAAAACCCCTTTACAAGAAATACCCCAAGCAAGAGTATTAAAACAGTTCCTGGACTTTCTGGGAAAAATGTTTGTCCCTCACTGTGACCTGACTGAACTTTGTCTGCAGTTCTTTCTCATTACTAAACCTGACAGCCCTGCCTCCCCCAAACACACCCATGCCACCTTACTTTTTCTTTCCTCAGAAGAAACTCTTGACCACAAGAGAGAAGAGACAACCATTTCATCTCCGAATTTCACTTTCGGCTCTACTCATTTAAACTTTGTTGTATATTTCAATCTTTTTCTAAGTTTTATCTTGTATATGATGCTGTTCAAACATCCATGGAGCATTGTTGAATGTATTTAGCCATTCCTAACATATGTCGATCTGTCTCCTCATTTACCTCATCTTTGTTTCACACTGCATTGTTTCTGCCCTTCATCTTGAGTCAAGAACCCTGTTACAAACTGACATGAGCCATCTTCAGGGGACTCCCCGATCTGCTGCCCCAAGTTCAGGCTGCATCTTTTATCATTTGCTGTCCTTAGCATGCATTCCTGAATATCTGAGCTCATACCCAAGCACTATAACACATTCAAGCTTTGAGACATTGGAATTCATGTTTCTTACATCAGCTGATACAACTGTATAAATGTTACTTTTGGGGAACTCTGTTCCTCAGTCCTCTTCCACAGACAGAAAGCATGAAGGCATCTGTGGAATCCAATTTGAAGCCGATTCCAGCTGCTCTACCTTCTGCTTCAATGTAGACTGTTTGCTTTCAGGCAGTGCCTTGCCCTGAGTGTTTTCATTTTGAAAATTTTTACTCTTACATATCTCACATATGTGTACTTCAGAGTCCAAAGATGACTTTCCCATGAGAAAATGTTGAGAGATGCTAATGTGTAGTCACTACAGGATTCCTGTGTTTTAGAAAACACTTAGAGACATACCCTACCCAAATGGTTTCTATAAATTTTAATTTTTAAATATTTATTAAACTTTATAGTTGAGTATTCTATTGATTCATGTATTATCTAATCATTTTTGAAGCAAGAGTTGATTAAACTTAAGATCAAGAGACAGAAAGATGCCTAAAATTGCCAATATTTTTACTGATAAAAGTGTGAATGGGGAAGGTGACTTTGGACTGTGGCAAAAAGGGCATGCTTCATTCTGTTTCCAAATTTTTTTTAAATGATTCACACAGCCACAGATCAATTGATTTGTTATGAGCTTTTTAAATGTGGATGTGATCCTGCAAAGTAGATTACTTATAAAATAAGAAATTACAGGGCTGTTTTTGGTATTCAAAATCAAAAAGAAAAGAAAAAAGAAAGAAAGAAAGAAAGAAAGAAAGAAAGAAAGAAAGAAAGAAAGAAAGAAACTCAAACATGCTCAGCTTTTCTTAATTCATGAGTCACAGAGATCATGGAAAGGTGGATCTCATCCCATGGAAAAGAGAATAGAAAATCAGTATTCTTCTTAGGAAAGCAACTTTAGTCCTCTGTCACCAAGGCACAAACATTCTAACAACAAGAAGAAAGCTCAGTTTCTTACCACTGTAGAATTGAAACTGTACAATACCTCCTACATGGTAGCTACACAATAGACCCTTGATGAGCAAAGGAAGTAACCAGAGAAATGTAATTAATTCTAATATTATAATACATTTTTAATGAAAATAAATACTAGTGAGAAAGTAATAATTATTATTACTAAGGAAAAAAGTAGATGGTGTGGTTATGGAACTAATTATCAGCAGAAAACTAATTAATTTATATGCTATAATTAAAGATGTAAGAAAAACAATGGCACTTGGTGACTTTTCATTAAATGTGTGGTTTTGTTTATTTCAATTTCCACTTTTCAGTATGCTTCCTGGCAAGGCATCTCAAAAACTAAGAAGCGAGATGTTTAGAAGGAAATGTTCTGAAGCAAACATTCCCTAAATATTTGAGAAACAGAATGTAACAGTCAAAGTTTATGTTTTAAGAGAGACAAGAACACCTTTCTGGAGCTAAACATTAGAACATCTGGAATGATAAATGAAGACATGAAAATATCTTCAGATGGAAAACATTTTTATTGAACTCAAAATTATATTTTTATAATCTTATATGCAATGTGCTAAGAAGATAGTTTAGTAGGTAAACTATGTGCCCAACATAAACAAGGACCAGAGTTCAGGTTCTGGTAGTCCTATGGCACCACTATGCATGCTGGGCTGAGGATGGTGCTGTGTCTGTATATCCAGCTTATAGAAGATGGAGCCAGAAGACTCCAAAAACAAGTTTGCAAGCTAGAATAGACCAGATAGGGCACTGTGCTTTCAAATGATAGATATTCCTTCAGTCTTTTAGGTGGAGAATAATTGAAAAAGATACAAGATAACAAATCAGACCTCCACATGCAAATACGTACAACTCATTTACACCTTTATATGTACATGTCCTTAAATTATGGAACATCCCTGAGCCTGCACAGGCATGTACACCATACACATACACACACAAAAATAAATATTCATACACACACACACACACAAAAAAATAAATATTCATACACACACACACACACACACACACACACACACACACACATATATATATATATATATATTTTATATATATATATATATTTTATATATATATAAAATTTATATAAACTGAAAAGTTCTCAACTAGGACCGAGATATATAGAAATATGATGTCCTATTTAGGATACTCTATCATTTAAATTATATGATCATCAATAAAATCTGTACTCAAATGTACTATATACACCTCCAACAGTATATTGAAAAGGTTCTAGGAAGAGGGACTAAAATTAATGAGATGTTGGTAAGTCTGTGTAAGAATTAAATAAAATAAAAAAATGTCACGACTGCACAGAACAAAGTATAATGAGTACACGTAACACCAAAATAGTGTCAGATAAACTGTATCCATTGAACCAGATATGTCAAAACTGATCTTTTTTGTGAAGCAGTGTTTCATTTAATCAATAAAATGTACCTATAATCTTAGGTCTAATATTATTTAATTATCATTTCATAAAAAAATGAAAAAGCAATGGAAGCTATAGCTTACTCTGAAGAAAAATGTGAACAAATCCTGAGCCAACTGTCCACTGAGGCTTTTAGAGAAGCTGCAGGTTCAACTGTTAATCAGAAAGTGGGAGTTGACTTGCCTTCATGGGAAAGTAGGGGGGTGTGAAATTGCACTGAGAACACTTTAGCATTCTGCAATCTTAGCCACATATGAAGAAAAAAAATCACTCATACCAGATAAGTCTGTGCCAAACAGTAAGGGTCAGCCAACAGGACAGTCCCAATCATTTTACACCTCTCAGAAAATTTACCAGGCTTTTGAAATCATGGTAAAAGTTGCCTTTGTGTTTTCCTGAGTGTATGTTTGTACACTTTTAACATGCTGAACATGCAGTAGCCTGTGGAAGGCAGAAAAGTGTAACTGATCTCCTGAAACTAGAGTTACAGCCAGTTGTGAACTCCCATGTAGGTGCTGTGAACTGGGTCTACTAAAAGAACAACAAGGATTCTTTTTTTTTTTTTTTTAAGTCTTATCTGAGATTTTATTAAAGTGAGTTTTGACAAATAGATACCAACCATCTCCACAACCTGCTTGATGTTTGTAAATCAGATAGGAACAAAGCATGTAACATTATGGGGTTTTTTGGTTGTTTTTTTTGTTGTTGTTGTTGTTGTTGTTTTTGTTTTTTTTTTTAAGAGAATTTCTTCATTTACATTTCAAGTGTTATCCCAAAAGCCCCCTATACACCCCCCCGCCCTGCTCCCCTACCCTCCCACTCCCACTACTTGGCCCTGGCATTCCCCTGTACTGGGGCATATAAACATTGCTAGACCAAGGACCTTTCTTCTCGAATAAAGGCCAACTAGGCCATCTTCTAATACATATGCAGCTAGAGACATGAGCTCTGGGGGTTCTGATTAGTTCATATTGTTGTTCCATCTATAGGGTTGCAGACTCCTACAACTCTTGGGTACTCTCTCTAGCTCCTACATTGGGGATCCTGTGTTCTGGCCTATAGATGATTGTGAGCATCCACTTCTGCATTTGTCAGGGACTGTCAAAGCCTCACAGGAGACAGCTATATCAGGGTCCTTTCAGCAATATCCTGCTGGTATATGCAGTAGTGACTGCAATTGGTGGCTGATTATGTGATGGACCACCCAGGTGGGACACTCTCTGGATGGTCCATCCTTTCATTTAGTTCCAAACTTTGTCTCTGCCCCTCCTTCCATGTATGTTTTAATCCCTATTATAAGGAGGAATGAAGTATCCACGCATTGGTCTTTCTTGATTTTCTTGTGGTTTGGAAATTGTATCTTGGGTATTCTAGGTTTCTGGGCTAATATCTGCTTATCAGTGAGTGCATATTAAGTGACTTCTTTTGTGATTGGGTTACCTCACTCAGGATGATATCCTCCAGATACATCCATTTACTCAAGAATTTCATAAATTCATTGTTTTTAATAGTTGAGTAGTACTCCATTGTGTAAATGTACCACATTTTCTGTATCCATTCCTCTGTTGAGGGACATCTGGGTTCTTTCCAGCTTCTGGCTATTATAAATAAGGCTGCTAAGAACATAGTGGAGCATGTGTTCTTGTTACCAGTTGGAATATCTTCTGGGTATATGCCTAGTAGAGGTATTGCTGGATCTTCCAGTAGTACTATGTCAAGTTTTCTGAGAAACCGCCAGACTGATTTCCAGAGTGGTTGTACCAGCTTGCAATCCCACCAGCAATGAAGGAGTGTTCCTCTTTCTCCACATCCTCGCCAGCATCCGCTGTCACCTGAATTTTTGATCTTAGCCATTCTGACTGGTGTGAGATGAAATCTCAGAGTTGTTTTGATTTGCATTTCACTGATGATTAAGGATTTCCAGCATTTTTAAAGGTGCTTCTCATCCCTTTGGCGTTCTTCAGTTGAAAATTCTTTGTTTAGCTCTGTACCCCATTTTTAATGGGGTTATTTGAATTTCTGGAGTTCAGCTTCTTGAGCTCTTTGAAATATTGGATATTAGCCTCCTATCAGATCTAGGATTGGTAAAAATTCTTTCCCAATCTGTTGGTGCCTTTTTTGTATTATTGACAGTATCTTTTGCTTTACAGAAGCTTTATAAATTTATGTCCCAATTTTCAATTTGTGATCTTACAGCACAGGCCATTGGTGTTCTGTTTAGGAATTTTACCCCTGTGCCCATGTCTTCAAGTGTTTTCCCCACTTTCTCCCCTATGAATTTCAGTGTCTCTGGTTTAATGTGGCGGTCTTTGATCCACTTAGACTTGAGCTTTGTACAAGGAGAAAGGAATGGATCAATTCTCATTCTTCTACATGTTGACTGCCAGTTGTGCCAGTACCATTTATTGAAAATGCTGTCTTTTTTCCACTGGGTAGTTTTAGCTCCCTTGTCAAAGATAAGGTGACCCAAGGTGTGTGGATTCATTTCTGGGTCTTCAATTCTATTCCATTGGACTACCTGTCTGTTGTTATACCAGTACCATGCAGTTTTTATTACAATTGCTCTGAGGTACAGCTTGAGGTCAGGCATGGTGATTCCACCAGAGGTTCTTTTATTGTTGAGGATAGTTTTTGCTATCCTAGGTTTTTTTATTATTCCAGATGAATTTGCAAATTGCCCTTTCTATCTCAGTGAAGAATTGAGTTGGAATTTTGATGGGGATTACGTTGAATCTGTAGATTGCTTTGGGCAAGATAGCCATTTTGACTATATTAATCCTGCCAATCCATGAGTATGGGAGATCTTTCCATCTTCTGATATCTTCTTCAATTTCTTTCTTCAGAGACTTGAAGTTCTTGTCATACAGATCTTTCACTTCCTTCATTAAAGTCACACCAAGATATTTTATATTATTTGTGACTATTGTGAAGGGTAACAACAAGGATTCTTAATGACTAAGCCATATCTCTAAGGTCAAACTTTATATTTTTTCTCTCTTTCTCACATGTAAGTCAACATCGTTCTTTTTTTTTAATTTTTTTATTAGATATTTTCTTCATTTATATTTCAAATGCTATCGTGAAAGTCCCCTATACTATCCCCATGTCCTGCTCCTCTACCAACCCACTCCCACTTCTTGGACCTGGTGTTTCCCTGTACTGGGGCATATAAAGCTTTTTTTTTTTTTTTTTTAATAAATGTAAAGTCTATCTTATATAACAAGGCAGAAATAGGTCCCTTATTCTAATTTCTGTGAGATTTGTACTTCCTGTATCCAAAAAGTTAGTAGACTCTGCTAATGAACCCATCTCAGGTTGCAGATTGTGAAAGTGTATGTGTGGAAAACATTAATTACAAATTTAATTATTGTACTAATTATCATTTCTATTAGACCATATATAAAAATATAGTACCTCTAAGCAACAATTTCAATTTACAGGGCCGGAATGTGGGAAAGCTCAGCTTGGCAGTTCCTCACTGAGTCATTTGTGAGATGGAACCTCAGTCTTATCTAGTTTTAGCTATGTGGTGCATCTGATAGGCTGACATCCAGCCTAGCTTTCTCACACAGCTATGACTTGATGAAAGCTGCTCATCTGAAGTTTCAATGCACAGTGGTATGTGTAGAAGTCCTGCTAATTACAGTCATGGTCCACAGTGTCCAGATAGCTCTTCTGAGCTTGTCACAAAATGGAGTAGTCCCTTTATGAGCAGGACTTTCCCTTCCGTGATCTTGTCTTGGGAGCATGATCCTCCATATGATCTACCTGGGGAAGGTCAAGTAGTCCTTGACAGATCTACAAGTTCAGCTTCATCTATGCCAATAAGAATCCACCCAGGAAATACCCGGGATTCCTGGAATGTCTCTACATATAAATGAGGCATTAAAAGTAATTTAAACTCTAGCCAATGATTTTACAATCACCCTGAAAACTTCCCACTCTCCAAGGTACATTGATAGCCATTGTCCATCCCAAATAAATTGCATGCTTACAAGGTAAGACAGTCTGAGAGATTAGTTCCATTAAAACCCTCAGACAAGGCCTTTCTTCCCCAGTGTCCAGCACTCACTTCATCCAGCCAGATAGAGATCCTGCAGACTCCACCTTTTCAGGGATACAATTCAACCTTTAAGCCTGGTGTGTGGCAGCACCTGAGAGGAAGGAGACAAGCATTCATACCACAGTTGACAAAAATACTACAACTGGCTATTGCCTGAGATTTTTCACCTACCCCTGTCCAAAGTCCATAACAAACAACTGTCACATAGGCTTACATTTTATTGTCCAGTAACTTACTAGCTTTCTTGTCAAAGCTTCACATTTCTACACTATTTTACTTTCTGTAGTAGTTAACTACATGGGAAATGTCACTCAGTACTTCTTTAAACAAATCCCCTGTCTTAAATTCCTCTCTTCTCATGAATTCTATAGAAGTTGTACCACTGAACAGTATCAGCCAGGCTGTTGAAGATTGGCTCATAGTTTTAACCTCTTCTGTCATAAGTATTCTGATCAAGTCTTCAAGGCTGTTGTGTTTGTTATATATAGACAACTCATGTCAGCCCTTGCGACTCTTAACACTTACTTTAGCTCTGCCTCCCAATGCTTGCTTACTCTGTTCATATTTCCCTTTACATTGTAACAACCTTTCTTCCTACTTCTGGAAATTGAGGCAAGGTGTTCATGTACTAAGCAAGCACTGTACAAGGAGTCTCAACACCTGCTATGGAGATTTTGTCTATGCATCTCATCATTCCTGCATGGTCAGCACATGATCAGTTTTGTTTGTTTGTTTGTCTTTTAATCAATGGATTTACCAGTAAGTCTATTGATTTTATTGTTTTTAAAATTTCTGTACATGATGCTTTCTACATTTTAATATTTCATATTTTTCAATGTCATTTTCCTTTAATGAGCATTAAGTGCTGCCCTGGCAGCTAATTTGTTTACATTGAGATCATCCTGGTTCACCCCTCGGACCAACATATTAGTCATCCTTGAGGATGTAATAAGGTCCTTTTCCTCTAAGCATTTAAGTCATCTCTGAGTTACTTCTCTGTGCTCTGATACTACTTTAGAATTTGTTGGCTTAGATTGACTTTGATTTAATATATACAATTTTTGTATTCATATGGAAAAGGTCTTCTAGTGTTTCCCTTGATTGTCCATTGGTTTAGCTGTTTCACCATGGATGGTTAGAATTTCAATAACTCAAAATCCTTTGTGAGATTGTGCCCCAAATACTTCCATATCATTCTTTCTTAGTCTCATAGCATTTAATTACATGCAAGGATACCAGTGAGCTGAAAGGTCTTTTGTTTTCAAGTATTTGGATATTTTAATTAAAGCAATTCCACCTTTTCCATTAATTTTTTTTCTCCTCAAATTTCCCCTGTCAGAGACTTATTGAGCCAGACCTCTAGAATATCCCCTGAAGTAGGATGCATGTGTGCTTCTGATAATGCAATTTGCATTAGCTCCCATTGTCTGATGAAGTATAGTTGACTCAGAGTAGGCCAGTCACACTTAGTAATTGACAGTTTTAAACAAAACCAGGACTGTAACAACAAATTTTACACTGGAAGTGAGCCAGCTACACCATTTCCCTTCACAAATTATTCATCTTATTATTTTATTATTGTATTATTTATTCAACAGAATATGTCTAAGGACAAGATTATAAAAGAAAGGTTATTTTTCAAAATTAGCAAAAACTTCAGAAAAATAAATGCTTAGATAATCCTAACGGTTATTAATATGTAAGTTTATGTCTGTAATAATGCAAATATTAGTTTTAGACTCCTTTTGATATTATATTCAAATAAAGAGTTAGTTGTGGTTTTCCATTATGACAGCTATTATAAGTATGTATATTGATTATTTGTCTCTTTTAGGCTTACTGGGTACTTTTTCTTCTAAACATCAATAAACTGAAATAAAAAATTAAAATGCACCATGTGAATTTTTTATGATATATTACTTCATGCCAAATACATTTTCAGAAAAAGGTAGAAAGCTGGCCAATATCATGCTAGCATGAATTGAACTGTTATGTTGCCATTCTTAATGAAATACTACTCAGTATTTTATGACTAAGGGCCCAGAAGTCAGCCCAACTGGGTCTACTTGGCTTTCCTAGTTACTAACAAAGAAATTCAGCAAGTTAATTACTGCTAATTATTCTCTTTACTCACACTGAGCAGAGAAGTTATAACCAATATTGAATGTTATGAAGACAAAACCAAACTATGTGTGCTAATTTCTAGTGTAGCAACTGCCACATCTCAGTACTGAAAATGGTTAAATAATATTGTGATGTTGCTAATCTAGAAGAGAAGAATGAGAGGCAGGCGATTCTGTGTCACAAAATATTTGAACTATCTAACCTACCAATGTGATTCAGCCTCAAAATAACCATATAATCCATTCACATTCACATTACTATGTAGCACTTGCTACTAACTTCCTACATGCATGATAATGTTGTTGATATAAATTCATATGAGAAAAAGCTATATTGGGTAAGTTGGTTTTGTCTAAATCTCTATAGCAATTTGAAATGCCATCAATAGTGTATTGTAAACAATAGGAATTTCTCAGAGTTGAACACATGAAATAGGTTGTTGAAGGAAGGGGCTTCTATCTTCCCCCTTCGCTGGCATCTCTGAGTGCTCAAATAGTGACAGACACCAAGTTCTATCTAGGTATATATTAGATATATGTGGAATCTGTTCATAAAAGTCTTTGTCCCCATTCCTAATGACATTTCAAATGCTGCCTCAATCTTCTTATTCTGGCAAATATGGGTCTGGACTTAAGCACATGAATAGAATGGAGCATCAGCAATAACCCGACCATAATGAATAGCAAGTCTTTCTCTTATGTAGGGAAAAAAATCAAAATGAAAAAAATCAAAATGAAAAGCACAGACAGGTCTTTTCAGGTACCTGAAATGTTTTTTGCCAACACTAATTCTGCAGAGGGCTGAGATGCAGTTCTCTCTCTCTCTCTCTCTCTCTCTCTCGTTCTCTCTCTTTCTTTTTTTCTTCTTTCTTTCTTTCTTTCTTTCTTTCTTAAATTTTTGTTAGATATTTTCTTTATTTACATTTCAAATGTTAACCTTTTTCTTGTTTCCTCTGCTCACCAAACCACCCCCTCCTAGTTCCCTGCCCTTCCCATTCCCCTGTACTGGGCATTGAGCCTTCACAAGACCAAGGGACTTTCCTCCCATTGATGTACTACTGAGCTATTAAAAACAATGAATTCATGAAAATCTTAGGCAAATGGATGGAACTAGAAAATATGTGACTGGGAGTGAGGTAACCCAGTCACATGGTATGCACTCACTGATGAGTGGATATTAACCCAAAAGCTTGGAATACCCAAAGTACTATTCACAGACCACATGAAGCTCAAGAAGAAAGAAGACCAAAGTGTGGATACCTCAGTCCTTCTTAGAAGGGGAATCAAAATACCCAAGGGAGGACATAGAGAGACAAAGTGTGGAGCAGAGACTAAAGAAAAGGCCATCCAGAGATTGCCCTACCTGGGGATCCATACCATATACAGTCACCAATCCCAGACACTATTGTGGATCCAAACAAATGCTTGTTGACAGGAGCATGATATAGATGTCTCCTGAGAAGCTCTGCCAATGCTTGACAAGTACAGAGGTGGATGCTCTCAGCCAACCATTGGACTGAGCACAGGGTCTTCAATGGAGGAGCTAGAGAAAGGATCCAAGTAGCTGAAGGGGTTTGCAGCCCCATAAGAAGAACAACAATATGAACCAATCAATACACCTAGAACTCTCAGGGACTAAACCACCAACCAAAGAAAACACAAGGAGAGACCCATGGCTCCAGCTGCATATGAGGCAGAGGATGCAGTTCTTTCTAATGCAGCTCCTTAGCATACGTTGTAGGTATGGAGACATGTATCACTAGGTAGTTGCTGTTGCATTTCTCTCAGCCCAAGGTGAGTTACTCTGCCACAAATTTGCATCACATATTTATAGTAGTAACTTAGCTTTTACTTTTTGTTCAGTACAAACATAGTAGCTGATTTTAAAATGAAGGAAGGAGGGATGAATGAATAAACAAGGATTTCAATGTACGTGTCCTGTTGCCAATCCATTTTTTTTTTAAAGTTATGCTTTAAAAAAAAAAGACATTGTGTGATGGAAGATGTTTAAAGTCCTCATTTAAACTTCTTTACAAGTATTGTCAATGGTCTCCATACTGAGAGAGACACTCATATTCATTCAAGGGAGCTTGTGTCTTTTTTCTCCTTTTTTTTTGCTTCCTTTCTATAATGTAACTTTTGATAACAGTGTGTTAAGGAAAATATGAATAAGCTCTTATGAGAACTGCCTTATCAATAACTATAAACCAATGCCTCATTCATCTATCCTTTATGAATCTTTACTGCTCTTCCTCATAAAGTTAAAATATCTTCTACAAATAAATACTTGTTTCTTAAGAGTACCTGTGTGGAAAATTCAGATTTTACAAGGAAAATAAAGGAGTATAAATAGTAAGGAAATGCAGGAGCAGAAGATCTAAATTGTATTGCTACTTCCCTTTAAATGCTTCTGGAAGAGAAGATTAGAAGCGAAGTGATTTATCATCTATTAGTTTAAAGTAGGCAATGAACACACAAACACACACACACACACACACAGCGAGAGAGAGAGAGAGAGAGAGAGAGAGAGAGAGAGAGAGAGACTTGAATACATACAGAAAGCAACTTGTTCTTATGTTAGTATCATGGAGAAGTATATTTGATGCTCTAGAGGATGCCCCAAACACTCTCGGTTTATATAAATGGAGGAGAACCACTTTCGTGTTTATGGAGAAAAGTTCTTATGCCCAAATACTACATCATATGTAATATTAATTTCTATTACAATCTTGATTTTCCAAAATTCAGTCAATTAGGTTTTGAATATTTATTCTGTTAGATAAGAAAAAAAAAGTACTAAGATTAAATTCAAAATCCACAAACCAAAGCACAATATTTGCACATGTTTTATTATGTGACCTAAGGTAGATCATTCCTTTTTGGCATATTATGTGCATTTTCATAGACTCATAAAGCCTTTAAAGCACATAATTAGAAAAATAGCAAGTTCTTAAGAAAAAAATTATGAAAGAAATACAGAAAATGCACAGAAACCCAGGTCTGCACAGTCCTTCTGGATTGACCTAAAACAGATTTTTTTCTAGTTTTCACTTGGTTCAATGAACACATGAACCATGGTATAAAATTATCAGATTTACTGTGTGCACAAACATTTGTGTTGTACAATTTAGTGTCTGATGTGCTATCAGGATAGAGAGTTCATACACATTTTCCTTATGCATTTTAAATTTCAGCAAAATTATAATCTTAGGCATAAAATCATCCAAAGGTTTGATTTAAAATGCTTTTAAATATTCTATATTTCTTGTTTTTAAGAAAGATGAGATAATAAAAATTAACTTTGTTTTGAGATAATCATGGATTACCCATGTTTTATGTATTTAGATTTTATCATATTTCAAAATAATGAGTGATCAAAGCAGTTTATGTATCAGATACATACATAAAAACAGATATATCCTTTTATTTAAGTACAGGAGAAAATTAGGTAAAAGGTTTGAATTAAACAAAACAAAGATAAAGTGGGCTAATGGGTGATAAAGTGGGCTAATGGGTGATAAAGTTCGGACATTGTAATTCCATCAGTTCGATGGCAAAAATACTGCATTTGTCTCCACGGTGATTCCAGACAGGAAGGGAAGGCATTAATCTGTAGGGCAAAGCCTGATATTATGAACTTATCACTCATGCTAATATTAAAAGAATGGGGAAAAGGAGGAGGGGGGAGGAAGGGGAGGAGGAGGAGGAGGAGGAGGAGGAGGAGGAGGAAAGGGCAGAATGGGAGGAGGAGAAAGGTGAGGAGGGAAAAGGGGAATAGGGCTAACAGGACTGATTCAAGCCTCGGTTGTCATTAGTTCGTCCATCACTGTGACTGTGGCCAGTGCTATTCATGGCCGTCCTTTAGGTCAGAAGCCAAGAAATAGGCCACGCCTCCCTGATACTTGGGAAAAAAAAGAACTAAGCTGTCTGTGCAGTGACCTAACAGTAGCTCCTGATTTATGGTCCTGCCCAAAAGCTGGCTCCTCCGTACACTTACTTCATCATGCACAGTATGCTGAAGTAAATCAGATGATGTGAAACTACATGACAATCCTAAAACTTATAAAATGTCAGATCTTTACTTTATTTTCTGGATTTGGTCCAGAGAATTGACTGGGGTTGTAGAGTTTCTCTGAGAGAAGCCTCTGTGTTCTCCACCACTTCTAGGGCTCTCAAATGTTCTCTCAATTTTTATTCAGAATGAAGCTCTTCACCTTCCCTCTAAGGTACCATCGTGCTAGATGACTTTGTGTTGCATTGTTTCTGTCTAGTGTGTCCCTTCCACCCTGAGCCCCGTGTTGGGAATTGGTGCCCCTTTCACTATAACAAGACTCCTTGAATGGCATTGAACTGGCTTCCTTTCTGAATTGCCTGCTGTTCATCGTTTGTTACAGCTCTTAGTTTTTATCCTTCTTCCAAGTCATTTACGGATCTTAGTAGTCATGTTCCAATATTATATTCAGATATTAGGATTTTCATTTAAATCAGTATTTTAGAAATTGTTAAAACGACATTTCAACAACTGTTTTGGAATGTGATATTTATTGATGTTTTCAAACATTGTTCATGTTCTAGCAAATGCAGCATATCTAATTAGGGATTATTATTTAAGTAAGGGAATTTGTAAACAAAATAGTTTTAAATTGAATAAAATTTTACCGTACTCGGAACATTGATTCTATTATAATTTAATCTATGTAGTTACACTAGAAACTAATGATAACTGAAAACTTTCATCTGATTTGACTTTGAAGATCATTACTTAATGTATAAAGTGGTAACAACCCCATAAAAGGATAGTACACAATGCTATTGATAAAATACAGCTATAAAATGTGACAAAGTATGAGGGATTGGTTTCTTTTGATAGGCTCTATTGTATTCTTGGATTGAAAGAAAAATAAATTCTCATTTTCAAACGAGCTTTTGTTAGGCCATCACAATGCATTAATTTTTTATTGCAATGTACTGAAATTGATAAGTGAGTAGGATCAATAATATACAAATATATAATCTGTGGAAACTTTAATTTCAGAATTTGATTACAAAACTTAACAATTCTAGAATGATCTATTATAGTGTGTTCTTTTCTATGGCCTTAGAGATCAAGGTTTAATAGTAAGGTTTAAGATCTTTCTGGTTTCAGTAGTTTTTTGCTTTGTTTTTGCTTGTCTGTTTGTTTGAGTCAATATATGGGTAATGTCACCCTAAACATTTGTTCCTGTTCATAGCCATGTCAGTAGCAAACCATGCTGGTTTTCTGTAAATAGTTTGAGATGGAACCTCTAAGTGAGCCCTGCAAGTGCCCCCTTAAGATGTGACATTCATGTGCTCGCTTCCGTAGCAAATATACTAAAATTGGAAAGATGTGACATTCACTGTTAACCCTTTAACAGAAATTACAGTTGATGTAGAGCTTCACAAAATTACAAATTCTGCTTAGTACACATCTGAAAAATCATTTCTAGGACTTCTTTTCCTGAATGTAAACATTTCTTTTTTTTTTATTAGATAGTTTCTTCATTTACATTTCAAGTGTTATCCAGAAAGTTCCCTATACCCTCCCCCCTCCCGGCTCTGCTCCCCTACCCACCCACTCTCACATCTTGGCCCTGGCGTTCCCCTATACTGGGGTATATAAAGTCTGCATGACCAAGGGGCCTCTCTTCCCAATGATGGCCAACTAGGCCATCCTCTTCTATATATGCAGCTAGAGACATGAGCTCAGGGGGTACTAGTTAGTTCATGTTATTCTTCCACCTATAGGGTTGAAGACCCCTTCAGCTCCTTGGGTACTTTCTCTAGCTCCTTCCTTGGGAACCCTGTGTTCCATCTAATAGCTGACTGTGAGCTTCCACCTCCATGTTTGCCAGGCATTGGTATAGTCTCCCACAAGACAGCTCTATCCGGGCTCTTTCAGGACTATCTTGCTGGCATATGATATAGTGTCTATGTTTGGTGGCTGATTGTGGGATGGATCCCTGGCAGCCATAGACATTGGGTCCATCCTTTGGATTCAGCTTCTGAACATTTCTTTTTTTTTAGAAGTTATTATGTTCTAACTTATGGCAGAGGAAGCTAATTGCTATCGCTTCCTCCCTTGGGAGAACCTGGTGAATGAAACCACCACTCAGTGCATACAGAATTCAATGCAGCACAATTGGCTGTCCAGCTGCCTCTCTTTACCAGATCTCAGCAAACAAGCAGAATCTTTTGGCACCGTTTTTAAAAAGGTTGGATGAAGAATCATAATTTCAACTCCCTTTTAATCAGGACTTATACACTCTTGGACCCCAGTTAAAGTTATTTTGCCAAAAAGTTCAGAGATGAATTTGGATTTGACTCCTTAACAAAGGAGGGTGCAGCAAGCAGCATGTTTACTTGAGCCATGGCTTTCTTCTTAAAAGTCCTGTGTTTGTGAGAGCAAACCATGGCTTATTTTCCATTCAGCAATTCACACCAGAGTCATCATAGGAACATCTCATAAATAAATGTCAAGAACCTCTAGAATGTTTATTGCAAGCCAGGATATTATCTTTGTATTGCATACATTGCCTCTGCCATGTTTGTCTTTGGGTTATAGCGAAGGAAACTAAAGAAATCAAAACTTATATCTGTGATATTTGCAGATAGTGTATATAGTTAGCGCCAGAATTAGGATCTCTTTTGACAATTGTCAAAATATACAAAAAATACTCAGAAGTATTTGCTTTTTAATTGCTATCTATAGTGTTTTATCCTTCCAAATTTCATACTAATTCCTTTGCTTCAAAGAAACACCAATAACAAGGACAGTCTTATGTTACCACATTTGCATTTTCTATCTTGCTGAAGTGGGCTTATGCACACTGAATTTCAACATGTTTTTGTGAGTAGAATTCTCTGGCCATATTTAAGGTATATTTACAGTATTTCATAGCAGAACTACTTGCGTAAATTGTCTCAACGTTTGCCTGCATTTGGCATATCTTCTGTAACAAACATGACTACAAATACACAATGGAATTGCATATATATATATATATATATATATATATATATATATATATATATATATATTTGAAGCACATCCACAGACACACACACATACACTCACTCACTCACTCACACACATCTGAGACGAGGTGTAGTGTGCATCCCTGCCTGGCTCTGAATCCATTACACAGATCTTGATTGCCTGACCCAGGGAGTTGTACCTCCCTCTCCTCTACCTCCTGATTACTGATATGTACATGTCACTATGCTCAACTCTAAAATGACTTTAATGTTAAATGAAATTTAAAAATATATAAAAGACTCATCTCTGAATTAATTAAGTAGCATGCTTTTCATGTACTAAATTTCAAATTTTATTAAAAATATGAAAAAGTTTATTTCTTAAGTGACATTACAAAAAAATGAAAGTGTGAATATAGTTTCCCAAGAAACAAAAATTGTTTTTATCAGAAAAAATTAGGTTGATTATAGCCCTAATAATAATACATATCTTTTTTAAATTTTTGATTCATTTAATTTAATTTAAGTATTGATTAGTTATTCATATTCTTTTGTCTTCTTTTATATTAAAGGTCCTTTGCATATATATATATATATATATATGCTTCCAGTTTTTATTAGATTCCTGAGTGTAGGAACCAGTGGTTCTCTGTGTCTATATTTGCTTCTTGTTCCCCTTCAAGGACAATTCTCCTTCTCTTAGTTTAGTCCTATTCTGGTGTGTTAGTTTTTGTTTAAATTTATTTTATTTGGTTATTCGCCCTTGGAAGCTTGTTTCTTTTTTAGTGAGAGACAGAATGGGGCTACGTATGGTTGACAGTTGAGATTACTGATGAGGAAATGGGAAGAGAAATAATGATCAGGATATATTGTATGAAGAGAAAGTCTATCTTCAGAAAAAATAAAACAAAGAGAAAATAAATATGCTGAGTGCTACTATGGTGGTGACGATAACTGTTAAGATAAAAATAAGGTGAGCTAAAAAAAAAGTGCAAAATAAAATAAAAATATAGACATAAGGACAAATGAAAATGTTCTATGAGCAGCTTGGGCAGAGATAATGCTTAGCACCTTCATAGCCCATGCCATTTTATGGTCAGGAAAGCAGAGTTAGGATATTAGAAGGAAGACATGATTGGCTGCAAGTTTCTCACATGAGTCTCTTACATTGTTACTGACATTGAAATGACTGTTGAAAAACAGAGTAGTATCAGGGAGAGCTTTATTATTTATTTATTTCGTGACTATATTTGTGTATTTGCATGTGTGTATCTGTATATCTGTGCACAACTCTGTTACTGGGTATATGCTGAGATCAGAAGATAACATGTAGGGTCCAGAGATTGAATATAGTTTATAAGCCCCTAAATAAATAGTTTTAAATATTTGTTACTATATAATATTTAAATTTTTAATATTTAATTTTAATATTTCTCCAATATCATAAGTGATATTTTAGTAATCAATATAGAATTTTATTTTAAAATATATATTTTTAAAAATATCATTAAAACCTTACTGTGGTTTCTTATCACTTCTTCATAAGAATAACAAAAACACAGTTTTATTTAATACACATTCCATTTGTCCATATAAGATTACATCTTTAATGAGGACTGTATTGTGCATCTAGTTATTTTTGCAGAAGTCACATCAGTCACATTTATTACAAAGTCCCTCCATGTGGTAAATGATTTAAGTAAGATGAGCATATATTGTAAGCCTGTTTATCTTGTGGGTGTTCAGTAAATGACATTGAAACGGATGATTGGCAGTGAATTCAGTTCAATGAAGTAGACTTTTATTGACAGTTAAGGACATAAAAATGATGAAAATATTGAATCCAATCTAGAGCAGTTGAATATATTTTTCTGGAAAGATATTTTTGTAACTAGATAAAAGAATATTTACTGTTTCATAAATCATCAAATCATCAAATATTATGCAAAGATAGTAATGCATTACATGATATGTATGGCTGTGGATAATGTACATTCTTGATTTTGTTCTGAATTCCAAAGTGAAAGTCCAAACAATAATAAGGAAAGGGCCACACTTTTGGCAAATGCTCCTTTTGTGAGAATAAAAGTGCAAAGAAAGATTCTCTTTAGTGAGTGGAAATATTTGTTTTTTGCATGCATGCATAGGCTTGTATGTGCCAGTTTCTGAGTGTGTGTGTGTGTGTGTGTGTGTGTGTGTGTGTGTGTGTGTGTATGAGAGTATGCATGTCTGTTTGTCATATGCACTTTATGAAGATAGTTGATGATAACATTTGTTTTTCTTTCTGCTTTATTGAAAATAGAATCTTTTCTCATACAATATATCATGGTTACAGTTTTCTTACCTTCTACTCCTTCCAGTTACTGACGGCCTCCTCTTCTGTCCATATCCACTCCCTTTTTGTCTCTCATTAGAGAAAAATGGTCTTCTAAGAAATAACAAAAAAGCTTAACAAATCAAAATATAAGAAGATAAATAAAGCCGGGCATGGTGGCGCATGCCTTTAATCCCAGCACTCAGGAGGCAGAGGCAGGTGGATTTCTGAGTTCGAGGCCAGCCTGGTCTACAAAGTGAGTTCCAGGACAGCCAGGGCTATACAGAGAAACCCTGTCTCAAAAACAAAAACAAACAAAAAAAGAGATAAATAAAAAAGAATTATCATATTGAAGTTGCACAAAGCACACCAACAGAAAGAAAGAATCCAAGAGGAAGAGGAAGTGCAAGTATCACAGACATACTTGTTCACACAGTCAGGAATCCCACAAAAATAATAACTTAAGTCTGTAATATATGCTCAGTGGATCCATGTCTGCCCTGTGCTTGCTGCTTCAGTCTCTGAATTCCTATGAGCTTTGCTTAGTTTACTTAAGGGCTTTGGTTTACTACTGTACTCCTGTCCCTCTGGCTCTTACACTGTTTCTAGCTCCTCTTACACAGAGTCCCTTGAGTCTGAAAGGAGAGATTCAGTGGAGTGCTGGGTCTGGCACAGATGTGTAAGAGGAAGTGTGACACAGTCCCTGATGCTGGAGCATCACTAGGCCATTGATCCTTGCCTGTGCTTATGACTGCTGTTGCTGATATGCTCTCTCTCTCTCTCTCTCTCTCTATATATATATATATATATATATATATATATATATATATCTTTTATATATATCTTTTATATATATCTTTTTTATATATATATATCTTTTTCTGGGGAATATACTCCCCTCATTACCCAGACCTAATCATTCCATTATAAATATAACAGATTCAGTCTCAGGTATGAGAAATTGAAGTGGTTATGAAACTGTGGAGAACAAGGAATAGATCTTCTACTTTGTCTTTAGGGCCATGGGAAAAGATCTAGACAATACAATCACACAGTCCATAAAAGTCTACATGGTCCTGTGCAGAAACTGCTTATTTTGAAACTTGGCCTTGAACTTGGAATTATATGAGGAGATACAATACAATTACGTTCTGGTCCAGTGACTACTGCATTATTTAGCTAGGGTGAGATTGGGAACATTAAAGATAGAGAGTTAAAGTGGTCTCAAGAAAAGGTATGAATAAAAAAGAAAGAATCTATAGAAAACAAGGAAATGAAATATAGGTTTAACTTATAGGAGAAAGGTGTGCATATACTCTCTATATATACTCTTATAGGAGAAAGGTTTGTATGCACTCTATGCAAGGAGAGTGCATGAGGCCATGGAATTGCTAGAATAAGAAAACAAAAGTGAGAGAATTAAAGATGTACAAGCATATAAAAAAGTTAGTACTTCATTCTCCTAGTTGCTTAAAGGATGGAAGATCCTACTCCACTTACATAAATTTTAAAACATTGTAATAGATTATTTTAACCTTGGGAATCTGTCCCCATTCAGTTCTTACATGAAAGTAGTTACTAAAGACTAAATAGTATACATGAAAGTAGTATACTATTTGCTATACTAGGAAACTGCAAGCCTTATGCTCAGCTACCCATGAAAAACAGCCTGTATACAACTAAAGAACATGTGCCTTTGCTTTGCATTTAGTTTCTGTTTTAAGGAAGCTGCTGGGATTAGAATTAATGATCTGGGATTCATAAAATGTATGTAAATTTAAAGATTTCTAAAAAATATTGATAATATTCAAAATCTGGATGATGTAACTTTAGCAAATAAAAGACTGGGTTCAGGCTCTTTGGTCTGGAGAAGGAAAAAGAATGATGAGAGGAAAGAAGACAAAGAGAGTGAAAATGGAGGAAAAAGTAAAAGAAGAATTAGGACCACTCCCATTACTGCCTTTCTCATGACATTCCTCATGCTGAAGTTGGACCTTAGTAATGGAGATACCGGTACCATTGAGGCTGTTTCTTTTTGTACAATGTCTGGGTCTGGCTCTATATTTGTGCCCATGTGATGCTGGAGAAAGTTTCTTTGATGGCTGAATAAAGCCAGATACTCATTTAAGTATAGTAAAATATCATCAGGTTATTTTATCAGGTTAAAAGAACATCAAGTTATTTCATCACTTTTTAAAAAACACCACTGGCATTTGGTTTTGCTCTATTTTTCTGGGCTATCAACTATCTGATTATTGGTCAATCAAGCAATATGAAGTATTGGTTCCATCTTCTGTAGTGAACTTCAACTCAAATCAGACATTGCTTAGTTACTCACAAAAGTTTTGTACCATCATTGCCCTAGCATAATTTTCAGGCTGAATATTACTACATATCAAAGACCTTCTGACTGGCTTTGTGTTTATACTTCTCTTTTGGTAGCCTTCAGGGTTTCTTCCCATACCAAAGATAATAAAGATAAGAGAATGTTTGGGTGAAAGTTCTATGTAGGCACCATCTTAAATTTTATACATTCATTAAGTTGTGTGTGTGTTGTCTTCAGTGATAGGGCATTACTGTCAGTTTGTAAAGGGCAACTTAATATCTTAGCAACAGCTTGAGTTGTTTGAGAATTTGAACCCCATTAGCCAACAACTCAATTGGATATGAGTTGCAGTACTGATAACTTTATTTGATGGCAAGAGATGGAAAGTTGTGTCTCTTTCTTCCTCCTTGAAGTCTTTATCAGGATAACCTGATGATGTGAACATCAGGATTGTTTATATTTTAGGAAGTTAATATACATTAACCCTCAAATGTCCATGAATTCGTGAAATATCATTCTAAACCCCCTCTCTCAACTCTCTTTCCTTCCACCTCCAGACATGATTATCCTGTTCCTGTCCCTCCTGGTCATGCTCATTCATTAAGTGCATTCTACTTCCCCTCCAAGGGAGATCAATGAGTCTCCCTATTCCACCTTTAGTGACATTTTACCAACTCTATAGCCATTAGAAGACTAATATTCAAAATAGGTAAAGAACTCAAGAAACTAGATACAAAAAAAAAAAAAAAAAAACAATAACTCAGCTTAAAGTGGGGGTACAGATTTAAACAGAGAATTCTTAATAGAGAAATCTCAAATGGCTGAGAAACACTTAGGAAATGTTGAATACCCTTAAACATCATGGAAATGCAAATCAAACTTGTTCAGGATTTCATCTTACACCTGTCAGAATAACAAAGATTAATAACCCTTACTTATGTTAGCAAAGATATGGAGCAAGGATAACATACATCCATTGTTGGTGCATGCTTGACTTCTGTTCTGGATGCTGGATGCTAGATGTTAGTGGGGATCCATTGGGCCCTGGCCTGGACAGAGCAAACAGACCTCTCAAGTTGGGGGAATGTCTCAGAGTCAGTCAGGTTCCTGCATCCAGCTGAGTGAGTCAGGTCAAGGATCAAAGACCAAAGGTTCAAGAAAGAAAACTCTCCTCTGGAGTGCTACAGCTCAATAAGGCAGTTATTTTCAAATGATCTTTGGTGAAATAACTCATGTACTTTACCGTTTGTGGATAGGAACTTATAAATGTTTTGGAGTAGGTTGAGACCTAGAGGCGGATGCTTTCTTTGGGTTGGGTCTAAGATGTTAGGGATGCCTCATCTGCATACGGAAGGACTTTAGGTGTTATCCTTATGTCTTTGTATCTGAGTGTCAAAGTTCTCTTAATGGGTGTCATGGCCTGTAAGAACCTGGTGGAGCATAGATTTCAATGCCTACCTCTTTCAATTATGAGAATTTCTAGTGTTCCTGAATCCTCTGGACCTTACCAGGTTTTCTGTCTGGAAACAAAGTCCACTGACACACAGGTGGGAGTGCAAACTTGAACAGCCACATTGGAATAAGTATGGTGGTTCCTCAGAGAAATAGGAATAGATTTACCTCAAGGTCCAACTCTACTACCTTCAGAATATATCTAAAAGATACTCCATAAGGATCTTGCCTCAAGGACACCTGCTCAACCATGGCCATTGCTTTCCTATTCACAATAGCCAGAAACTGGGAATAACCCTGATATATTTCAACAAAAGTATGGATAAGGAAAATGTGGGGCACTTGCCCAATATCATATTATTTAGCTGTTAAAAAATGACATCATGAATTTTCAACCAAATGAATGGAACTAAAAAACAAACAAAAACAACAAAAAATCAGCCAAATGAGCTAACCCAGAAAGCCAAAAATAAATATGATATGCAGTTGCTTTAGTTGCTTATATATGGATATCAGCTGTTAAATAAATAATAATGAATGATAATATTTGTAATATTCTGGGAAAAATGGGACATTAAAAAGAAGTTAGTAGTGAGTTACCATTATCCAAAATTTAGGATTTGGTGCTAAGTGTGAAGATGAAAAATAATAATGTTTGGCATAAAAAGAAGGTTGTGGAATATATTTTTAGCTAAACAGCATATTCCATTTTTGTTTATCTAAATAGCAAGAAGCCTTAAGTCATAGTGCATTCACTATATGAAGAGCATCTTTCAGGTTGTGTTTAGTGTTCACAGACCAAGTGAAGAACAATATGGAGTTCAGCTCAATTATCTGGATTATAAGGAAGATACAGATTTCAGGAACTAGGATACCATGGCATAAAGGTAAAGTTCAATTTACTGATACCACCTCCTAAGAATCAGTTCATTTTAAGCCAACTAGCAAGCTAAGTCCCTCTCTTTTTTTTCTCCTACTCCATTTAAAAAGTAGGAGGCATACCATTCTTACCATTTTTACGTAATCATGGCTTCCTCCAATGTGCTCCTCTTGGCCCTGTCTTAGAACAAAGACTATATGATATGTTTCCATGGGTACCTATAAGCAATGTATAGCAACTGTAATTTGTGCCAAAGTGAAGAAGATTCTACATATTTATACATTTAAAATGTGCTTTTTCTCTTGAAACACATGGCTCTAAATGATATACCTTTATCACATTCCTTCCAACATAGCTCAGGGAACCCTATACAGAAGAAGGAAGAAGGAGTTGGGCAGAGAGGGGATAATAGACCAGAAGACAAAGGCCCTCTAAAACAACTTAGCAAAGCTCCTATGAACTCACATAGACTGAAGCAGAGCACTGGCTTGTATGGGTTTGCACCAGGTGTTTTGAAGATAGACTATAGCTTTCAGTTTAAAACTCTTATGGAACTCCTGAGTGTGTGAACGAGGGGGTCTGATTTCTGTGTCTCTCTTGACATGTCTTTCTTTTCCATTGGCTTGTCCTGTCCAACACCAATATGTTGGTAATTTTGGTTTGTTTGTTGGTTTCATCTTATGATATTTTGTTTTGTTGTCATCTCATAGAAGCCTGTTCCTTTCTAATGAAAGACAGATAGGAAAGTAGATCAATTCTGGAGGGGATGTGAGGAAGAACAGGGAAGAGGAGAGGGAAGGGGAAACTATCATCAGAATGTATGGTCTAAGTAAAGAATCTAGCATTCAGTATTATTTTAGCTATCCTGTTTTGTTGTTTGTTTCCATATGAAGCTGAAAATTGTCTTTTCAAATTTTGTAAAGAATTGTGATAGGATTATGATAGAAATTACATGAATCTGTAGAGTGTTTTAGGTAGGATGGTAGGCTTTTCTTTTTCTTTATTAACTCTATTGATTTGTGAGTATGGGGCATCTTCCCATCTTCTGTTGTCTTCTACAGTTTCTTTTGTCAATGACTTAAAGTTTTTATTATATGTCTTTTATTTGCCCAGTTAGAGTTAATATATATATATATATATGAATGAAAGATATGTGAAAACTATTATGAAAGAGTCTCTTTCCCCAATTTCTTTCTCTTTCTGTTTGTCATATGTATTACTTGCCACAGAAGGGGCAACTGTCATTAAGATATATTTTATAAATAATCTATTTTTAATAAAAGGGGAATATAATGTCACTTCTCTAAATGGAAAAAGATATGGAGAGTGTGTGGTGGTATTTTAGTACACAACTATGGCAATAATTGATTGTTAGGCTGAAGTTCACAAAAGTAAGAAGGAAAGAGACTGATATGTAGGATGAAGCAGACACCTTATAACAAGGTTAAGTGCATCTTTACATCATTGCCTCTCAGTCAGCCAGTCTTTTTTATTGATAGATATTGAAGTGTATATTGATGGATTTGATTCCCAAGGCAGTTTCTTATGCTTCTCATGACTACCTTTCTTCCTCTCTGTGGTGTGTGTGTGTGTGTGTGTTTGTGTGTGTGTGTGTGTGTGTGTGCTCACACAGGCACTAATGTACATAAAATGAAAAGTCCAAAGGTTAATAGCCAGCAACCCCCAGGTGTTTTCTAATTTCTACATCCTCATTTCAATCTTTAGATTCAAGCTTTATTAGAGTTGGCAGTATCCAAAGTAGAATCTCATGCTTGAGGAACAATCGTCTAAAGACTCATCTTACTAGTCTGCTTGATTTTTAAAAACCTGATTCCACAGTTAATGCTAATTATTTTTTAATCAAGTTCCAGACTCCCTTACTGTCTTGCTTGCTTGGACTTTTGTCAGGATTCAATTATCCCTTCTTCATTTCTCCTGATCATTTTTACATTTTATTCTTCACATTTTATATTGTGCCTGGTCTTCAATACCTTTACTCAGACTGTCTTGTATGTGGATCAGTTAAAATATTTACTCTCTTCAGTGCAATTTTGTGTCCCTCTGCCATGCTTTCTTTCATTTCTTATCAAAAGACTAATTTAGAAATTGTATGGGACAAATCTCAATTTGTGTTAGCATTTACTTATATCGTTATTTTAAAATTCATTTGTCCCCTCTATTGTCTAATTTGAATATCTCAATAATTTTTTAAAAAAATTTTAACACCCCAGATGTTGCAATAATATATAGAAGACTGACTTCTAAGATTATCACTAAACACATTTTTTTTTCTTTCAAAGGAATTTGATACAAACTTCTGCAGGAGTCATTGTTTTCTACTCTTAGAAATTCCACAGGTCATCTTCCACTCAAATCTGGCTGAGGGTCCCAAGGTCCTCAGAGGACTCTCCATGCCACAGGGGCCCTGGCACACCCAAGGCCTTGGGATCACTGGTGAGTGGAAAGCAACATCAATTCCAAAGAATCCCGGAGGGTCTTGTGCCAGCAGGAACAGGGGCAAAGGAACCATGCCTGACCAGAGGCTGGGATTACTTCCTGTTGGGCCCATCCCCAAGCCATCTTCAGCACAAACCAGGCAGAGGGGAAGGGTCCAAGGTCCCCAGAGTAATCTCCATGCCTCAGGCCCCCTAGTACACCCAGAACCTTGGGATCCCTTGAGAGCACATGGGTGGCAGAAGCAACAGAGCTTCTTGGATAGGGTCCCTTTGGGCCTTGATCCTCAGACAGGAGACAGAGCTGAGACCTAGACCTCAGGGCACTTTCCTTGCCAGAGGAGAGTCTGCCTCCAGGGAGGGCTCTGACCCCAAGACTCAGGAAGTAGATCAGAGCTCCAGACTTCTGGACATCTTACCTGCAAGAGGAGAGCTTGCCTGCAAAGAGTGCTCTGACCAATGGGACTCAGGTGAGAGTTGGACTTCCACGAGTGCTGACAGAGGCTAACAGAATCACAGGAGGAACAAGCTCCAGCCAGAGACAGCTGATCATCTAACATCAGAGATTAATAGATGGCAAAAGGCAAACATAAGAAAACTATTAACAGAAACCAAGACCATTGGGCATCATCAGAACCCAGTATGCCCAGCACAGCAAGTCCTGGATACCCCAACACACCTGAAAAGCAAGACTCAAATTTAAAATCATATCTCATGATGGTGGTAGAAGATTTTAAGAAGGACATTAATAACTCAAAGAAATAGAGAACACTGTGAAACAGGTGGAAGCCCTTAAAGAATTACAGGAAAACATTGCTAAACAAGTAGAAGTCTTTAAAGAGGAAACACAAAAATCCCTTACAGAACTACAGGAAAACACAACCAAACAGGTGATAGAATTGAACAAAACCATTCAAGATCTAAAAATGGAAGTAGAAACAATAAAGAGAACCCAAAGGGAGACAACTGTGGAGATAGCAATCCTAGGAAAGAAATCAGGAACCATAGATGCAAGCATCAGAAACACAATACAGGAGATGGACGAGAGAATATCAGGTTCAGAAGATTCCATAGAGAACATGAACACAAAATCAAAGAAAATGCAAAGTCCAAAAAGATCCTAACTCAAAACATACAAGAAATCCAGGACACAATGAGAAGACCAAACCTATGAATAATAGAAGTAGATGAGAATTAAGTTTTTTTAACTTAAAGGGCCAGTAAATATCTTCAACAAAATTATAGAAGAAAACTTCCTTAACCTAAAGAAAGAGATGCCCATGATTATACAAGAAGCCTACAGGACTCTAAATAGATGGTACCAGAGAAGAAATTTCTCCCAAACTTAATAATCAGAACAGCAAATGCACTAAATAAAGTCAGAATATTAAAAGCAATAAGGGAAAAAGGTCAAGTAACATATAAAGGGAGGCCTATTAGAATTACAACAGATTTCTCACCAGTGACTACGAAAGCCAGAAGATCTTGGGCAGATGATATTCAGACCTTAAGAGAACACAAATGCCAGCCCTGGCTACTATACCCAGAAAAAAACTCTCAATTAATATAGATGAAGAAACCAAGGTATTCCATGACAAACCAAAATTCACACAATATCTTTCCACAAATCCAGTCCTTCAAAGGATAATAAAGGGAAAACTCCAGTGCAAGGACAGAAATTATGCCTTAGAAAAAGCAAGAAATAATCCTTCAACGAACCTAAAAGAAGACAGCCACAAGAACAGAACCCCAACTCTAACAACAAAAATAACAGAAAGCAATAATTACTTTTCCTTATTATCTCTTCATATCAATGGACTCAATTCCCTAATAAAAAGACATAGACAAACAGACTGGCTATATAAACAGGATCCAACATTTTGCTGCATACAGGCAACTCACCTCAAGTACAAAGACACAATAACTCACAGTAAAAGGCTGAAAACAATTTTCCAAGCAAGTGGTTCAAAGTAGCAATCTAGAGTAGCCATTCTGATATCAAATAAAATTGACTTCCAACCAAAAGTTATCAAAAAAGACAAGGAAGTACACTTCATAATCATCAGAGGTAAATTCTACCACGATGAACTCTCAATTCTAAATATCTATGCTCCAAATGCAAGGGCATCCACATTCATTAAGGAAACTTTAGTAGGGTTCAAAGCACACATTGCACCTCACACAATAATACTGGGAAGCTTCAAGACCCCACTCTCATCATTGGACAGATCCTGGAAACAGAAAATAAACAGAGACACATTAAAACTAACAGAAGTTATGAAAGAAATGGATTTAACAGATATATACAGAGCATTTTATCCTAAAATAAAAGGATATACCTTCTTCTCAATCCCTCATGGTACCTTCTTAAAATTTGACAATATAATTGGTCACAAAACAGGCCTCAACAGGTACAAAAATATTGAAAATATCCCATGCATCCTATAGATCACCATGGAATGAGGCTGATCTTCAATAACTACATAAATAATAGAAAACCAACATTCATGTGGAAGCTTAATAACAATGTACTCAATTATACCTTGGTCAAAGAAGAAATAAAGAAATTAGAGACTTTTTAAAGTTTAATGAAAATGTATCCACAACATACCCAAACTTATGGGACACAATGAAAGCAGTCCTAAGAGGAAAACTCATAGCTCTGAATGATTCCAAAAAGAAAGTAGACAGAGCATAGACTAGCACCTTGACAGCACACCTAAAAGCTCTAGAACAAAAGGAAGCAAATTGAACCCCCCAGGAGTAGAAGGCAGGAAATAATCAGACTCAGGGCTGAAATCAACCAAGTGGAAACAAAAAGAATCAACCAAACCAGGAGCTGGTTCTTAGAGAAAATCAATAAGATAGATAAGCCCTTAGCCAGACTAACTAGAGGGCACAGGAAAGTATCCTAATTAACAAAATCAGAAATGAAAAGGGAGACATAACAACAGAAACTGAGGAAATTCAAAACATCATCAGATCCTATTACAAAAAGCTATACTCGAAAAACTGGAAAACCTGGATGAAATGGACAATTTCTAGACAGATACCAAGTACCAAGGTTAAATCAGGATCAGATTAATGATCTAAACAGTCCCATATCCCTTAAAGAAATAGAAGAAGTGATTAATAGTCTCCCAACCAAAAAAATCACAGGACCAGATGGGTTTAGTGCAGAGTTCTATCAGACCTTTAAAGAAAACTTAATCCCAATTCTCCACAAACTATTCCACAAAATAGATGCAGAATATCCTCTACCCAATTCATTTATTATTATTTATTATTTAAGCCACAATTATTTTTACACTTAAACCACATAAAGACCCAACAAAGAAAGAGAACTTCAGACCAATTTCCCTTATGAACATCAATGCAAAAACACTCAAAAAATCTTCACAAACCGAATCCAAGAACATATCAAGATGATCATCCATCATGATCAAGTAGGCTTCATCGCCGGGATGCAGGCATGGTTTAATATACTGAATTCCATCAACGTAATCCACTCAAACAAACTCAAAGACAAAATCCACATGATCATCTCATTAGATGCTGAGAAAGAATTTGACAAAATCCAAAACCCCTTCATGAGAAATGTCATGGAAAGTTCAGGAATTCAAGGCCCATACCTAAACATAAGAAAAACAATATACAGCAAACCAGTAGACAACATCAAAAAATGGAGAGAAACTTACAGCAATCTCACTAACATCAGGGACTAGACAGGACTGCCCACTTTCTCCCTACCTATTAAATACAGTACTAGAAGTCCTAGCCAGAGCAATTTGACAACAAACGATATCACAGGAATAGAAAATGGAAAGAAAGAAGTCAAAATATCACTGTTTGCAGAAGATATGTAAGTGACCCTAAAAATTCCACCACAGAACTCCTCAACCTGATAAACAACTACAGCAATGTGGCTAGATATAAAATTAATTCAAACAAATCATAAGCCTTCCTCTCCTCTAAAGGATTAACAGGCTGAGAAAGAAATTAGGGAAACAACACCCTTCACAATAGTCACAAATAATATAAAATACCTTCGTGTGACTTTAACTAAGGAAGTGAAAGATCTGTATGGTAAGAACTTCAAGTCTCTGATGAAAGAAATTGAAGCAGATCTCAGAAGATGGAAATATCTCTCATATTCATAGATTGGCAGGATTAATATAGTAAAAAGGGCTATCCTACCAAAACAATCTACAGATTCAATGCAATCCCTATCAAAATTCCAACTCTAACTCTAAACAGAGTTAGGAAGTGCAATTTGCAAATTCATCTGCAATAACAAAAAACCTAGGATAGCAAAAACTCTTCTCAACTATAAAAGAACCTCAGGTGGAATCACTGTCCCTGACCTCAAGCTGTACTACAGTGCAATTGTGATAAAAACTGCATGGTACTGGTACAGGGACAGACAGGTAGATCAAGGGAATAGAATTGAAGTCCTAGAAATGAACCCACCCACCTATGGTCACTTGATCTTTGACAAGGGAGCTAAAACTATCCAGTGGAAAAAAAGACAGCATTTTCAACAAATGTTGCTGGCTTAACTCGGTTATCACATAGAAGAATTTGAATTGATCCATTCTTATCTCCTTGTACAAAGCTCAAGTTTAAGTGGATCAAGGACCTCCACCTAAAATCAGAAACTCTGAAACTTATAGAAGAGAAAGTGGATAAGATCCTTGAAGGTATAGGCACAGGGGAGAAAAATCCTGAAGAAAACAACAATGACATGAGCTCTAAGATTGAGAATTGACAAATGGGTCCTCATAAAATTGCAAAGCTTCTTTCTGTAAGGCAAAAGACACTGTCAATAAGACAAAAAGGCCACCAACAAATTGGGAAAGAATCTTTACCAACCCTAAATCAGATAAGAGACTAATTTCCAATGTATACAAAGAATTCAAGAAACTGGACTCCAGAAAATCAAATAACCCCATTAAAAAATGGGACATAGAGCTAAACAAAGAATTCTCAACTGAGGAATACCTAATGGCTGAGAAGCACCTGAAAAAAATGCTCAACATCGTTAATCATCAGGGAAATGCAAATCAAAACAACCCTGATATTCCACCTCACACCTATCAGAATAGCTAAGATCAAAAACTCAGGTGACAGCAGATGCTGGAAAGTATGTGGAGAAAGAGGAACACTCCTCCATTGTTGGTGTGATTGCAAGCTTGTAATCAGCTTTCGGATCCTCAGAAAATTAGACATCATACCACAAAAGATCCAGCAATACCTCTCCTGTATATATGTCCAGAAGACTGGTAATAAGAACACATGCTCTACTATGTTCATAGCAGCCTCACTTATAATAGCCAGAAGGTGGGAAGAACCCAAATGTCCCTCAACAGAAGAATGGATACAAAAAAATGTGGTACATTTAAACACTGGAGTACTACTCAGCTATTAAAAACAACGAATTTATGAAATTCTTAAGCAAATGGATAGATCTGGGGGTATCATTCTGAGTGAGGTAACCTAATCACAAAAGAACTCACATGTTATGCACTCACTAATAAGTGGATATTAGCCTAGAAATTTAGAATACCCAAGATACTATTTGCAAAACACATGAAACTCAAGAAGAATGAAGACCAAAGTGTGGATACTTCTTTCCCTCATTAGAATGATGAATAAAATACCCATGGAAGGCTACAGAGACAAAGACAAAATATTACAGAAACTAACTTTGAGCTGAGTCAAAAGGATGGACCATCCAGAGACTTCCCCACCCAGAGATCCATCCATCCCATAATCAGCCATCAAACCCAGATTCTATTGAATATGGCAGCAAGATTTTGCTGAAAGGACCCTGATACAGCTGTCTTTTGAGAGGCTATGCCCAGTGCCTTGCAAATACAGAAGTGGATGCTCACAGTCATCTATAGGACGGAACGTAGGGTCCCCAGTGGAGGAACTAGAGAAAGTACCCAAGGAGCTGAAGGGGTCTGCAACCCGATAGGTGGAACAACATTATGAACTAACCAGTACCCCCAAAGCTTCTGTCTCTAGCTGCATATGTAACAGAAGATGGCCTAATCGGCCATAATTGTGAAGAGAGGTCCTTTGGTCTTGCAAGCTTTATATGTCCCAGTACAGGGAAGCACCAGGGCCAAGAAGTGGGATTGGATGAGTAGAGGAGCAGGGAGGTGTAGGGTATAGAGTACTTTTGGGATAACATTTGAAATGTAAATGAAGAAAGTATCTAATAAAAAATTGAAAAAAAATAGAAATTCCACAGGTAACAAACATTGTTGCTGACTTGAATGAGGAGGAGTCTGGATTATTTAGAAATTTAATACATTCATGTAACACACAAATATTTACTATGGTTATATGTTTTGTATATCACAACTAAAGAAAAGCACTGGAGTCTGAATTTTCCTCCTGGTGAACAATGGGAGTTGGTATTTGTAAGCACGGGTTCTAGAGCACACACAACAAAGTTCACAAAGGCCAGTGGTACATGGTTTGAAAGAGGAAGGCACAGGAAATGTCTGGTTATATAAAAAGATCTAAGAGGCAAGATTTCTTTGTGTGTCACATGGCATGGTCATTTAACAGTAGTAATTATTAAGTTTATTTAAGACTTTTTTTGGCCAAATTACCAAGTACCATTTACTCCTATTTGAAGCCATAAGGTCTAATTTGTGTACTTTCTCTCTCTCTAGATCTTTCCAATGCTGTTAAGATTCTAAAATACATACATTTATACAGAGCATAAAATAAATATAAATACTCAAATAACTACATTATTGTGGGGCAACAGGCTACTCACAGACAGTCTGGTCTCCAGTCGAGCTGAGGTCTTGAACCCTGATAGGACCCAGTGCTGGTAATTTCCTACTACATGGGAAGGAAGGCATTCCCTCATGTCTCATGGACCCCTGGCTTCTGTTGAAGTTACTCCCCCCACAGCCCTCACAGGAGAGGTGTGGCTATCAGTCCCTTAGGAACAGCACTAAGCCTTCCCATATGCAAATAAGGTTTCCCCCAAACTCTCAGTCTAAGCCAATGAGAGGTATCTGCTTTCAAACCCTGAATCACCCCCCAGAACTGTATATAAATCCATCCAGGGAATTAAAGGTATGTGAGAACTATTCCTTTGTCTGAATCTTTTGTTGCAAGAGCTCTATATAGCACTTGGGAAGAGATCTCTCCAGAAGAGCTACCTGAGGTCCCACTGCACTCCTTACTGGATAGTCAGCTTTTCATCTGCTCAGCCAACAACCCAGTCAGTTCAGAGCAGATCAGAGTGACCAAGGGACCTGGAAGGCATGGCAGAGACTTTGTTTTCCTGCCTTTACTTGCTTCCCTTCCCTAGAACCCTCATACCTGGCCTGGAGAGAGATCTCCATGGAAAACTTCTGGTAGCCAGGCCCACATCTGGCACCCAACTTGGGGCATGAACCCATGACGTTGAGATTAAGAGTCTCATGCTCTACCAACTGAGCTACTTATTTTATGTAATATATAAGCACAAATATTTAAAAATTAATATTGTAATATGGAGAAAAGCACATTATATGGCTTCTAATTTTAGTACATGAATCATTATATTAGAGTATAATATTATTCTAGTGGTGTGATTTATTTGGTGATAAATCTGGTTTTATGTTCTATTTTTTCCACAGTTTTCAACATCACAAACATTTTATTTAACCACACTAACTCCTAATTCCTAATCTGTAACACATGGAAGTAGCCCTGAGTGTTTCAGATTTGAACACGTATGTAGACTGTGAAGTCCAAGCCTTCTGTGAACATTTAATCAATGCCACCTTCCTTTCTCTACACGTTTCCCAACTTCAGGACAATCACTGGGCTTGTGTTGCTATGTTGAAGATTTGGAGGTGAGAGTCTTCCCCTATTAATCTTTGCCTCTCTGGAGATAATCAAATTTGTTGATCATGGTAGATTAAAATTGGTATTGTGAGTTGATAGAAATAAGTATTTTATTGATATAAGAAAGTATGGAAGGGAAGAAGAGAAACAAGAAGAATTGAATACTGGAGAGAGCTGTGGATGAAGAGTACACAGAAAGTAATCCCAATGGAAAAGTACACCCTTATGTTTCACTGAGACAGAAATAGGGCCTGAAGGAAGCTCTCCTTGCTCTTTGTGTAGATGACACCAGCTCAGTTCTTAAAACCCTCATCAAGTATTTTATATTCCCCTGTAACTTCAGATCCAGAGATCTCAATGCTCTCTCTGCGCAAGCATAACTGTAAACACACACACACACACATACACACACACACACACACACACACAGAGACAGAGAAAGACAGAGATACAGAGAGAGACAGAGACAGAAACAGAGACAAAAGAGTGAGACAGTGAGAGAAAGTGGAATAGAGACAGAGAGACAGAAAAAGAGAGAATTTAATATAAATTAAATTTTGGAAAAGAACAGAAATACATGTCATCTCATTAATCATTTCAGTGTGTTATTTAATTTTTAGTTAATAATAATTTTTCTGTATACAACTATATATTTCTTTAAGGCTCACAGGAGTCTGATTAGTCCAAACATTAATTGACTCCAAATCTGGGGCATTATACTCAGATCTTACACTGAAGCTTACATACCTATTAGCACCATATGATAACTGAAGACACACTTAAAGCTTACGTTTACATCACGATCCAGAGAGCAAAATTGTATTCAAAGTCTGTCTAGTTTAGGATCCTTTAGGTACAGTCTGTCCTAGTTTTACCCAACTGGCTGGAAAAGGCTTTTGTTTGAATTCATGACAAATGATCGAAGGAATGTTTAACTGTGAGTCGCTTTAGAACATTCAACTTTGACATTGCTTATTTCAACATTTGTTGGAATAAATGATGTCAGAGACATCAAAAAAGTATTACTTCCAGAAATAAAATATGATAGGCAAAAATGAAGCATCTGTTTTATTAAAATAAAGCTTAAAGACATATTCAAGATTAGTCCTAAACTAGAATATAAAAAATTATCACATGAAAAACATTTCAAAATATGGTAATTTCTAAACATAAAAACAGATAATGTCGTAGAGAGAAGATGGAAGCCATTAAATATGATTTTAGAAATTGCTAAGAAAATGTCAATGGAAAGTGAGAATAAAACTCTCAAATATCTTCGAGGGTTTTCCCCACTTTCTCCTCTATAAATTTCAGTGTCTCTGGTTTTATGTGGAGGTCTTCGATCCACTTAGACTCTAACCAGAACCCCCAGAGCTCATGTTTCTAGCTGCATATGTAGAAGAAGATGGCCTAGTTGGCCATCATTGGGAAGAGAGTCCCCTTGGAATTGCAAACTTTATATGCCCCAATACAGGTGAATGCCAGGGCCAAGAAGTGGGAGTGGGTGGGTAGCGGAGTAGAGCTGGAGTGAGGAGATGGTATAGGGAACTTTCTGGATAGCATTTGAAATGTAAATTAAGAAGATATCTAATAAAAAACTCAAATATTAGGCTGATTTTGTAAAAGCAATTCAATATGTTACAAAAGCATGTTCTGGTATTAACCAATAAATGCAAAATTAAGAGAAAAATGGAAGAACGGTTGTGGCATATTTGAGTCTACACCAATGTGTTTAGTGTGGTACAATTCTAAAAATACATACATTTAAAATTTGGCACATATATTTCAAAGACTAAAAATTTCTACATATTAAACCTCAAGTAAAGCCTGGAAAATATGAATACCGTGAATGATGAGAGTTTATGATATTCATTTAAATACTAAAGCAGACATTTCCCCAGCACTGGGCTTGCTGTACATGTCAAATGATGCACTATACTGTATCTGTCAAACTTAACTGAACTCAGTAAGAGTGAACTAGCTTTCAGAGCCCTCAAAAGAAGTTTCTCCCCAACACCGCAGCTTCTATCACAGGCCAGAGAAAAGTAAGGGTTTTCTTTTAGGAAACAGTGTGGGCTAAAGAGAAACAGATGCAATTTAAGAAGCTCCCCAGTGTTCTTGCTCTTCAATATGTCACAGTGGGTGGGGGCTTTCTGCCAGGAATCCCTTTCCATCACCTTGACAGAAGCATGTCAAAAGAAACAACAAAGGTATCTCTTAATGCCTGCTGCAGTTTAGCTTAGAGAATGAAGCTCTTCATCCTGATGGGTAAAGAAGAAAGTCTCAGTCTCAAACAGGAGGAATGGGTTCCCTCTCCCTGGATTGTTTTATTTAAAAAAAAAAAAAAAAAAAAAAAGCCTGAAAAGAATTCAAGGTTTCTGAAACAGTCTGTATTTTAGAGTTAAGACCTGAACTAATCCTAGTGTACTAGTAGAGATTTTTAGGGCTCAACATGATGTAATCAAATTTAAAGAAGTTTGATAATGGAACTTTGAGATACTGGTACACCAAAAGGCTCTGGTTAAGCTATCTCTAAAAAAAACTAAAATTATATATGCCTGACATGTAATGGGTGATGTTTTCCCTTTTAAAGTGCTCCAATATTCTAGATGATATAGATGATAATTGATAGATGAAAAAGGAAGACAAAAGCTACCCCTATTAGTTCAGTTAACTGCATAATAATGAAACTTAACTTGTGCTATGATAACTCAAATGAAATTCACATTTAACACCTGAGTTCCTGATGAAACGCACTAAGAGAAGAATATTTCCAGGGAGTTCCTGCCTGGTAGTTTGATTCCATTAGTGCTGTGCCATTCAGCCTCACTGTGATCTAACCACATGATAGAAAAACCCAGGATTTCCTTGTTCTTGGTAAGACTTTACTAATAACTTGATTTGCAGTTGTTAAAAGAGTAGTACCTCATGTAGACATGAAACCACACAATGATACGTAGAGGAAACACAGCTAATGGCACTTTCAACCACACAATGATGCATAGAGGAAACACAGACAGTGGCGCTCTCAACCCCAAAAGAAGCTTCATTTTGCAACACAAGGGATTCATGTTATTATTGGGATCCATTACTAGTCAGTATTCAAAAACTAAGTGAGTGTAGGTTGTAAATAATTGACCATTTGCTTAAACTGCAATACAATGACTACAAGAGGTTCAGCAAAAATCAAAAGAGGAAGGTCATGAAGAATGTCAGAGCCAGAGGTACAGAACACCAGCTGTGAAATATTGCTCTTTAGACAAGATATAGAAATGGAACTCAAAAAAGGAACAGGACCTGCCTAATGACAATGGCAGATGAAATGCTATGGTGGACAGGGAAATTCCACAAGGCTTCCTCCTTCATAAGCCTCCTATATAAGGTTTCCTTCCATAGGTGGTCAATGGCTCCTGAGAGGGGGGCGGAGATCTGTTTTCTTAGGGAGAAAACCTTGCTTAGGTTGTCCAATTCTAAGTGGTCAGCCATGGGGACATGTGCATATAAGCATTGATAAATGGACTCAGTAGGTTGTATATACATAAATGTAACAATAATAATTAAACAAAAAGAGGTGGCAAATTTGGGAGGGACTAGAAGAATATGAAAAGGCTTGGATGTGAGAGAGGGGATACAGATGCATTGTACATATATAAAGTGCTCATAAAAACTTACTGAATAAAGAATGAATTTTCTTTCTCTTTGTTTTTTGAGCAACTATTGACTTTTAATCATCAAGACTCCCAATTTTGTGAATAGGCGTGACTTATATGATCCAGCCTTAGAAATGTTCTAATAAACTCAAGTAGACAGTGGAAATGATCAGAAAGGAAGCATTGAGGGCTGAGAAGGGTCCTAATCAGAACAGCACTTGTTTTAAAGCATGCATGTAAGACCTGTTTCATTCCCAGAACACATGTGAAAAGCTAATCTTGGGCCAGCTAAATGACTCAGTATGTTAAGGGTGTGGCTGCCAAGCCTGACAAAATAACTACAGGGCAGGAGAGAACTGGTACTCACAATTTATGTTCCATGCTGCACACATGCACACATCCATAATCACAAT
>LR750375.1:203910-242076 GCA_902729485.2 Mus minutoides | reverse complement strand
TGGTCCTATCCCTAAGCAGGTTGGCCTGAGATCTATAAAAAATCTAGCTGATGGACACCATTACATAAAACTACAACTGGTTAAAATGAAAGGAAATATAAACTGTGTGTCAAGCAGTCCATGTGATTCCTGCACTTAACACTAAGAACCAAATGTGTATCTACTAAATTTCCCTAATATCTCTGAAGAAAAACTACATAGTACCAAAGCCAATTTGTGGGAAACCAGGCTGAGGGAAACCAGACCTTTAACAGCTCCCACCTGAGAGCCAATTAACCATTTGTTGGAAGCTGAGTCACCTTCCTCTTTCACACAAGGCTGCTCCTCAGAACCGGATCATCTTTTTGCCCTGAATTGACACCTAGGACTCTTAAGAAAGAACCGGCATTCCAAGATATGCAGGTGTCAGGACTCTGAAATGAATCACAGGATGTCTCAAGCCTGCCATTTACACCCTCCCACATGTCCTTCACCTTGAAGTATTTGTTCTCCCTCCTCAATTCCCCTTTTTCTACTCTTTCTTATGTATGTAACTGGGTATTGTGCCTTAGTAAAATCAGACCGTGACAAAAGCCTCCCAACGCATGGTCTCGCTCCTTCTCCATGCCCCTTTCTGTCTTTCAGACATAGGTCCTCCTCGCTCCCACGGAATAACTAGGCCCCATGTTGGCGGGACACCAATTGCTCTTCCCACACTTTACATCCAAGTACTTACTCTATAAGATTATTATTGACTTTTGATCTGGTAACAAAGACAGTACTGGGCAGGTAACACAAACCACATGGCTATTCTGCATCCAAGCACTGGCGAACTACAGATGAGCTGGAGTATTTTTGCCATATGAGCTCAAGTGGTACTGTATTTAAAACTTCTGGATTCATCCTGGAAAACTTTCCACTGTCATTTCAAGCCACAAAGCAAAAGCAATCTCACATGTAAAAATCCAGTATTTAGGAAAGCTGTAATGAATCTTCTCACTTTCAAAACCCAACAGTGCTTATGAGCACTAAGTTCTGTTCCCTTCAGCTGCAATAATACACTTAATATTGGATAGTTGAGGTTTATACCATTAAGGTTAGTTATTAAGGAGGATTGCAAAATAATGATGAAAATAAATTACTCTGATCAATGTTTAGATCACTGAAATGTCATTTGCATAAATCTGCTTTAAGAATTTAGATCTCTATCCTTGATTACTAAGAATCTTCACTGGGTTCTCCCAAGTAGCGTCTAGGGAATTTTCATTGCACTAGGTTTTTATCTCACCTCAGAGATTCTCCCCAATTCTAGTTGTCTCTCAGTACTCTCTCCATCCATCTCTGTCCACAATGAGATCTCTCTTGTTCTCATCCCAACCTACCCAAGTCTATACTTGAAATTTATTCTATTTTCCTTTCCCAGGGTGATTGATGTGTCCCAATTAAGCCCTTTTTAATACTTAGCCTCTCTGGGTCTGTGGATAGTAGCAATTATAATACCTGGCCATCTTCTGTAACCTTTGACCTACAATTTGCCTTACCTGAAATATGTGCTGGAATAAAGGTGACAAAAAAAAAATCTGTGAGAGGGCCAATGACAGGATCAATTTGAGACCCATGATTTGGGAGCCCATGACTCATACAACTTGAACAACCAGGAAACAGGGGCTGGATCAGAGACTGAGGCTTGAACTAAAAAGTCAGTGAAATGATTCCTAATGATATTCTGCTATATTTGTAGACTGGAGCCTAGTATACTCATCTTCATAGAGGTTTCATTCAGCAACTGATAGGAGTAGATTCAGAGACACACAGCCAAAAGTTAGGCAGAACTTGGGGAATTTATTGGGAGAGGGAGTGTAAAGTTGGTAGAGCCAAAGGAGTCAACAACAGTAAAAAACACAGCTCACAGCATCAACTAAGCAGGGCTCATGGGGACTCACAGAGACTAAAGTGAGAAATAGGGAGCCTATCTGGGTCTGCACTAGGTCCTCTGCATGTATGTGATGGTATGTGTAGCTTAGTGTTATTATTGGACTCCCAAAAGAGGGAGCACGGGCTGTGTCTTTGACTCCTTTGCCTGCTTTTGGGATACTTTTGCTTTTACTGAATCACCTTGTCCAGCATTAAGAGGTTTTGTTCCCAGTCATGTTATAACTGGTTATCCCATGGTTGCTTGATATCCATTGGAGGACTGATCTTTTCTATAGTTCTATAATAGAATTGTTATATTAATATAGATTTACATGTGAATGCTAATATGCTTTATGGAGGAGAGAAGGATCTGGGAGTAGGGCACTTTGAGGAAAAAGGGATAGAAAAACTGTAGTTGGGATTTAATATATGAGAGAAGAAAGAATAAGAAAGAAAGAAAGAAAGAAAGAAAGAAAGAAAGAAAGAAAGAAAGAAAGAAAGAAAGAGAAAGAAGGAAAGAAAGAAAGAAAGAAAGAGAAAGAAGGAAAGAAAGAAAGAAAGAAAGAAAGAAAGAAGGAAGGAAGGAAGGAAGGAAGGAAGGAAGGAAGGAAGAGCAGAAGAAAGAACAACAATATCAACCAACCAGAGCTCCCAGGGTCTAAACCACCAACCAAGGAATACACATGGAGGGACCCATGGCTCTAGCTGTATGTGTAGCAGAGGATGTCCCAGCATCAATGGGAAAAGAGGTCCTGTGAAGGCTTGATGAACCAGTGTAGGGAAATGCAAAGGTGGGGAGGTGAGAGTGAGTGAGTGGGTGGGGTTACATCCCCATAGAAGCAGGAGGAGGGTGTGGGATAGGGAGTTTCTGGGGGGGGGGGAATCAGGAAAGGGGACAACTTTTAAAATGTAAATAAATAAAATATCCAATAAAAATGCAAGCAAGCAAGCAAGAACTTAAAGCTTCAGAAGTAGTAAGAACTGGTTTGGGGGTTGGTTTTTTTTTGGTGGGGAGGGGGTTCAAGACAGGGTTTCTCTGTGTAGCCCTGGCTGTCCTGGAACTCACTTTGTAGACCAGGCTGGCCTCGAACTCAGAAATCCACCTGCCTCTGCCTCCCAAGTGCTGGGATTAAAGGCATGCGCCACCACCGCCCGGCTAAGAACTGGTATTTTTTTGAGGAAAAAATAATTTCACTTCATTCACTTGTTTTGAAGGTTTTCTCATTGGACTTTAGGGGACGCTTTTGGGGAACAGCAGCTATGTCACTGATGTGTTCTAGAACAAGTGTATGAAACATGCAAGGACTGAATAATATCTGAACAAAACCTACACTTACAAATGCAATATTCTCTGTTTTAATTTGAATGACAGTATTGTATGAACCAATTTTCTAAAATTCTAATTATAACAAAGCCCATTTACATATATTTCATACATATCAATATAGGTGAGTTTTGTGGTAAAGTAAGTCTGATCAAAGTAGACAGTTCTCAATTCCTACTACTCTAGAATGTTATCTATCTAAATTTTCTAATTTCTTCTCTTTCATTATCATTCACTGAATGCCTTGTAGAAAAGTGGTATGTTTTTTAAGGCAGTGGCATGCTGCAACAGGAGAGCATGTTCAGTGGGCCCATGATGAGACATCCTCCCCTTCCAACTAGGCTCCAGCCATACAAAGACTGTAGTATAAAATGAAGTTTATTTGGGGTATGAGGAGCAGAATAAGAAGAAAATGGAGGCAGAGAAAAAAAGGGGGGCAGAGAAAGACAGGATGAGAAAAGAGAGATAATTGAGATCATCCAGGAACACTTGGGCACAGCATGGGGGGCAGTCGGGAGCAGAGAGAGAGGGAGGGAGGAAGAGAGGCCAGAGAGATCAGGAGGGGGACAAATATGGTTATTTTTAAGTATGGGTGTGTGCATGTGGTTGTTTCTGACTTTGTGCACTTCGATAAGTGCAGTATCTGGAGAGGCCAGAAGATGATCTATGGAGCTCCAGTTATAGAGGGTGCACTGTATTTCTGGAAAGTAAACTCATGTCTTTGGCAAGAACAAGATGCTCAGCCCCTGAGCTGTTTCTTCAGCCCCTATTTTCTGCCTTAAATCTCAGAGATGTCTATGTGATCTTGAGAGTTAGAGAGAAAGAGAGTACTTCACATCCAGAAGAATCATTTGGCACACCTAAAGATGGAATGCAGCCATTCTGGTTATTTTGTTTGTTTGTTTGTTTGTTTGTTTATTTTGTTTTTCAAATCTGAGAATATATTACACTTATTCCTCAGAACTTTAATATTATTGTATGATAGAAATGCAAAATATTTATTGTACTTTCAAATACAATTCTGAGCTTGTTACATTTATCAGCTTGTATTACATGCAGATGAGTTCCAAGTAACACTTAAGAATTAAATCTTAGAAAATTCCCCAGAGAATAACCTCACTATAGAGAGGGTGAAGAATTTTATGGTGGGGGAGGAGGAGGGAGACAAACAGATAAGGAAACAAATATTAAGTTTTCATTATAGGACTCAGAACTTAAAAAAAAAATTCTGTCTCAAATTTTCCTTTGTAAAAATTGAGGCCAGCTGAGTAAATTCAAATGAATGTATAAACACAACCAAATGTATTTGAAAAGGATTAATAATTTGGAATCCAGAAATATTGTGGTACAAAATTATTTGAAGATCATAATGCACAAATAAGTTTGTTAATATCTTTTTTTCTTTGAAATCATTTTCTCAAATAAATATTGGGAAAATATTTAAAATATATGTACCACAGGAAATATATACCACAGGGAAAATTATTATAAATTCGAAGATAAATGCCCATTGTACTTGTCCTATTTATAACACATTATAAAAATTATACTTCTTCCAGAGCTGGAAGAATGGAGAGCAGACAGTGGCTCATTATGGTGCAACAAAAATAGTAGTAACCTTAAATAATCTTAAAATAACTCAAAGTATAGGCTCAGTATAGAAATAGCTATATACATATATTACACACACACACACACACACACACACACACACACACACACTCACACACACACATATATATATATATATATATATATATATATATATACATATATATATATATATATATATAGAGAGAGAGAGAGAGAGAGAGAGAGAGAATCCTGTTATTTTGTATGTCAATGGCGATGAGGAAAATGAATTTTAATAAGTGTGAATTAACATTAATTTGTCAGTTAGAAATGCTTTTTGTTATTATTCATACACTATAGTTGAAGATCAGTTGACTATTAAAATTCTTCTGTGTTTGATAAGGTTACCCTTATCATGGAGGTAGATGCTTTAGAGACTCACCCTGAACTTTAGCTCTGAGTCAGCTATGAGTCATGTAGTTCTACCAACTGCCAAAGGCCTTATCGGGGATTCCAGACAAAATCAACTGTTACTGCCAGGGATGCACAGGAACATAGTATGTCCCTTCACTCACAGGACTGTGGTTATCAAGCAGCCTGAATTAGTCTTCACTCTAATATTTGGAGCATGAGATAATTTCAGACTTTTATCAACAGTGAGGCATATTATTTATTCAATACTCTTCCGTCCTTCAGACTTTTTTTTTGCTGCTCTTCAGTGTTTGAGAAGTGTGGTTTATATGGTCATATGGAACATGTGCATGGAGGACTCTGATACTTTCTTATCACCACTTTGAAATTCTTGATCATTTCTCAACAGGAGCTCCATGTATCTTTCACCTTGAACTTATAAACTATATGTCTGATACTGTCTGTGGCCATATGAAATCAGAATATAGGCATCATTGCTATGTGTTCATCTCAAAGTGTTGTGTATACTTTTTATCTTGAGGAAACACATATCTTTCTATTATAATCTATGAGAATAATCAATATCTCCAAACAGACCCATTTCTCATTGCTGAACAGAAATATCATGCCCTGCAATTTGAAATGCACCTATAAATAACAAGTGAGGTGGGGAGATAGCAGGGAAGCAAGGAGAGAGGGGAATCAGAGAGAGAGAGAGAGAGAGAGAGAGAGAGAGAGAGACAGCACTTATCATTATTCTTTCTACCATCCTTATTTCGACTTGAGTTTTTTATGACATTTCTTTTACTGTTTACCATTATTGAATTGTCTGAAGACCAAGTTCACTGATTTCCCTAATTACTGTGCCCCAGTCCCTAGTAAGTGACAACATTGTGTCTGTCCTACAAATGGTGCCATCATGTCATCTGCAATCAATAAGACACTTCCCATGTCTTATTTCTTTTATTTCAACACGGGCCCTCAGAAAAGAGCTACTGCCAAGATATGAAGGCCCAAGTGCACACTGCTTTGTAACATAATACTGATGCATGCTCTGCTGCTGTCTGTTTTGGTAGTAATACTCTCTTCCAGTTCCTTGTCTCATGGGTTGCAAGTTTTAGTACTGCATCAAATTAAATGAGCACACAATTGCATATGCACATGTGACTATAGGAACTGCCTTTTTTTTTCAAATTTTTTATTAGATATTTTCTTAATTTACATTTCAAATGCTATCCCGAAAGTCCCCTCCCCCTTCCCCCCCTCCCTGCTCCCCTGCCCACCCACTCCCACTTCTTGGCCCTGGCGTTCCCCTGTATTGGGGCATATAAAGACTGCAATACCAAGGGGCCTCTCCTCCCCAAGATGGCCGACTAGGACATATTCTGCTACATATGGAGCTAGAGACATGAGTTCTGGGGGTTCTGGTTAGTTCATATTGTTGTTCCTCTTCTAGGGTTGCAGACCCCTTCAGCTCCTGGGGTTCTATCTCTAGCTTCTCCAATGTGGGCCCTGTGCTCCCTCTTATGGATGACTGTGAGCATCCACTTCTGTGGGAGTCAGTTATATCAGGTTCCCTTAAGTAGGCACTAGCTGTCCTATGCAATAGTGTCTGAGTTTAGTGACTGATTATGGGATGGATCCCCAGTGGGTTATTCTCTGTATGGTCCATCCTTTCATCTTAGCTCTAAACTTTGTCTCTGTAACTCCTTTCATGGGTATTTTGTATCCTATTCAAAGGAGGAATGAAGTATCCACACGCTGGTCTTCCTTCTTGATTTTCTTGTGTTTTGCAGATTGTATCTTGGGTATTCTAAGTTTCTGGGCTAATATCCATTTATCAGTGAGTGCATATCCAATGATTTATTTTGCAATTGGGTTACCTCACTAAGGATTATGTCCTCCAGATTCATCCATTTGCCCAAGAATTTCATAAATTCATTTTTTTAAAAGCAGAATAGTACTCCATTGTATAAATGTACCACATTTTCTGTATCCATTCCTCTGTTGAGGGACATCTGGGTTTTTTCCAGCTTCTGGCTATTATAAATGAGGCTGCTGTGAACATAGTGGAGCATGTGTCCTTTTTACCAGTTGGAACATCTTCTGGGTATATGCCCAGGAGAGGTATTGCTGGATCCTCTGGTAGTACTATGTCCAATTTTCTGAGATAACGCCAGACTGACTTCCAGAGTGGTTGTACAAGCTTGCAATCCCACCAGCAATGGAGACGTGTTCCTCTTTCTCCACATCCTTGCCAGCATCTGCTGTCAACTAAAATTTTTGATCTTAGCCATTCTGACTGGTTTGAGGTGGAATCTCAGGGTTGTTTTGATTTGCATTTCCCTGATGATTAAGGATGTTGAACTTTTTTTTCAGATGTTTCTCAGCCATTCAGAATTCCTCAATTGAGAATTCTTTGTTTAGCTCTGTACCCCATTTTTAATGGGGTTATTCATTTTTCTGGAGTCCAGCTTCTTTAGCTCTTTGTAGATGTTCAATATTAGTCCCCTATCAGATTTAGGATTGGTAAAAATCCTTTCCCAATCTGTTGGTGGCCTTTTTGTCTTGCTGACTGTGTCCTTTGCCTTACAGAAGCTTCGCAATTTCATAAGGTCCCATTTGTCAATTCTTGATCTGCCCACACAGGCCATTGCTGTTCTGTTTAATCTTTCCCCTGTGCCCAGACCTTCGAGGGTTTTCCCCACTTTCTCCTCTATAAATTTCAGTGTCTCTGGTTTTATGTGGAGGTCTTTGATTCACTTAGACTTAAGCTTTGTACAAGGGGATAAGAATGGGTCAATTCGCATTCTTCTACATGATAACTGCCAGTTGTGCCAGCACCATTTGTTGAAAATGCTGTCCTTTTTCCACTGGATAGTTTTAGCTCCCTTGTCAAAGATCAAATGACCATAGGTGTGTGGATTCATTTCTGGGTCTTCAATTCTATTCCATTGATCTATCTGTCTGTTGCTGTACCATTACCATGCAGTTTTTATCACAATTGCTCTGTAGTACAGCTTAATGTCAGGCATGGTGATTTCCCCCAGAGGTTCTTTTATTGTTGAGAATAGTTTTTGCTATCCTAGGTTTTTTATTATTCCCGATGAATTTGCAAACTGCCCTTTCTATCTCAGTGAAGAATTGAGTTGGGATTTTTGAGGAACTGCCTTTTAAAGAGTGATGAAAATCTTGAGTTTGAGGAAGACAACTGAGAGAAGAGTTTTAAAATATAACCCAAAGAAAAGGATTAATAATACTTTAAAATCACTCACAGAATAGAAAATAAAGAAATTGTGATGACTTCAATATAGCTTAGGGAAATTGTCAAGATTCTTAAGGAACTAAGTAGCCTACATACAGATGTTCAGGGAAGAGTTCTTCCTCGTTTTCTGGTTCAAATACTTGTTGAGGAAAGTGTAAACTTTGTGCAGACATGTAGATGAACTTCAGAGTGTAGGACTTATTTAATAAGTACAGGCTTCAGAATAGAAATGCAAGCTTCAGGACCACAAATTGCCAGGCTGAGGGAGGGGCTGGACATGTAATTCTAAAACTAGTTGAGGTACCACTAGTATCTGATAGCTACTAAGAGGGAAGTCATGTTTTGTTTTTGTTTTTAAATGATTTGTCTCTGAGTATGGAAACGCCACACAAGATTAGACAATAACAAGGTTAGCTGAGCAACCCACAATTGATGGAGGAGGAGAAGAAAGAAAATGGGGAGGAAGAGAAAGAGGAGGAGCTGGAAGGGGAAACTGACAAAACATTCTCTAATTAGTCTGGACAACGAGAAGAGAGCTGATAGGCTATTAAGTGGCAGAATTGAGTGGGATGAATATGTCCAAAATACTTTGCATGAAATTCTCAATGGAATAATAAAATTATTTGAATAAAACCTTACTCTCTATAGGGTCTGTTCTCATGACTGTCAATTTCCTGCATCATGTATATACATTTCTCTACATGGATTGTAGTACCACTTGTTTTTCACTTTTTATGGACATTTCCCTTTGAAGGGAAAATGATACATGTAGTGATGGGTTTACTGTCTGTAGGACCCATCCATACTTGCTAGATGATACCACCACTCTCACTCTTTTTCCTACAGGCTATTTCTGAGCTTTTTATGCTTACAAAGCATTCATGTTTGGACTTTGCCTAGATGCATGACCTAACTTTTATTTCTCAAGGAACCAAACCTCTGTAACAGTGTATTTTCAACGTGACTTTATCACATGGGTTTATGTGCACATAAACCCTGAGAGTGTCAGAGGCACTCATAGAACATATTCTTTGCAGTACTGCCCCCAGAGGTGGCATTTTTCTTTTCTGCTGATCATGTTCAGTTAACTTTGGCTATAGTTAATTCTGTAATTGCCTGCTGATTCCTGGAAATAGAGTTCTGGTAGCAGCTGTGATGAAGCTGTTTTCTATGCAACCCTTTTTACATTGCTTAGGAAGCGTATGGTTCCTTTTTAGTCTGCAATATACAACACTATAGACTTGTGCTGATAAGAAATTCTCTAGTGGGTCATTTGAAGTGCTGTTAAGTGGGGTCTACTTCTATCCAGTGCCTTGAACTCATAATTCTTTCTTAGGAGTATAGGGTACCAGATGAGTGTCTTCTTGGGTTCATAAATACACTGGGTCCTTAAAGATACTACTTCATAAACTCTATGTTCTATCTCCAAGCTGGTATTAAGCTTCACATTTCAGTCTAGCTGTGAGGCCAGATGTTCTTGTGTACTAAAGTATGAGATGGGTGATTGATTTCATATTCTCAGTATCTTTTCAGGGAAGTCAGACTTCTGAATATACACTATGCTGAGTAGAATTATGAAAGTTCCTTAAAGCAGTGCTACTAAGAAAAGAAAACTGATATGTACTAGGAATAGCAATATATCTCCATTAAAATGGATCATTGTAGAAGGCCACTGAATCATGTTTTTATTTGGTTGCCCAATTCTTGTGACTAATCAGAGACACTGCCAGATCTGTCTCAGGAGTTAGCAGTTTCCCCTTAAAAACTTACACTCTCTGCTTTTTGTTTTAAAAACAGCCCAACAACAAACAATTCATACTTTAAGCTGTTTGAGTCTTGGATAACCACTGACTATAGTCACCTCCAGATGTGTAGGTAGAAGTACAATCTTGGATCAGAAGTAAAGAGAAGGAGAAACTGGGAGACAAAATATAGAAGCTGTATGATTGTCACACAACACACATTTAATCAGGAATCAGGAAGTCACTTTTAAAAGATTATTGTATTTTTAATAATATGCATTTGTATCTCTGTGTAGGTTTGTCCACATACATGTGGGTGCCCGCAGAAACCACAAGAGAGAGTCAGATCCCCTGGAGCTGGAATTATAAGCGGCTGTGCGTGTGGGTACTTTGAACCTAACTCCATCACTTTTTAGAGGATGAGAACAATTTTTTCTACATGAGGTAAGAGTAATATATGGAAGTTCACATGGCAAGGAGGTTAGTAGAGATGCTTCAGGGGAACACAATGTTTGCATGGTGACTGTGAAGCTCATATGCATAAATTATGAACACCTCAAGAATCACTTTATTACTCCCCGTAGTGTGAGAAAAGCCCAACTTGACACATTTGTTCAAAGCAAAACATTTATTTAATTTATGGCTGCTTTTAACCAATTAGGTACTGTCAGGCCTACAGAATTGTAACTATGATTTATTTTTGTTTTCCTTTAGAATAAATTTAACATTTTTAATCTAAATCTTTAATAAGATGCTGCAGCCTTACAAAATCAAGAAAAGTAATGTGGACTGAAAATGAGTTTATTTTCTCACAATTTATTGTTATGCCTTTTCATAAATAATCCACATTTCCAACAAGAAATGTTTTTAAGGCAATATTTCAGTGCTTACAAAAAAATAAGTGAAGGGTTTTATCTTTGCTTTATAATCAATTATAATCTCTATTTTCTTTTACTGTAAATGCTGGGGATTATTTTGAGATATTTGATACAATGGAGGTAGAAATGGCTATTTTACCAACTTTTTTTTGTATGTGAGAGTTTGCCTACAGATATATATCTATGTATATATCATGTATATAATTTCAGCATGATGAAGACAGGAAAGGATTCAGAAATCATTAGCAATCAGTGTGAGCTATCATGTGAGAGCTCAGAGAAGAACATGGGATCTTCACAGGAACATTTAGTTCCTTTAAATAGTGATATTTCTATAGAGTTCCTGAGTATTTTCTAATATTTTAGTTAATTTACACAGGTTAAATTTTTTGCCTTAGAATTTCTGTTGCTGGGGTGGGTTGGGGAAATTTCTGTTTAATGGTAGCCCCAAGAAGCTAGACCAGGTGGCTAATACCTAGCTGGCTATGTAAAGAGACAATAATGAATGTCTATTGAGATGTAGGAAGCATGGTAAACAATTGTTACAGTGAAACTACAAGCTTGTGTTTATTAACAACATGAAATTTATGTTAGAACAGAGGGCAAAAGTTTTGGTCTCTGTAAAATGTGGGTACCATCTTAAATTAATGGATAAAGATCTCAGCTGGGCTGCCAGGCCCTTTGCAACACATTTTAGGTTTAAATGATTATACTCTTCAACTTCCCTTATTACAGAAGCTTGAGCTCTGTAAGTATAGTTGAAAATGTAGAAGAGTCACTTTAGAAAACTCTACAGCAGTGGTCCCATGCTGTCCTGTCCTGTCTGCCTACATTCCATGAGCAGTGTCCCTAGGCTCTCCTGTGGGTCCATACTTTATGTGACTGAAATAAACAGCTGCAGACAATCTTTAAATGCTCCCTGATCTGTTTAAAAATTTGCATCATTAACTTAATGTAATAGTTGAATAGTCAAATGAAGGATATTTCATTTTGCTTAATACCAGATGATCATTAGATAAAAGCTTTAAGTTATGTCTCATATCATCTATAAAGCTTCATAACAAACTTGACACCATGTAAAAATGATTTTGTCATAAACACAAGCTGTGTCAATCAACCGAAAGTTGAAGATTCTAAAGCTGTCTTTAAAGAAGCAACATTTATTTGTATTTTAAAGTGCACAATTGCTAAAGCAATTGAGAATGAATGAAGAAAAAGATATTCCATCAGTCTTCATGGTGTGTTCCATTTCTAGGCTGATACATTTATTTTAAATTTATTTTGACTAGATTAAAGAGAGTTTAGCTTACCAGCACAAAGTTCACCTACTAGGTAATTGAATACTATAAAACAAGTAGAGATGGATGATTCTAATGCAGTTTCTTATTTAGTAAGAAGCAAATATTTTAAAGAATAACTATATTTTTTATTTCAAGTATATCACTACATTTGATTTATGTTCCATGTTGACATGCATCCATCAGTGGGACTATTTTTTGTTCCTCAATTTATCTTTCTAAAGTAGAAGCTGAATATGGCATTTATTCACCTATGTGACTATGAATTTTATGGGCTTTTAAGATAAATTCCTAAGTTGGTGGACCTATTTTACCTTAATAAAGAGAAAAAGTTACAGTTGCATTATTATTCATAAAAAAAAAGTAACTGCAGTATGTAGGGTTCCAGCCCATCTGCTTAGGCTAGAGGGACAAATAAACTCAGACAATTTTCTCAAAGTATATAAAATAAACAGAAGGAAAATAAGATCACTGACGATGAGGTTATCTGCTGCCAGGCCTGACAACTTGAGTTTTGGATAAAATTAGGAGACTTTCCCCTATATTATTATAGTCGTTTCATGTAAATGTTGGCACTCTCTTGGGACAGAGAGGGATCATCATTCAAGAGGACTTGTTGTTTGCAGACAGGACCTAGGTTTAGTGCCAGCACATATCAGACATTCTTTTCATCCTCTTCGTTGCTTAGGGTAAAAACAGAACATCAAGGAGACCACTGAACTTTTTTCTGTATAGACTATATAGTCTCAGGTCTAGCAATAGGACACTAGAAACTACAGAGCTCATATAGGGAATATACAACTTCACTCTTGAGACAAAGAGAAGAAAAAAATTGATTAATACATTTTGGCACAGTGTCAGCATAAATTTATAGGTCTCTCACGTGCATACTTTGTGTGTGTGTGTCTGTGTGTGTGTGTGTGTGTGTGTGTATGTGAGAGAGAGAGAGAGAGAGAGAGAGAGACAGAGAGAGAGAGAAACTATCATTGAAGTTTTGAAAAAACAATATGCAGATTCTTAGGATTCATTTCGAAGGAATTTCAGAACCTCATTTCAGCTACACAGTTCAATATGCTTAACTCTTTCTGGTTTATATTCATATGAAAATTAAAATCTTTTACTTTACAAGCCAGATCATTCTTTATTTTCAAATATAAGTAGCAACCATTTGTTCAGCTAAAGAGTTAGAGTATATGAATGTTACTTAGAGTAATTCCTGTATCTCTCCCATTCAGGGCAGCATCTCCTTCACTCAATTCTGCGTTCAGCCCTTAGAAGTGATTTTCACCTTTCATTTGAGCCAATGATTCCATTCAGGAGTTTGACTTGCAACTTCTCTAATTCTCAGTTTACTGGTGATAACTACTCCATAGCACTTATTCCATCTATTGTTATATGTAGCTGTTTTCAGAAGACAGAAGAGGATATAAATGTCAGAAATGTGGTTTTGTTTGATTGGTTGATCGGTTTTTATTTTTTGTCCTTCATGAATCACATCAAACATCCATCCGGACGATCGATCATTGCTCCTGTTTGTGACCCCAGGGGGAACAATCCAAAGTTCATAACAAATGTAGTGCCAATCTCTGTGAGAGAGGAGTTGGGAAATACTATTGACAATTTCTATACTGCCAAGCAAAACACTAAAAGAATTAAAATACTCCTGTGATATCTGTTGTATGTCTGATTGCTATTCTTGTCAGCAGATAACCATGGTGGGAATCATTTTTGCTTAAAGCTCTAGAGAGAAAAATTCTACAGTGTGTGTGTGTGTGTGTGTGTGTGTGTATTTGTCACCCACTGGCTCTTTGATGACACTTCACAGAAGTTTCTATTGCATATATTAAATTCAAGACCATCAGTATCGATTCAAACCACTGAATCCCATCCAACTGCAAATATTACTATCTGGAAACCTAGAAATCAAGTCAGGTGTTCTTTAAACATTAACACAATAAAATGATTACCAACACAGCTACTTCAATAGAAAATTTGATCAATCGCAGAAGACTGTAGGTGGTTGAGTTATCTGACAGATATCTACCTTATTGGAACTACATCTTTCCAGCCACATCTAGGTTTAAAAGAAGTAAAGACATAGAGAACAGTGGATGAATCTGTGCAAACTTGAGAAATAGAGCTCAGATACCCAGAAGCCACAATAGGCAGGCCACTGGTGGTAGATACCTGTAATTCCAGCTCTCAAGAGGCAGACAAAAGAGTGTCCTGGAGCATGAAGTTGTCAAAGTTAGACTAGCTAGACAGGCAACTTTTGGGTTCATCTAAACCCCATTAAACAAAGATAAAAGCAATCAACATAAACATCAATTGCCAACTTCTGGCCTTGATATATGTACATATATGTGCACCACATACATGCAAATGTTGGTGAACTTATGCAAACACACTTTTACTTACCATATACATGTGCAGGAATAAAAAACAGTCAATAGCTTCATCTTTTGTATAGCATTGGGTGCTTTGGTTTATGTTTGTCAGCCACTTTTTCATGCAGTCTATATGGTTGGACTCCAAAATAAGTCTCACATTGGGTGGTTGTATTATCTGACAGATCTCTTGCTTATTGAATCCACATCTTTACAGCCACATCTACGTTTGAGAACTAATTGATGCTGCGAAGATGGCATGCAATCCTTTCTTTTTTAGGTTGCAGTATAAGACCAGACCTGTCTTTCAAGTTCATAAGCATTTGCAAAGATACACGAGAACCACTTTCTCTGTCTGTATTTCCTCTATGCACATCCTTAGACAATCTTTATGAAACAACATCTAACTGCAAATAAAAAATGTTATGTTAAAATCCAGCATCAAAGAGAAGTCTGATAGTGGCTCTCATGATTACTCTGCCTTCTATTCTTTAGTTATCAGCACTTAAAGGTACATTTGCTTTGAGGCCTCCAGTGTTTCCTAATATGTCAGTATTCTAAAGAATTAGCTATATGTGTTATCATCCACAATGCTCCTTCACAAGTATAGCCATGCAAAGTTGAAAAGGCTTCTGACAACTATACTGTTTATTCACCTGAGGTTAGATTCTAGGAACTGATTACAGAAAGCTGATGTTCCAACCAGAGATTACCTAACATTGACTCTAGTCCTGGATATCCCACATAAAACCACATGCTTGGTTTGACTTGTAGAATATTTACTTATTTTTAAATAAGAAGTCACAGTTATTTAGCTTAAGCAGAATTATAGAAATATATGGCAGCATTACATTGCGTTTACACAATAATTCTCCCTTAGGTGTATTGTCTATCATTGGTGACTGTCCCCTTTTATTTGGTATTACTATTCTCTACTATGTCTTGAGCTTGTCAGGCATTTGGTATCATAGATATTGATTAATGGAACCAGTGAATAAAAACCATGTCTCATCAAGATCCTTACGCACTGATGATGTTTGAATTTCTAAATTCTCCAAATATTTTAGTATATTGTGATAAACAAAGAAGCAAAGCAATAGAAACAAACACTTCTGCAAGGAATACTTAGTGAGGAGTGCAGAGGGCACTTTTCTAGCCTTCCGAGGTCAGATTCAAACAGGAGTCTGGAGTTTGAGGGGAATTTAACAGGTCATGGTATTGTCAGGCATAGATATCTATCTTTTCTATGTTACCACCATTTTCTTAAAATTCTTTTGTGTAAATAAAATATTTGAGTTAGCTCATGCTAAGCATTGATTTTTTTTTTTTTTTTTTTTTTTTTTTTTTTTTTTTTTTTTTTTTTTTTTTTTTTTTTTTTTTTTTTTTTTTTTATTCTTTTTTTTTTTCAACTTTTATTAGATATTTTCTTCATTTACATTTCAAGTGTTATCCAGAAAGTTCCCTATATCCTCCCCCCTCCCGGCCCTGCTACCCTACCCACCCGCTCCCACCCCCTGGCCCCGGTGTTCCCCTGTATTGGGGCAAATAAAGTCTGCATAACCAAGCATTAAGCATTGATTTTTAACATCTAAATNTTTTTTTTTTTCAACTTTTATTAGATATTTTCTTCATTTACATTTCAAGTGTTATCCAGAAAGTTCCCTATATCCTCCCCCCTCCCGGCCCTGCTACCCTACCCACCCGCTCCCACCCCCTGGCCCCGGTGTTCCCCTGTATTGGGGCAAATAAAGTCTGCATAACCAAGCATTAAGCATTGATTTTTAACATCTAAATTCCCTTACTTTCACAATCGACTCAAATTCATGGTTAAATACAGCTGGGAATATGACAATAATTTGAAAAAAAAAAGATTTGAAAGAGTGTTATAGGGGCTATATACTTGAATTAACCAAAAGGTGTGTGTATATGTGTGTATGTGTATACATTTGTCTATGTGCACATATGTACACATAGGTGTACTATTATCCACAATATTTTGTAACTTGAATTTGTAAGTCTAAAAATATCTGTCATCAAACAAACACTCAATTAATAATGTAAATAAAAATTAAAGGATTCTCCCTAATTATATACAATGAAAAAATATGGACATTTATATCTCAGTTTATAGCTGTTTATATCCACATTTATCTTCCTTTAAAGACATTTTGATTGATGCTACTGTGCCAATTTATTTTGAATACTTCAATAATATTTTCTAAATGACTTATCAACTTTGAAGCTCTAATAAATCTAGAATAAAAAGCAACTGCCCTCATGCCTGGTTTTTATGAATAAATTTTACAGGAACTCAGTCAAACTAGTAAACTGCCAGATGAGCCCTGGCTCCCATGACAGGTTAGGCCTAGAGTTGACAAATTTTCATGGAAGTCAAATAGTCGAGAACACCAAAATTCTACCACAGGTACATTAGGCAGAATGCAAAATGAGTACCAATACTTGCTTGATAGTAGTAATGAAGCAATAACTATGGACATTTATTTTGATAAATAAGCTCATATATACAAGTTTCTGTACATATTTATGGATATGCACTCAACTTATTTTTCACATTAATTTGTGTATCTCAATGATGTTATTTATGTTTCTACTACAGTTGATTGTATTTTAGTAAGCATTTAATTTTTATGCTTGCATTCTACTTAGGATGGAATCCCTTGCACCACTGTTTTATATGTGTTTAAAAGTAAAATTTTAATATTATTCTGATCTTTCAGAATTCTTTTCTGTATCTTTAAAAACATCACTCTCAGCCCACAGTGATATGCTATGGATATTATGGATAGTATCTGCATTAAAAATATAACCACACTTATTGCTTCCTTGAAGTTTCCCCAATATTCACTCACACGGTTTGTAGAGTTAGAAGAACATAACAAATGACCAGGCAAGGAACTGCAGAAACACTAACCAGAATTATTGGTTTGAAAATTCAAAACCTGCTCACATAATGTATGTTAGCTTTGAAAATATGACCCAATCATAATGGCATGAGGCAAATGCTGTGTCATGATTTTGGAAGGAAATTATCTCTGACATTGATTGCCAAACAAGCATTTATACAAAGCTTAGGTGTTAGTGCCCTGGCATGTGGATGCCCTGTTCACTTTATGCTTTTAATGATCATGAAATCAGGAGAATTGCTTGATCAATTTAATTGTGAAACTATGGGCATTAATTTTAACATTTTTTTCTTCTATAACAGAACTGAAATAAAACTTTGAACTTAAAACCATGAGTGGTCCTAAGATATTCTGTAAAAGTTTACTTCTATTATTTACATAATTATTTATAATGAAACAGAGGGAAACTCAGCACCCCAAAGCCATGAGCTAATTCGATATTTTATAGCATATTTGAGATTGTAGTATAGAGATAGAATATGTACAGGATGGTTATATAATGTTAATTTTTTTTTGTCTAAACAATGATGATATGGAACATGAGAGTCCAACATGAGAGCAACATATATATCATCCATACTCAAGTATAGGAAAAGAGAAATTCTCTTGTAAGTTTCCTGCCTGGTAGAGAAAATCAACTTCTATACACTTCACACATGTCCTTCCTTCCCTTTTAGGAAATGAGTGAGTTGCAACTTTCCAGCAAGCTGCTTCAACCCCAACTGGGATCTGAATTCCATTCTACTTTTCCTATTCCCCAGAATATGATCTAACATTATCTCTACCTCCCTTATATTTCAAGACTGTGTCCTTATTAAGCTAAATGACAGTGAGTATTCAAACTGTGTCAGGAAACATGACCAACACTTTCCACATTTCTTGACTCATGAATAACCATTAACCTTCTGGCTATTACCAAAGGGGTAGCATCAGAATTTGAAACCAGTTAGTGAGGCTGCATCCTTTGTGACTTAAATAACCTATTATTTGCCATGGGCCTTCATTTTTAACTCATAAAATGACATCTCATCTGTAAACAACATTAAAGACAAAAGCCTGTCCCCTTTTTTCAAGCACAGCCACAGTGCTTTCTTCTGTAGATCAGCAGCTGCTTGTTTGGACACATGAAATCCTAAGCCAACACCTTGCTCAGATGATAAGCAGCAGATAGTATGACTGTTTATCCTTAGAAGTATAAATGAAGCCTTGGTACTCCATTATATCATAAACATTCCATTGCTTAATTCTCCTGACCAGAGAAAATAAATGCACCATAAAATACTAGAGCTCTCTGGAGGAGGCCCACAGTGGCTCTCAGTCTCCTCCTTAACTCTTAGGTCTTGCTGATTTCACAGTAGTTTCAAACCCTACTATTTTCTTGAATACCTAAGATGGAAGTGCTTTTATATGTACACTGTCAAGTCCACAAGGATGAAGCTTAATTCATTTTTTAATGGTAAAATAACCTGAATGGCAATTTCTGAATCAGAGACTAAAAGTGAGTCTCTGGTGTTAAATTTCAAGAGCTGGTACATGGGTCATACAATTTGATCTTCTATATTCATCAGAGCATTAGAAACCTTGGGTGACAGTCCCATCATGCTGTTACACTTTTTGGAATTTTATGGAAAGAAATACAGTTTCTCTGTGCATAAGTGTTTATATCCATGTACAAAATTATATGGAAGACAAATGAGAGAAAACAGTGGGTGGATGCCAGAAAGTTATGTGTGTACCCATTGCAGGATATTTGAATACACTGTACCCCAAGATTGTGAACTGGAAAAAAGCTTGCCAAAATGTAGCTCAGTCCTAGCACTCACCTGTAAACCAAAGTCTTCAGTAAATGGGATTAAGTGAAGACAGTAATAGGTCAAGAGACAGAGCAAGCAACCAGTTGACAGAGAATGAACATAAAGTCCTGGAAAGAGAAAGGTTGATCTTTGACATGAAGGTTATTCAAGACAGTGTCATGGAGAAGCTTTTCCTTCTGGGATGTCAGTGGAGTAGGAAGCTGGTGCTTTCTCTGCCTCTCTGAGCTAGCAGGCTTTCACCACAGTGTCTGGCTCCTGAATCTTCATTTGGTAGATCGAATGTTTGGGATTTAATTTTTAAAAATATTTCCTTTCTATGATTTTCATGTAGGATTGCCAACATTGAGAATTTGTTAATATTGACTATGCTAGTTCAGATTTGTCAATAAAAGTGTTTTCCAAGGCATAGGGATATTCAGACATAGTGACTTATGTTAGTTATCCTAGCACTCAGAAGGCTCAGCACTAACTCTAAACCTACTTGGGCTATGCAGAGAACATTGCATAGAAGATGAACATGAGATCAATCATGACAAGCATAGGCATTGAACAATCTTAAGAAGCAGTGAGCCTCTAGTACATGCTAGCTCTAAGAAAACATCAGATAGGATAACTGACATGAGGAAATCATACAGCAATTAGTAGGATAAGTCTAAGAAAAACCAGGAGATTCTGCTTACACACTTCTGACTCAGACCATGATTTTGAGACAGGATGGAAGCTGCTTCTGTAGACAAAGTCCCCTATGGCTAATCTAGTTGTTTTGATGTTTTATAGCCTTTCAGAAGAATGCCTTTATTCTACTAGGGAAGAAAAATAGTAAGTGTTCACATCAAAGTTCCAGAAGTTTATTGGTTTTGTTTGTTTGTTTGTTTGTTTTTCTTTTTTATCTAGAGACACAGTTCATAGAGAAACAGTCATTTCAACCCTGGTCAGTTATAGGCAAGCTCAGAGGGGCTGATCTTCACCATGTTTTTAGCTCTTTGATAGGTTAAATATAGTGCAGCAGGAATAAAAACCTTGTAAGTTAAACTACCTTTAGTGTTATTGGCCCCGACGATCTCAGCTCATTTTTTAACAGATGAAACTGAGAAAAAATGCATTTCCCAGCCTGTCCTTCTATACATGTCTGCTTCCTTGCTTCTCTTTGTCAAGGAGCCAGATATTTCTAGAAACATGTATCAGTGCCTGCAATACCAACCATCTAATATGAACAACTTTCCTTTTACTCTTTTAAATTAACAAGCTACTTACAGTTAATATAGCTTATTAGCAGGCTCATTAAAGAAAACATTATAATGCCTAATTGATGAATTTACAGAGAGTAAAGTGACCTATGCAGGCTTTCCTCTGACATGGGTAAACTCTGCCCTCATTCTTTACCTCCTGTGAAGCATATAGATCCCCTTTATTCGATACTCTTACGAATGTTCTAACAAGATAGACGGGACTTTGATCTCTTTGGGTTGATGTCACCTACTAAAGATTACTTACAGGGACCACTGTTTCTTTCCGTAAATAAAGTGTCCTGGTGGAATCAACAATTAAGGTCTCCGTCCACACTCACTGACAATGAACCCGTACCTAAATCCCAATGAGTGAATGGTACTTTCAACATGGCTATGGATTCTACTGTGGTTTTAGTAATTGAACAGCAACAGAAAACATAAATCAAAACACTTCAAATATATTGGACAGTATTCTAGTAGGCAGGATATAGAAAAACTGAGAAATATCAACTATAGGCCTCAGACACAATGTGATGACATTATTATGTTTATGATTGGTAAAAATTACAGGTTTATTTGCACGTTACAAAGAATATACCTAACATTCGTGGAGATGTATGGTAACACACAGAGCATGGCAACAAACAGCTATTAAATGGGTTAAGTATGACTCAAAATAATTTGTCACAGGAATTACAAATTTTCAACTTCTCCATACAAATGAAGTTCTAATTGATTAGTTAAATTATCAGTAGTTGCATCTTCTTTTCTGGAATCCTCATATAAGTATGTGTAAATGAGGTCTCTGCTGACGTATCCAAAGGCTCTTTGTCACTTTTGCTCAATTTTTTTGTACTTATATTTGTTTCACTGTCTTCTATGTAAATTATTATTATTATTGTTATTGTTATTATTATTACTGATCATAGTAAAACTAGTATTTTGGTCAAAGAGAGAGTGAATTTTTATCTTGCTTGTGCTTTTGATTTAGAACCTAAGCTTTTAACAGCTGAACAGTGTCTCCAGCCCTAAATTAATGTAATTTTTAGCAATACTTATCATTATAAATAAGTGTAGTTTTCATTATCCATAAAAAAAACTTCTTCCTACCGCATGTACAAGCTACTCCGCGATCTGCTGATGGTTAAAATGCAGAGAATGGGAGACTCTGGAGGGCCAGCACCAAGCAATACAGCTAAAAGTGAGTCAGCGATAATCAGAGAAAGGCTGGGAAGATAGACAGGGTGAGAAGCCAGGAGGCTTTTGTGAGATTTGGTCATCTACACAAGAGAGGGAAACCACACCCACAAATCGCAATAATATATTTGCCTAAACAAAACCTGGAAAATTACCAAACTGCTTGACTCACCATCTTGAATATGGGAAATGTCACACAGTCCCACCTCTAGATGAAGTGCTATAGAAAATCAAGGGCTACTTGATAAAGGAAGACTCAATTGTTTTTAGGGTAGAGCCTGATTATAGGTTTTCCAATTCCAAGTGGTTGTGTCAAAACACAAACACATCTGAGCAACACTAAATGGACTTTCATACAAATATTATAGTTGAAATGTCTCTGCTTTCCTATAACCTGCCTATCCAACATACCAACCAATAGATATGTAAAGTGTTTATATTTATTTTTTATTGGTCAGTTAGCAAAAACATCATGGAATTGTTACCATATTAGAACATGGTATGTATATATTAATATATGTGTATTCAGGAAGCAGTATTGAGCTTGAGAGACAGTTGTCACACAGAAAGACTGGGTGGGGAAAGGGAGGGATAGGAAAGACTAAAATACAGTACTCATATATAAAATTCTCAAAAATATGTACTTTTTTAACAAGTTTTATTCTCAGAGGAGTAGCAGCCCTCACATTGAGGGATGTTTATATTTGCTTGTTTCCATGAACTTTTGCCTGTTCCCAGAGCTTTTGCATTATTATTAATAGATAATTTAAAAAGCATCTGGTATATTTATAAAATTTCTTATTTTCTGTCATTCTTTGAAATCTTGACAAAATGATACCTATTAAATTATTCTTTATTTGTTTGCTTTTACTGTTTTCTGCATTTTAAAAATTAGAATTCCATGCTGCTTTCCACATTTTTCTGTCTACATTGATGTCCTAAACATAATAGGTTAAGTATCTTTTGTGAGATTATTTTATAACTTTTTCCTTCTTGCATGTAATTATTCTTAAAAGTCTGAATTAATTGGCTGTAAAGTAAGTTCACTCTATAATTTGGTTATCCTGATTAATTAAATCGATAAACTTCAAGATGTTCAATTGAAGTACATAAAATTTAAAATTATAACATCAAATTTTTGTTTTTAACGAGACAATAAAACAAGTAAAAAGTGCAGATCCTTAGAAATAATAACCATACTTCATTTGATTAGTCCTGGATCATTTTTAAAATATTCCACTGGTTGCTTTGAGAAGACTCAGGAAAAAAAGCCTGTCACCACACTGATGTGACCTGAGTTCAGCTACTGGACTTCACAAAGTTGCTTTTTGATTTCCATACATGTGCTATGGTATGCACATTTACACACACACACTATAAACACACACATATACAGCAGAAAATAATAAACAAAATTAAAAGTAAATATTTTGTAAGCAAGAGAATATTTCCCCCTTTCCTAGAGTGTAATCTGATTTAATGTCTAAGATGAGATCTTGTTGTTATTGCTATTATTTTACACTGAAAAGAACCTTGAATGGAAATCTAAAGACAAAACAATTCTAGGTACCATGTCTGTGAAGATGTCATTTATAAATAGGTAAAATATTATAGTATAATGATATAAATTAGGTAGCAGTCATACCTTCATTCATATTTAACACATATTTTCTCATTTATAAACATCCTACAAAAGTGTTCCTTTGTAAATATTAGACAAATAACATTATAACATATACAAATATCATCTACGAAGATGACATTATTATTTTAATTTAAAACAAAAGATGGCTACATTTAATTCCTGATAAGAATGGACAAATATAAGCTTAAAGTTGTGCATGTTGTATTATGAATAATGATCCTGGCATTCGGAAGTCTGCACCTGACTGACAAACCTTAGCTTCAGTTCTCACCATGCAAATATCATTTAAAACCATTAAGTCCATGTGCAGGGAACATAGGTGCTAACCACTAGGTAGGTGATGTGGTAACTCCTGAATTGTTATCCACAGTGTATATCACAGCTTTGAAAGAAGGCAGAAAAATTTGTCCCCAGAGATTTCTTCACCCTTGAATCTTAGTATCTACTTACCTGTTTTCTATTGTGTCTTTATTTGCGACATTTGAATCCTCAGAGACAAGTCAGAGTGCATAGTCCAACTGCCCACCCAAGATTCCCCATTGCATTTTGTGATAACATCCACATTTATTGCACTCATTTGTTTTGAAAACCCTATGGATTTTCACTATAATATCTTAATCCCAGAAAATCAAAACATGTTTAAAAATAAAATGTTATTATTTTAAAATAGTCAATTATATTTTATCAGGGATTCTTCTACAATTATACAATCCATTTTTGTCCATTTTGGTAACAAGTCACAGTTACTCAACAATACTTGAATAACACTGAAAGCATGCAGGTGATAATAAGGTAATATAAATCAAGCATACTTGGGTTTTTAACAAAAAATTGGGAGGATTCTATCAGGAAAAGTTATCAGCTACCATGTTCCATGGCATATGACATAGTTGTAACCCTGAACAACATTCCTAATTCAAAAAGTCCCCAGTTTACTTAGGAAGCAGGCTGACTTTGCCTCACACTCCCTACTACTTATAATCTGAGTCAATGAAGGCACAGATTGCAAACATATCTCACAAACATACTTTGAAATATATATATACCCAGAACTTGTTATAATTATTTTAAATGAAAGAAATTATTGCAATACAGGACTGATCAAAGAAATATGAGCTGTTCACTAAATGGGACTCCAAAGGAAAAATAACAACAGGTATGTAAGTAGTCCCACAAATGATCTGGAGCTGGAATCCAAGCTCAAGTGAGCAGGTCAACTACAGGGAGTATGAAAGTATTGGTTTATTTGTATAGAAAGCTTGTAACCATGTTGTGAAATAGATTTAGAAATATGACTATCAAGCCAGTAACACTAATTGTCCAAAGGGAGAACCAAGCAATTTTAAAAAAATGTTTTAGTTCCCTCTTATTGTGGCCTAAAGCTGTGGCCCAATGCCTGCTTCATTTCAGTGTTCAGACATTGTGAATTCTCACTCCCATACCAAGACAAGAACAGTAACAGAGGTATTTTTTAGAGATGGCCAGAAGAAGAGAGCAAAAGTACACATTCAACACTCCAGAACATTTATTATGTTATACACATTTATATACATATTATTATGATTTCATAAAGATCATATGTTAGTACCAGTTATTGTAAATCTTTGCCTGTCCTACCTTATATTAGTTTATTGTCAGTGTGTGTGCATAGGAAAACGATGATTCAGCTTTTGTTACTATTTGTACGTGTACTTCAAGGGTCCTGGGGCTGCAGTCCATGCTGTGTCTTAAGGATTCTCGACTGAGAAGGAATAAGCAACTGCTGGTGTTAGATTCAGTGATGCCCCTATAAGAAAGAAATCTCTCATAAAATGTGAGAGAAAGTTTGAGGGAACAGCAAAGTCCATAGCAGGATGCTCAATCACAACAAACATTCTTCAAACACTGACTTTATAGTTAAATAAGATTCACAATTAAGTTTCTCCTTTTTTTTTTTTTTTTTTTTTTTTTGTTGTTGTTGTAATTTTTTGACACAGGGTTTCTCTGTATAGCCCTGGCTGTCCTGGAACTCACTTTGTAGACCAGGCTGGCCTCAAACTCAGAAATCTGTCTGCCTCTGCTTCCCGAGAGCTGGGATTAAATGTATGCGCCACCATTCCCGGCTTACTTCTTCCAGTTTAATTAGTAATTCTTCATACTGTTGACTAAAACCAAATACATCTGTTTGAGACCATTTGGGTCATTTCTGTCTTATGTATCTAAGGTTTCTTAAGCCTTCTTGTTTCTTTAAGTTCACACATCATAATATTTAATGGATGAAGGAACAAATAGTTATAGACAATATACTATGTTCTAAAACCTACTCTAAGGTAGCACAGTGTCCAAAAACAAAACCAACTGTCTGCCCTCCCAGCAAACACAAAAGTAGACAAATGAGACTTGAATGTGTGTATGTGCTCTGGGGGAAATTCAATAAGGAGAGTGTCAGCAAAGAAATGAGGATGTTACATTAAACAGGGTAACCTTGTGAGTGTCAATGAGAACACAGAAGAGGTCCCAAGAATCTGCAAGTTCACCCATAGTGAAACAAGGCAACCACTTCCCCAGCCTCTGAAGACCTGAGGATGCTTGAGATTGGCATGCCACCAGACAGGATGAGCAAGGCAATGAAGGACCTTCGGTGTCTGGGTGTGAGCAAGTTTGTTTGTGAGCACAATATCAACTATACTTGTGGCCAAGGTAAGGGTTTGCTATTGTAAATCAATTTGCATTAGAATGAACCATACCCATACTCTGTTCATTAGTTCTTATGTGCAGCTGATTACACTCACACACACCTGGAGGCTAGGGGGGAGAAAAGAGGGAGAAAGAGAGAGGGAGATGGAGAGAAGTGGGAGAGGGAGAGGGAGAAAGGGAGAAAGGGAGAGGGAGAAAGGGAGAAAGGGAGAGGGAGAGGGAGAGGGAGAGGGAGAGGGAGAGGGAGAGGGAGAGGGAGAGGGAGAAGGACAGATAATTGGTAGTTACTTCAGGTAATATGTCATTCACCATGTGTAAACTGTGACAATGTAGCACTTACAGCTTGCTTACACATACTGCCATTGTACAAGGTTTAAGAATTATTTGTAGCAGAAGATGGCCTAGTCAGCCATCATTGGAAAAGAAGCCCCTTGGTATTGCAAACTTTATCTGCCTCAATACAGGGAAACCAGGGCCAAGAAGTGGAACTGGGTGGGTAGGGAAGCAGGGCCAGGGGGAGGGTATAGGGAACTTTTGGGATAGCATTTGAAATGTAAATAAAGAAAATATCTAATAAACAAAATAAAATAAATTATTTGCTTCCTTTTGTAAATGAACTGGAAACTGAATTCTAGGGCTATTTCTGTTTGCTTGTTGTTGTTTCATTTCATATGATGTCACCATGATACAAGTTCTAAAGTTAATATATTTTTTAATTGGGTATCATGGGAGATTTTTAGCTACAGCATTCTTCAAAAGAATGCTCTGCTTTCTAGAGATATGTTGTACAAATAGCATTGAGATGATAATCAGTTAAATAATACTCAAATTAAGTACCACCTCCTGGAGCTTCACTTGACAAAACGTTTAGAAAATAAAAGATACAAACAATAAAACTTCCATTTACTTATCCAAGATATTAAGAGAAAAATCAAGAAAAATCAAGCCATTTTGTGGCTTGAGCAACAGTTGATCGATGAGGATCCAGAGAATATCATATATCAGTGAAGAATATTACTGCCAGGGTTTCAATGTTAGAAATAAGTACACAGTTTGCAAGTGGATTCCTAGAAAAGAAGAAATAGGATTCCTGAGGGCAGAAATTATTGGAAAGTTATAGAAAATAGCTTGAAGGGGAATACAGAATTTTCAGAGAAGTGTATCCTGACAAAGAAACAGGTGTTCGATGTGTAGCAGAAAAGCAGAACGTGCAGTATAGAGGACAAAACATCTGAAGCTGATGTGCAGGGGCTCCCTGAACAGCCTGTCGGGGGCTCCAAGAACAACCTGTCAGGGGCTCCCCAGAACTTCCAGGGGTTCAGGGACTTCCAAATCAGCCTGTCAGGGGCTGCCCAGAAAGGCCAGGGGCACAGGGACTCTCTCAGAGTGTTTTCCAGAACACCCTCGGTATCAAGAGCTCCAGACAATGGCGAAGGGCTCAGGGGCTCCCCAGCATGGCCTGGGGTAATCACTTGGGGCTCTAGTCCTGACAAACAGATTTGAAAGCTGGCAGAGTCAAAGGCTTTTGAAAACCCAGCTTACAAGGATGTGAATCTAAACAGGGTGGGGTTTATTGAAAAAGAATAATGAAAACAAGTACACATGGATACCATACCAATAAAACTAAGTCTCAAATGGGGATGCTTATTAACCAGACCATTCACAGTCCAAGGAATCACGAGTTCCTCAAAGTCAAGCCTGACTGTGACTTTACTTCAGTGATTCTGAGTGGGAAAATCACTAAAACAAAATGTAACAATGCCTTGTATTTAGGCAGGATTTCATAGAAGATATTCACACATATGTTAGAATGTCCAAAGGTTAATAAACTACAAATAAATCATTGTGCATCATCTTACAGATTTCAGAAATCAAGGAATTCTACCAGTAATGAAAGTGTCAATGGCCCATACATGGATGACATCTGCAGAGTAAAAGAAAATTATCTCAGTAAAAGGTGCCTTAGAATATGCTAAAGTTGGACTGCCTTTGTTAAGAGTCCCACTTACTTTAGCTATATATATTTGGGCAATATAAGAAGTTACACTGTACATATTTGATTATTTTAAAAACACATAGCTACTTTCAGCTCTTTTCATAATTGAAAAGCTGTAATATTTACTGTATGGACATGGAATGCAGGAACTCTGTATTTGCTGAGGTATCACCTGAGACACACAGCTTACCACCTTGGCTGAATTCTTTGGGCCTTGGAGAGAGCACGGAGCCTCAACCACAGCAGCTGATACTGTGATAGTCCTGCCTGTCACATTCTTTTCTTAAATAGCCCCCGTTTTAAGGATATACATTTCAGACAATTTTAAGGAGGGAAATTAATGCATGTCCCTTGCTTCAGTTCGAATATGTTCACCCTCCATTCGAGCAGGAATGAGAATTAAGCAATATTTCAAAAGCTTGTTTTATAAATATAAGCATAGAATCAGCAAAAAAGTCTAAACATTGAAGGTGGCTAGTCCTTCACAAGTGCTGCCCTTGCAGAACCAAAACATCTTCACCAATTCACAGAGCTGTGCTTTATGACCACCCTCTCAGCTAACACAGCCCTTTCCTACTTACTGAGAGCCACAACAGAGTTTTCATTTTTTCCCACGGGAGTCAGAAGTGTTAAGGTTCTTACTGTGAACCTGTTCTGAGATTTATGAATTTGTGATCAATTTAACTGTAAACTAAACCAAATACAACTTTACCACAGATAGAACACACTTATGAAAAAGTAAGGTTGACTATGTAGAACTATGAATTGATTGCAGCTTTAAAGAACATGGTGATGATTATAACTATTTCAACCAAGTGGTAAATGCCAAAAGTATTTCTAAAGACTTTGTTTTTAACTTATGTGTGTTTGTGTATCTGGAGGTAAGTGCATATGGATGTGAATGCTTATGGGATACTATTTTTTATTATTATTTTTACCGTGTCTAAAAAAATCAACATTTCATATTTAGCTTTGGATGGAAGGAACTTCTTTTAACAATTGTTCAATGTCCCAATGTAGGAGAATGCCAGGGTGGGAAGATGGGAGTGGATGGGTGGGTATGGGAGCACCTTCATAGAGACAGGGGGAGGGGGATAGAATAGGGGGTTCCCAAAGGGGAGATCTGGAAAGGGGAAACATTTGAATATAAATAATGAAAATATCCAATAAAAACTGAAGCTAGAAAAAAAGATAGGTATAAGGATATATAACATGTTAATANACAATTGTGCAAATATGCAAATATAAATTTATCCTTCCCTTGGAATATTCCTCTAAATATAATAGAAAATTTTCCACCAGGAGCCCTGCTTTATGAAGAGAAATATCAAATCTAGCATGTTTTTGCCTTCATGTGAGTCTAAATGTGCCTCTGCTTAATGTCCATAGAAAAGGTTATCTTTCCCACCTATCTTCTCATTTGCTGGAGGATACTGGCAGGTTAGAAACTGATTGGCATCACACCTGTAAATCTTGTACTTGTTAACAACCACACTCCCGTCTCCTGGTACTTCTTCTAATGAACCACTTTCAGAAAAATCTACCCGTTTACATTTGATTTTCTTCTTCTAACATGTATACCTATATCTACGTGTGTGTGTGTGAGTGTGTGTGTGTGTGTGTGTGTGTGTGTGTGTGTGTGTGTGTGTATCCCAGTGAACCTACAGAGTCACATATATCTATAAGGTGTGAAAAGACTAGAAATCTAATGATAATAGGATTTCTATGTCCCTAAGCTCTGTTCATATAGTTTGGATTTCAATTTATCATTTAAAACTGGTATAACCTAAAGAAAGGGAGTGAGAGAAAAAGGGTAGGGGCAAAAGTGGACACGGTTAGTTGGAATAAAGTGTGCATATAGAAAGCTTTCCATTTTCCAATCTCTGGTGAGAATTGTAAGTTATTTTTTTCCAAATTACCATTAAGTGGTCATTTAGAGTTATTATTTAGTAGGTATTGAGGTGAAATTTAGCCTGTGAATTTGAAAGTCTTTAAGACCAGGACACATCCCAATAGTGAGTCTAAGAAGTAGCAGAGAAGAAACTTCTTTTTGATTGAGTATAAAAGTTATTAATATTATCCCTACCAGTGTCCTGACGATAAATTAATAACTAAAAATGACAGGCAGTCCAGATCATCAGGTCATCATGTAGTGAACTGGGGGCAGAGGTTGGATCAGTGCACAAGTAGTGATGAGGAGAATGACTCCCCAAGCCCAGGATTCCCCAGGAGAAAGAAACCACCTCCTGGAAAAAGAAAAATTTTACCCAAGAGAAGAAGTCCTAAAATGAGTCATCAAGAAAGCCAGTGGATAACTCTGTCCTCCAGGACTCCAGAGGGTGATTGTGAGCTCATCAGGCCTCCCTAGGGACCTGGAGCTATTTAAACTGAGCACTGGGTGGGAGGATGCTTATCAATTTGTCAGGGTTTGGATGGAGGTCTAACAATCCAATGGCTGGAAAGTCCATGTGTCAGGAAGTATGAACCTTTGGTAAATCAGAGTCATGGAATCAATTGTTGTGTTTTATAAAAAGCCAAGTATAAATTATGTAGAGTTCAGTCTGGTGAAGTAGGAGTGGAGACTAGGCAGGCATGGGGACAGGAGTTGAGAGAGGAGGAGGAGGAGGAGAGAGAGAGAGGGGGGGGAGGGGAGAAGAGAAGAGAAGAGAAGAGAAGAGAAGAGAAGAGAAGAGAAGAGAAGAGAAGAGAAGAGAAGAGAAGAGAAGAGAAGAGAAGACAGAGGAGGAGAGGGGAGGAGAGAGAGAAAGGGAAGAAGAGAGGCTGGCCAGGAACATATCTATTGACAGAGGAGGGGAAGAAGAGGAGAAGGGGGAAGAAGGGAAGGAGAAAGGGAAAAGGGTCAGTGAGAAATGAAAGAGAGGAGAGAGAGAGAGAGAGAGAGAGAGAGAGAGAGAGAGAGAGAGAGAGAGAGAGAACACTTTCCTTTATGGCAAGCCTGTCTGTTACCAGGTAACTGTTGTGTGGAGCCTAGAAGGAATGCTAACAAGTACAGAACTACAAGTCCACAGAATTCTTCCCCACCACTCTCTCATATGAACTCCTATGAAGAAAGGTGCACATTGATAATTTGACCTCAGCTCCAGCACTGCTGAGTAGAAAAATACTAATTGGTCATTGGCTTAGTGTAGATTAACCATGGGGACTTAATACTGTTAGTCACTTGTCATTTGCTGTTTGTGCTAGTTGGGAGAAGATTCTGAAAATAAGCAACCATGCTCATTTTCAACATCCTCATAGATGTCTTTCCTGGGTTAGTCTGGACCTAGCCTTGTTCTACAGAGAAGGGAAGAAAGTAACAAACAACTGAGGCTGTTGCATCAGCTAGAAGTTAAACAATTTCAAAGGATATTGCTCTTGTGTTATTCACAGTATAAAAACGCTTTCATTTTGGGCAAGAAAGCAGAAGCCTGTCCATCAATAGAGAGTTTCAATCTGGAACTTTGGCAGGGTGCCGCCTTCCCAGTTTTATATGCTAAATGTTGTAAGCATCCAGTTTGATGACAATACCTTTGTTTGCTCTTGTAACAGAACTACTCTAGTTGTCACACTGTGATGTGAGTGCTGAATGTTTTACCTCTACCTGGTATTTGATATTTTTTCTTTTATTTTACTTTCTCTATACTTCTTAAACTAAAATCACACCTACTTTAGATCATTACCCATAAGGAACATAAGCAAAATCACAGAAGCCAAACTGAGTCACTGTGCACTGTTTGTGATGAGAAGCCATTGGTAAGAGGAAGGGCTGGAGAGAAGACAATAGATTCTAATTATGGAGAATAGACAGAAGGTCAAAGAAAGAGTCTGTTAGACTGTCTGAAGCCAGACTGATTGCCCTGTCAGGTAAAGGAGCACAGTGCAAAGCTGTATTTAGGTGCCAGTGTTTTGCTCTGTTTCCCTGCTCCTGCTGTGTAAATAAACCAATACCCTGCAGCTGTTAGGATTCCAGTGTGAATGGAGATGAAATTCTCTCCACAAATTGGCTTTCTGGTGAGGAAAAAGAAAATGCAAAAACAAATACTTAAACAAAATGGTGATCAGTGGCCAGAAGAAAGCACGCAGTGGAGTATAATACATATGTGTTGTTTTCTACAATATGGTGTGTTTTATCCTAGATTATAGTGTTGAGTATTAACTTCTGAGTAAATAGATAAAGATAGATAGATAGATAGATAGATAGATAGATAGATAGATAGATAGATAGATAGATAGATAGAGGAGAGACTGGAGAAAACTGAATGTCCAGTCACAGCTATGACTTAGCTTAATTTGTGATTGTGGTAATTTACATTCTCATAACCTTTCCTTTCTAGAGCACACACACACACACACACACACACACACACAAAAAGACCTGCATCACATCTCTGAATTCTTTTATATAGACTAGGATATAACTTGGTTGGTGACATATTTAATTTGCCGTGGTCAGGACCCAAGCGTGATTTTAAGGAAACACCAACAACATGTTTGACGGTGTACTCCTGTAAACCCGTGCTGATAGATGAAAGAAAAGGACCACAAAGCTCGCTGAATGACCAGGCTAGCTTGTTTTTCAGGTGCCAGGCTAAGGAGGCTAAACTGTGGACTTAGAGAATGCCTTATCTGACTTCTGGTCATAAAATTTATAGTTTTGCCTATGTTCTTCTACACAGTATAGCTATATGAATATATACACATGTATATATTCATATATTCACACACAGACACACAGGCACACCATTATATTAATTATTATTTGAACAATTAAAAAAAAAAACATGGGCTGTAAGAAACACTTTCCAATAGTAGTGTTTGTTACAAAAAAACTCCTTGTTACCAACAGCATGATAAGAAAACATACAAACTATCAGACCGAAGTGAAGAATTTATTAGAAACAATGCTTCTGTCAAAGTCTGACAGACATGTCATGGACACCTTTGAGGTTCTCTGGCTTATCAGTCACCCAGAGCAATCAATTCTGATGGGTCCCCTTCAACATGGAGACATGTTTTTGGAATCCTGATCTTATTAGGGAACAGCACATGCATCTCGAGAGCAGGAATAGCTGTCAGGTACCTCATCAAATCAACCAAGACTGGAATGCTCTAAGCTACATCCTCAAATATGCTGGGTGATTCTTTTAGTGATCTTAACAATATGAAATATTTTGTTCTCAAACAAAATAAATGTTAAATAATTATGATACAAATTACCCAGAAAAGAATAATGGAACCCTGGCATTGTGCATGTCTTTTCTGTAAGAAATCACCTAGAGCATCAATAAAAGTCAAATGCTATAAAATTCTATTCCTTGGATAAATTTTTCCTATCCTCAGGGAACAGCTGTCAGAGGTTCCTTGACTAACATGCAAACAAAGTAGTATATTCAACTGAGTACTCTTAATGAATAAAGTCAGCTGAATAAATACTTGTTGACTTCACTCGAAGGAAAAAAGACCCTTCACACTTTCCTTGTATTTTAATGTCATACATAAAGTAAGAGAGAGGAAAAAGACTGTAAATAAAAATAGCCATCTGTACATTGTGACCCACAAAGGAGAGAGGCTGCCCTTGACAATACAGACACAGAAACTTGGCTGCTCAATGTTCACAATACCCTTTGCTCCCTTTCATTCTGTGCATAGATGATACAGTAGTTAGTGCATTTATTAAAGACAATATAATTCACTATACCATTAGTATAGAGATTTATTTTTCAGACTCAACTTGTCATTAAAACAATTCCATTGTATTTTTTTGCAAGTCCTCCTACATGTAACCATACACAATCGGACAGTGTTCATATCATGTTCAGAACTGTTCATGAGTAAGAATTCACATCCCTAAATTATAGCTGTCAAGTTTTATTTCATTACAAGTATAAGTCCACCAAATGGTAAAAACTTACTTCCAGATGAATAAAAATGAATTGCTTAATAAATGTGTTAACAATGATTTGGTAGCTGTTAAATTTTATTATCATATTAATTAATTAATTTATCAGTGATTGAAGGAACCAGGAAGGGCCAGGGTAGCCCAGCCAGTAAAGCACTTGCTTTGGAAACATGAGGACCTGAGTTTGAGCCTCAAACACACATAGACAAACAAAATGGAAACACAGGTCTGGTAATATACATTTGTAATTGCAATGCTCAGGAAAAAGACACACACACACACACACACACACACACACACACCTTGGGCTAAGCCAGCTTAGCCTTCTGATTGATTTCTAGGCCAGAAAGGGATCTCATCTCAAAAAAAAAAAAATCAAGAAAACAAATATGGAGCATCTTAAAAGAGCACAGAAATTTGAGGTTGCTTACAGGAGTACACACACACACACACAACATGATTGCAAATGCACAAACATGTACACAGATAGACATACTCACATGAAGTTGAAGACAAGCATCTTGTAGTACCCTTGCTAGGACTATTTTATTTAAAGTTAAAGTAAATCAAGATTCTGCTTTGAGAATCATTTAGCAATGTATGCTCTATGTGAGAAACTATACCAGGTAACATGATGGTGGGCACAGCCCTTCTCTGGAGCAGTTTGCAGATAGGCAATAGGAATGTGATAATTAGATGCTTCTGTTGAGAATCTATTGAGTCACCCACAACTTTCCAGGCTGAAATATTAAGGTGCAGACTGATATTTAACAGGGAGTTATCACTGAGAAGACCATGTACAACAACAGATGTTTGGAATACTGTGATGCATTTGAAGATTTTAAAATGTGGAGGATATTGTAATGGAGATTGTTGCTGGAAAGACAAGTGAAATATGTGTGCTTTACATATTTGAAGGCAGCAGAAAATATTAACTGCATAATAGGGTCTTAACTAATGAAGTCTGTGAAAGAGGCTAACACTGTGTCGAATATGATCTCATCCTAAACATGGTAAGATTCAGCATTGTTTTCCCTCCATATATCATTTCCATGACATGATGAAAGGAAATATGGAAAAAATAGGAATAAAAGAAGAAATCTTCCTCCTTTCACAAATTTGGAAAGAGAAAAATGTATTTGTTTAACAGATATATTATCACATATCGTCAGACACATGTGTACTCATGTGTACAGTCCATACACAGATACACAAAATATTGTGTATTATTAGACAATATTTTCAGATATATTATCTGAAAAATGTGTATTGAATAGGTAATGTTATTGGACATTAAAAGGAACATCTAATCTCACAGTTCTATGATGAAGTCAATTGGTACTTGCAGTGCAATGCCTTGTTTGTGCAGGATTCTAGAAGTAGCAGAAATAAACCTCCATAGTTCCTTTATAGTAGCTGTAGAGCACACAACCCTGCCAGAATCTGTAGAAAGTGTCAAAATATTATACAGTGAATTCCAGGTCAGAATGTGAAGACTGAAGTATAGGGCCCAGAAACACCAAATTAAAATTAATAAAAACACAATAGATATCTATGGATGACCATAATTAGAAGCCAGATTTGTCACCACTATCCTATAAATGTTGAATGCCTATTGTGTCACTCCAAAATATTATTAGTATAGTGTATGCAAATCGCCTCATGACTTTGTATAGCCTGTTTGCTTATTTTCCTTATTATAACTATTTTCAGGCTAGAGGGAGAAGTGAGCCGTAAATAGTGGGTAATGTTCTTACAGAGTACCTGAGTTCTGTTCCCAGTACAAATGTCTAGTTCACAAACACATGTAACTCTATAATTCGAGGTTCAGGGGACCCAACAACTTCTACGGGCCTACATGGTGCCTATACTCATGTGTACAGTCCATTCACAGATACACAAAAACACCTAACTGAAAACAAATAAAAAGTCTCTAGTATTATGATAACATCTAGTAATTATTCTATAATTTAATCAATTGACTATCCAGAACACCCAAGACTATAGATGTGTGTTCAAACATATATGAATGATAAAGTATTATCTCAGAGTTTATTGTACTTTTCTCATCTCTTTAAATGACAATATTTTTGAACTATCTCTGCTCAGTGTTCAATAAACAGTCTTGTAGAGCTAAGGCTTTAAGTATGTTCCTAATCTTTCTACTAAGAACAATTCATTGTTAATTAGATTATATGATATACAGTATCAACCACAGGACACACCTGTCAGAGACCACAAAGTTAGGTGCCCAGCAACTCTCTCTACTCTCTCAGTTTTCTAGGGCAGTTAAATCCCACCCAATCACAGGTCAATAAAAGTGTCAACATGTTCCATTAATAGCTTATTGAGAATACATGGAATTGATTAACCTCTTTAATTTCAAAGCGTTCAGAATAGGAAATATTTTTATTGATTCCACATCCAGTAGAAGACCAATATGCAAAATATTAAAAGAAGTCAAGAAACTAGATATTAAAAACCCCTAATAATCCAGTTAAATGTGACACAGATCTAAAGAGAATTCTCAAAAAAGGAAACTCAAATGGCTGAGAAATACTTAAGAAAATGTTGAAGACCCTTTACCATCAAGGAAATACAAAGCAAAACTACATTAAGACTCCATCTTAGCACCTGTCAGAATGGCTATCAGTCACCAAACACAGACACTATTGCATTTGACAATAAGAGTTTACTGAAGGACCCTGATATAGCTGTCTCATATGAGGCTATGCCAGTGCCTGGCAAATACAGAAGTGGATGCTCACAGTCTTCTATAGTATGGAACACAGGGCCCCCAATGGAAGAGCTAGAGAAAGCACCCAAGGAGCTGAAGGGGTCTGCAACCCTATAGGTGGAACAACAATATGAACTAACCAGTACCCCCAGTGCTCCTGTCTCTAGCTGCATATGTAGCAAAAAATGGCCTAGTTGGCCATCATCGGGAAAAGAGGCCCCTTGGTATTGCAAACTTTATAGGCCTCAATACAGGGGAAAGCCAGGACCAAGAACTGGGTGTGGGTGGGTAGGGGAGCAGGGTGGGGGGAGGGTATAGGGAATTTTCCGGATAGAATTGGAAATGTAAATTGAGAAAATATCTAATAAAAAATCTATGTGACAGCTCATGCTAACAAGAATATGGAAAAAAGAACATTCATTCATTGTTAGGACTACAAACTTTAAAAGTGACTTCTAGAAGAATTTTATCCATCAACAATAATGGATAAAATGGATAAAATTGATTTGACTTCTTCCTCTCCAATTTGTATTCTTTTGATCTTCTTCTGTAGTCTAATTGCTCTGGCTAGGACTTCAAATGCTATATTGAGCATGTAGGGAGAAAGTGGGCAGCCCTGTCTAGTCCCTGATTTTAGTGGGATTGCTTCCAGTTTCTTACAATTTAGTTTGATGTTGGATACTGGTTTACTGTATACTGCTTTTATTATGTTTAGGTATGAGCCTTGAATTCCTGTTCTTTCTAAGACTTTTACCATGAAGGGGTGCTGGACATGGTTGAATGCTTTCTCAGCGTCTAATGAGATGATCATGTGGTTTGTGACCTCAAGCTGTAGAGATGATCATGTGGTTTGCAACCCCAAGCTGTACTACAGAGCAATTGTGATAAAAACTGCATGGTACTGGTACAGTGTCAGACATGTAGATCAATGGAATAGAATTGAAGACCCAGAAAGGAACCCACACACCTATGGGCACTTGATTTTGACAAAGCAACTAAAACCATCCAGTGGAAAGAAGACAGCATCTTCAACAAATGATGCTGGCTCAACTGGCTGCAAGCATGTAGACGAATGCAAATTGATCCATTCTTATCTCCTTGCACAAAGCTCAAGTCTAAGTGTATCAAAAAACTCCACATAAAACCAGAGACACTGAAACTTATAGGGTAGAAACTGGGGAAGAGCCTGGAAGATATGTGCAGCGCGCCTCCCTGCTTCCTCCGTCGACCAGCAAGAAAGTCACGCCACCACCGGGATCTTCTCAGTCAGCTTTATTCT
>LR750375.1:161932-203810 GCA_902729485.2 Mus minutoides | reverse complement strand
CCAGGGAAGGGGGAGGGGTGTCATAGTGGTTGCTGATTGGTGCACCAAGCCACACCTCATTTGCATGTGGCCCGTTCATTGGTGCCACAAGCCACAGCCATTAGCATATTTTCCCTTCATTGGTACTACAAGCAGTGCCTCATTAGCATATTTTCCCTTCGGGAGGGGCTACTGCCTGAGGAGGGCCTGAAGAGGGAGCTCGGGTTTTCCCGAGCAACTGCCGTTCCTAAGCAACTGCCATTCCTGAGCAACTGCCATTCCAGAGCAACTGCCATTCCTGAGCAACTGCCATTCCTGAGCAACTGCCATTCCGGAGCAACTGCCATTCCGGAGCAACTGCCGCTCCCTACAGATATGGGCACAAGGGAAAAATTCCTGAACAGAACACCAATGGCTAGTGTTGTAAGATCAAGAATCGACAAATGGGACCTCATAAAATTGCAAAGCTTCTGTAAGACAATGGATACTGTAAATGAGACAAAAAGGCCACCAATAGATTGGGAAAGGATCTTTACCAATCCTAAATCAGATAGGGGATTAATATCCAATATATATAAAGAACTCATGAAGTTGGACTACAGAAAACTAAATAACCCTATTAAAAATGGGGTACAGACCCAAGGAGCTGAAGGGGTCTTCAACCCTATAGGTGGAAGAATAACATGAACTAACGAGTTCCCCCTGCGCTCATGTCTCTAGCTGCATATATGGAAGAAGATTGCCTAGTTGGCCATCATTGGAAAGAGAGGCCCCTTGGTCATACAGACTCTATATGCCCCAGTACAGGGGAACGCCAGGGCCATTACGTGGGAGGGGGTGGGTAGGGGAGCAGGGCGGGGATGCGGGAGGGTAAGGGGAAATTTCTGGATAACATTTGAGATGTAAATGAAGAAAATATCTGATAAAGAGGAAAAAAAAGTAAACTGCAAAGTTATAATTTACAATAAAATAAAATAAAATAAAATAAAAAAAATGGGGTACAGAACTAAATAAATAATTTTCAACTGAGGAATACAGAATGGCTGTGAAGCACCTAAAAATAATGTTCAACATCCTTAAACATCAGGGAAATGCATATAAAAACAACTCTGAGATTCCACCTCACACCAGTCATAATGGCTAAGATAAAAAACTCAGGTGACAACAGATACTGGCCAGGATTTGGAGAAAGAGAAAGACTCCTCCGTTGCTAGTAGGATTGCAAGCTGGTACAACCACTCTGGAAATCAGTTTGGCAGTTCCTCAGAAAATTGGATATAGTTCTATCATAAATTTCAGCAATACCTCTCTGGAGCATATACTCAGAAGATGCTTCACTATGTAATAAGGACACATGCTCCACTATGTTCACAGAAGCCTTATTTATAACAGCCAGAAGCTGGAAAGAACCCAGATGTCCCTCAACTGAGGAATGGATACAGAAAATGTGGTACATTTACACAATGGAGTACTATGCACTATTAAAAACAATGAATTCATGAAATTCTTAGACAAATGGATGGATCTGGAGGATATCATCTTGAGTAAGGTACCCAAGTCACAAAAGAGCACACATGATATACACTCACTGATAAGTGGATATTAGCACAGAAGCTCAGAATCCTTTTTAGAAGTGGGAACAAAATACCCATGGAAGGAGTTACAGAGACAAAGTTCCAAGCAGAGCCTGAAGGAAAGACCATCCAGAAACTGCCCCACCTGGTGATCCATCTCATAAAAAACCACCAAACCCAGACACCAGGCCAATGCTAACAAGAGCCTGCTGACTGGAGCCTGACATAACTGTCTCCTGCAAGGCTCTTCCAGTGCCTGGCAAATACAGAAGTGGTTGCTCACAGTCATCCATTGGACAAAGCACAAGGTCCCTAAAGAAAGAGCTAGAGAAAGTACCCAGGGATCTGAAGGGGTCTGAAGCCCCATAGGAGGAACATCAATATGAACTAACCAGTACCCCCAGAGCTCCTTGGAACTATACCACCAATCAAAGAAAACACATAGTGGGACTTATAACTCTAGCTGTATACGTAGAAGATGGTCTAGTAGGTCATCAATGGGAGGAGAGGCTCTTGGTCCTGTGAAGGCTCTATGCCCGATTATATAGAATGCCAAGACCACAAATGGGAGTGGGAGTGTTGGGAAGCAGGAGGAGGGGGAGGGAATATGAGACTTCGGAGGTGAAACTAGGAAATGGGATAACATTTGAAATGTAAATAAAAAAAAAAAAGAAAATATCTAACAAAATAGTTATAAAACAGAAAATTGTAAATGTCAACATATGATGGCTATACTTTAAAAAAAATCGATGTTACAATGAGACTGCTATGGCAAAATATAGAGTGTCTTTGAGTTCAAAATAAAAAAAAAAAGAATGGTTTGTAAAAGGAAAGAGCCATATTTGAAAATGATGTTGAATTGAAGAGCAGACAAAGTGATGAATCAAAGAATGATTAGATGATTAGATAGATTGAAACAGAGATAGGATAATCATAACTATTTTAAGAAAACAAAAAAGAAGGAGAGGCTACTTAAGAAGAGAGAGAGAGAGAGAGAGAGAGCAGTGAGTTCCGTTCAGATCTGCAGGAGGCAGTGCAGAGGAGTTGATTTCAGTTTCATTCAGTTTCTACTGTAGAGGCAGTTGAAGCTGGAGACTATGAAAAAGCCAGAAGGTTAGAACAAATTGTGAGAGTTACTTTGAGGCCAAGCAGAGCAACTGAGTATGAAGCTTAGAGAAGCCAGATTGAATAAGTCATCATAGAGAAGATTTTGAGCCAGTACAGCTGAGGTTGAACCAGACAGTCAAAGTTCAGGAAAAAAAAAAAAAAAAAACTAGAAAGAATGAGCATACTCAGGAGTAAGCAGACAAAAAGTTACTTTTCTAGTCACTGTAGAGGTTGGTGTGGCAGTTCCTCAGAAAAACAGAAATTGACTCAAGGGAGAGCAAATGCTGGGAAGGATGTTGGTGGGATTGCAAGCTGGTACAACCACTCTGGAAATCACTCTGGTGGTTTCTCAGAAAGTTGGACATAGTATTACCCAAGAACCCAGCTATACCACTCCTGGGTATATACCCCAAAGATGCTCCAACATATAACAAGGACAAATGCTCTACTATGTTCATAGCATCCTTATTTATAATAGCCAGAAACTGGAAAGAACCCAGATGTTTTTCAACAGAGGAATGAATACAGAAAATGTGATACATTTATACAGTGGAGTACTGTTCAGCTATTCAAAACAATGACTTCATAAAATTTTTAGGCAAATGTATGGAACTAGAAAGTATCACCCTGAGTGTGGTAACCCAATAACAAAGGAACACGCATGGTATACACTCACTGATAAGTAGATATTAGTCCAGAAGCTTGGAATAACCAATATACAATTCATAGACAAGAATAAGCTGAAAAAGAAGGAAGACCAAAGTGTGGGTGCTTTGGTCCTCCTTTAAAGGGGAACAAAATACTCATAGAAGCAAATAAGGAAACAAAGTGTGGAGCAGAGACTGAAGGAAAGGCCATCCAGAGACTGCCCAACCTGGGATCCATTTCATATACAGTCACCAAGTACAGACTCCATTGAGGATCTAAGAAGTACATCCTGATATCCAAGAAGTGTCTCCTCTGAGAGGCTGTGCCAGAGCCTGGCATATACAGGGGTGTATTCTCACAGCCAACCATTGAATTGATCATGGGGTTTCCAGTGGAGGAATTAGAGAGAGGACTGAAGAAACTGGAGTGGTTTGCAACCCCATAGGAAAAACAACAATATCAACCAACCAGAGATCCCATGGTATAAACCACCAACCAAGGAGTACACATGAAGGGATCCACAGCTCCAGTGGCTTTATCAGGTAACAGTGGGAGGAGAGCCCCTTGGTCCAGAGAATGCTTGATGACCCAGTGTAGTGAAATACGATGTTGGGGAGGCAGGAGTGGGTGGATGGTTGGGGACACACCCTCATAGAAGCAGCAGGAGGGGGGATAATAGAGGGGGGTTCTTGGAGGGAAATCAGGAAAGGGGATAACATTTGATATGTAAATAAATAAAATATCCAATAAAAATGCCTAAGAAAAGAAAGAAAGAAAGAAAGAAAGAAAGAAAGAAAGAAAGAAAGAAAGAAGAAATTGATCTACCTCAAGGTTCAGCTATACCATTCTTGGACATATACCCAAAGGATGCTCCATCCTACTACAAAGATACCTGCTCAACTATGTACACTGCTGTCCTATACACAACAACCAGAGTTTAGAAATAACACTAATATATCTCAATCAAAAATGGATAAATAAAATGGTACACTTATATTATGGACTTAGCTGTCAAAACATGGCATCCTGAAATTTGAAAACAAATGGATGAAACTAAAAAAAAAAAAAAAAAAAAAAAAAAAAAAAAAAACATCCTGAAGAGGATAAGCCAGACTCAGAAAAATAGTATGCATTTATTTACACATGAATTTTTGCTGTTAAGTCAATGATAACTGAGCTATGGTCCATAGAACAGAGAGGTTAGATACAGAGGAAAAGACCTGGGGCATGTACATGGCTTTCCCATTTATCTCCCTTGTGATGGGTAAATAGAATATATTTCATGGGTTGACAGGACCCAGGACATGATGGGAATAGGGAGATCATTTGGAGAGGGAGAAGGAATGTCAGGAGAAACAGCAAGAACTGTGGAACTTTTGAGGGGTGGTATAGAAACCTAGTACAGTGATAATTTCATAAAATACTGTCATAATAAAATCTCCAAAGAATTTCATAAAATACAGTCATAATAAAATCTCCAAAGAATGAGGAAGACATAGTATCATCTGGCCATTTCTTGTCACTAAACAAACCTTCTAGTACCTGGGCTGGGTTACATCCAATTGAATTGCTGGCCAAAGAGTTCCCAGGAAAAATCCCAAAGTACTCAGACTGTTGTCAAGACAATAGGTTGTTGTCCACAAACAAACATTAAGGTCCTATTGCTGAAGACAAAACATCTATTACCTATTGAAGTGGTCTAGTTGTACCAACAAAGAACCATCACACCTATGTTCTTTGGCACAGATAGGTACTTTGCCTGCTACAGTTTGAATACATCAACCCAGCTATAAACACTTTGACATACCATACTGCCCTACCTGCATAATCTGCTAAACCAAGCGTGACACACAGCTTGTGGAAGTAACCAAACAATATCTGATTTGACTTAAGACTGACTCTATGAAATGGAACCCATACCTCACACTAGTTGGATTACTAAACACCAGAGACTAGATAGTTCAGAAACTCAGGATAAAACCTAGTATTACTGGCCTAAAAATACATCAATAAAATGACTCCTAATTATATTCTTTTACACTCATAGATTATTACCTCATTTAGCTATTGTCAGAGAATCTACCACCTTCAGCAGATGTGCTGATCCAAGAAGAATTTAGAGTACACAGCTCTAAATGAGTTGTCTATATCAAATCCCTCCTCTCTACATTAAAGGAACCCTGTGGAACAGGATATGGAGGGCATCAGTACCTGTAAATAAACTAAGCAAAGAACTTATTAACTCACAGAGACTAAAACAGCCAACACAGGGCTTGGAAGAGTGCATAGTCGTTTTCATTTCATGTTTTTATGGTATTCTGGAGAATGAGAATGAAGAGGTTGCTATTTCTTCTGCCTTTTCTTGGGCTCATTTCCTTATGGTGGGTTGCGTTGTCCAATTTCATTGTGATGGTTTTTGTTTTATCTGATATTTGTTTTGTTATGTTATATCTTGTTAGTATTTCTTAGAAGCCTGTTTTTTCCCAATAAGTGACAGAAGGGGAGTGGATCTGAATGGAAGAGGAGGTGGGAAAGAACTGGAAAGAGTAGAGGAGGGGAAACTGTTATAAGGATATAGTACATGAGAAAAATTTTACTTTCAATAAAGCGGTAAAATGAATGTACTAATGAAAATCTTTTTAAAAGTTTAAGGATTATTTTAAGGTGTAGTAATCCTAACAGATAACACTACTTGTCTTAGTTTAACAACTGTTTTAGGGATAATATGAGAGGCTATTTTCATGAACTTTTTTGGTTAAGTATTTTTGAAGGAAACATACAACAAGATTTATCAGGAAAACCCCTTAATACATTACTAAAATGTACAATTTATCTTTCAATACTGACTTATAATCTAAATTACATTAAAAACTATTTGCACCCTGTAATTGTATTTGTTATTTCAATAATAGTTGGGACTGTCAAATTTCTAAGTAATCTTTACACTGTTTAAATTCTGTTTTCTTTCTCTGTTGGGAAAAACTGCTAATAACTCCAGACTTAGGTTCTTGGTGCCTCATGCAGGCACAGATATGTACATTTTCTTTTTGTTTTTTAAATGACCCAGTGCACATGTTTGAAAAAGCAAATGTTCTGGCAGGAACAGAAAACTACTAAATGTTCCTCTAGTGTTTGTCCATAAAATGGGACCTAGGTGCTGATCAATGAAGGGAGATGATGAATGTGGTCTCTCTTTCCTCCAATGTGTCACTACTGGTCCTTGCATGGCTGACAGATCCTCATTAAGAGCAGTTTTATTAATTGTTCCTGCTTACATAAGGGCACTCCATTTATCAGCTTCATCGACTGTGGCAAAATGCTTATGCCACCAGTGAAGTCTGGCTCAGCCAGTAGGCAAAGTGAGAGCAGCTTCAGGAGAGTCGCATAAAGAACACATAGATGGATCTCACTGTGTGGCTGAAGAAAGATGGTGCAATTTATGGTTCTAATGATGTCTTTGGTATAAATTAGAATTTAAAATTGTTTTATTTTATTAGATATTTTCTTCATTTACATTTCAAATGCTATCCCAAAAGTTCCCTTTACCCTCCCCCACCCTGCTCCCCTACCCACCCACTCCCACTTCTTGGCCCTAGTGTTCCCCTGTACTGGGGCATATAAAGTTTGCAAGACCGAGGGGCCTCTCTTCCCAATGATGGCTGACTAGGCCATCTTCTGCTACATATGCAGCTAGAGACACGAGCTCTGGGGGTACTGGTTAGCTCATATTGATGTTCCACCTATGGGGTTGCAGACCCCTTCAGCTCCTTGGGTACTTTCTCTAGCTCCTCCATTGGGGGTCCTGTGTTCCATCCTATAGATGACTATGAGCATCCACTTCTGTATTTGCCAGGCACTGGCATAGCCTCATATGAGACAGCTATATCAGGGTCCCTTCAACAAAATCTTTATGGCATATGCAATAGTGTCTGTGTTTGGTGGCTGATTATGGGATGGATCCCTGCGTGGGGTAGTCTCTGGATAGTCCATCATTTTGTGTTAGCTCCAAACTTTGTCTCTGTAACTCCTTTCATGGATATTTTGTGTCACAGTATAATTGAGTAGAGTTCCCAAAGCTTCCAAGAAAGCTTGACACTATTATTTAATAATGTGTAATCAGGGAAGAAAGGAGCATTTGTTTCACATTGTTTTGTGGCAGTCCCTGCAACAATCTCTTTCATTTAAGGTGACATGGTAATAAGAAATTAGATTTGATTTATGCTGAACATGTGGCTTTAGTGAGAAAACTCTGAGCTAACATGGGCGAGCCTCTAAGTTCTTCACAGGAATAGAAAGGCACACTTTTAATATAATCAGGATCAGAATGTAGAGAAATGGGCTACATTCAATGCTTTAATTGGGATACCTAGTAAGCACAAGATAGACTGTATGAGAGACAGATTTGGATTTGAAACACAGAGGAGTGTCATACAAACCAACAAGCAAGATTACATCTTCATACACTAGGAAGATTCCTTTTATTTATTGAAAGAGAGTGTGCCTTAGAATGCTTGTCATGACAGGTTGACTTCTTGCCTCCTTAGTGCTCTAGAAACCAATACAAACATTTCAAATATCTGAGAAGCATGGTATCTCAGAATCTGTGATTGCAATTTAGGAAATTTTTATTTTTAGGATTAAATGAGATTTGGAAACACTGTAAGTATGGTAAAAACGAACTACTGAACATAGCCCCTCAGTGAGAGCACAGTTAGTGAACTGACCAACCAAAACAAAACAAAACAAAACAAACTGAAATAAAACAAAAGAACACCATCTGGCTGCCTTGGGCAGTAGAGGGCAGCACTCAGATGAAAAGCTTGTTGGGGCTTTTAGGGGTATATAACAAGGTGTGGGGGTCGAGGGTTTCAGATGCTGGAACATCCAGGATGTTAGGAAATTTGTGAGACCGAAGAAGGGGTTAGAAGCATTCAACCAGCCTTTAAGGGTGTCTGATAAATATTATAGATTTCTGTTTCTTATAAAACTCTGGCTTAGGTAAGAGTGGTACCCTTACCCTATAACACTGCTAGCAACATTGTCATTTGGAGGCAGGCTTGTGACCTATCATTACAGCCTTTTGTTGAGGATAATGGTCAACAGTCTTCCTCTGGATACTTTCAGGTAAATGAGGATTGGGGGGGGGGGGAAGGGGGATCTGGAATGTTGCTCCAAAGCAGGTGGTCAGTTTATGGTAGGAGACCAGATGGAACTCCATCAGAAGTATTAGGTTCACTGAGCATTGCAAATCTCATTGTTAATTCTTTCCTGAAGAGATGGGGAGCATTCATTACTATGAGAGTAATAGAGACCAGAATCATAAGCAACAAGCCGACAGGAGAACATAATGAGAGTCCTGTATTGGGGTCAACTCCTAGCGGTCAGATTTGGTGTGCCAACTACTATGGACCCTTAATCTTCTCTCTTAGCTGGCCAGCACTTTTTATGTAGTAACAACATTTTTCATTGAGGAAGAGATAAATGTCTTCTTTTAGGCAGCCATCAGGTCAAAGGCCTTTTGGTTTGCAGACCACCCAGGCTAGGGTGATCAGGTAGTTTCAGAGTAGTTGTAGGTCCAAGGTTGATTGCAGGGAAGCACCTGGGTCGAAATCTGCTAAGATAGTGACTATTGAGAGAAGGAAAAGTTAAAGATCCTAGGAGGACTTTTCTCTTGGGTATATATTTGAAACCTTGTGGCCCCTTTAGAGGAGGCCTTAGGACTGTTGCCTGAAGCTTGTGTTTCTGCCTGTCCTGGGAAGCTTATTCCTGTTCTTTTCTTCTATTAAACACTATACATGCCCATCTTAGTAGATCACTTTAAAAGGTTTGAGCAAAATTATCTAGTCCCTGGTTTTGAATACTATTTTACATTAACAAACTTGGTTTTAGTTCATTTTAACAGGTTTAACACTTAGACCACAAAGAAAGGTCAACACTTGTCCTTGTGAATTTATTTCATTTGTACTGAGTAAGGCTATAAAAGTGGTTCTGAGCACAATAAGGAATTTGATCATGTGTAAGGTGACTGACCATTAACTAGCACATTTTATTTATGTTTAACACTTTATAATAATTTTTATAAGATTAATGTTTTTATGTTATCACTGTTAAGATTTAGTCTAAAAATTAAAATTTTGAATTGGCATTTGTTTATTACCAAAATAAGCTGAAAACCATAAATAGAGAGAAAGAAGGAACCTCATTTCTAAACCTTTTATACTGTAGTAGTTTACTATCACAGGTTTTTTTTTTTTTTTTTTTTTGGTTTTTCAAGACAGGGTTTCTCTGTGTAGCCCTGGCTGTCCTGGAACTCACTCTGTAGACCAGGCTGGCCTCGAACTCAGAAATCCGCCTGCCTCTGCCTCCCTAGTGCTGGGATTAAAGGCGTGTGCCACCATGCCCAGCTTATCACAGGTTTTTTTTTTTATGATTTAGTTTTTTTTTCCCAACTAACTAAATCTTATCAAAATTATCAAAGACATAGTAGTTATGTCAATTTTAGTTAGCCTGAATAGATCATAAGTCTTAGGATTGTATAAGCTTAATCCATCACACAAATGTTTGTAAGTTTTTTTTTCAGGTTATTTATTTATTTATTTATTTATTTAGATATTTTTCTTATTTCCATTTCAAGTATTATCCCCTTTCCCGGTTTTCTCCCCAGAAATTCCGTACCCCATCACCTTTCCTCCTGCCTCTATGAGGGTGTTCTCCCATTGCACTGTCTGGTTTTTTTGTCAACATGACACAGCTGGAGTTATCACAGAGAAAGGAGCTTCAGTTTAGAAAATCCCTCCATAAAATCTAGCTGTGAGGCATTTTCTCAATTAGTTATCAAGGGGAAAGGGCCCCTTGTGGGTGGTGCCATTCCTGGGCTAGTAGTCTTAAATTCTATCAGAAAGCAAGATAAGCAAGCCAGGGAAAGCAAGGCAGTAAGAAACATCCCTCCATGGCCTCTGCATCAGCTCCTATATCCTGACCTGCTTGAGTTCCAGTCCTGACCTCCTTTGGTCATAAACAGCAATGTGGAAGTATAAGCTGAATAAACCCTTTCCTCCCCAATTTGCATCTTGATCATGATGTTTTGTGCAGGAATAGAAATCTTCACTAAGATATCCACCAACCCACCCACTCCTGCTCCCCACCCTGGCTTTTCCCTACACTGGGGCATCAGTCGTTCACAGGACCAAGGGCCTCTTCTCTCATTGATGCCCAACAAGGCCATCCTCTGCTATATATGCAACTAGAACCATAGGTTGCTCCGTGTGTACTTTTTGGTTGGTCGTTTAGTCCCTGTGAGCTCTGGGAGGTCTGGTTGGTTGATATTGTTGTTCTTCCTATGGGGTTAAAAACCCCTTCAGCTCCTTCAGTCCTTTCTCTAACTTCTTCATTGGGGATTCTAAGACTCTGGTGAGCTTTAGCTCACCTAAGACTCCCTGAGTGAATGACGCAGAGCCAGGAATCAATGCAAAAAGCAAGAGCAATTTATTGTTCCAACATTTTGGGGTCGCCCTGTACATGTAGAGAATGACCTTGCACAGCCTGTCTAGTTTATACAGTTCTCCAGGCAGCAGCCATTAGTTACAATGTGATTGACTGGCAGACCAGTGTGACTTTTAAACTGATTGGTTTATAAGGAAAGAGGTACGTGGCCAATGGCCTTGGAATGTGTCTACCCTTACCTGCAAGTGACTGCTGGTCAGTCCCTCCTCCCTGTGGTCTGAGGAATGTAATTAGCCCCTCCCTTCGAGTCTGGAGGGATGCCTATTGTCATCATGACCTTTTGCTTCCAGGAGGGGAGGGGTCCTCTGTAATTTTCTTAAGTTTCTGAGCTGACTTGTTCAGGATTCTGTGCTTGTAAGTATTTTTTACTATAAACTTGGTTTATGGTTTTATTCTCATCTGTTACAGTTTTAATTTGGGGGAAAAAATTCACCATACCAAAATAAATAAATAAATAAATAAATAAATAAATAAATAAGTAAATAAATAAATAAATAAATTCTTATCTTAGAGGCATGGCATTGCCTCCTGAGTCTAAGGAAAATAAAATAATATAAACCATATTTGAAAAGCAACTATCTGCCTAAATAAAAGTTGTCTCCAAGTTATATATGTGATATGTTACAGCAAATTAAAATTACATTAAGATTTTTAACTATCAACACTTGGATTAGCAGTTTTTTTTAATCAATTAATTTTTTATTAGGTATTTTCTTAATTTACATTTCAAATGTTATCCCGAAAGTTCCCCCCCTCCTCCCGCCCTGTTCCCCTGCCCACCTACTCCCACTTCTTGGTCCTGGCGTTCCCCTGTATTGAGGTATATAAAGATTACAATACCAAGGGGCCTCTCCACCCAATGATGGCCGACTAGACCATCTTCTGCTACATGTAGAGCTAGAGACACGAGTTCTGGGGGTTCTGGTTAGTTCATATTGTTGTTCCTCTTCTAGGGTTGCAGACCCCTTCAGCTCCTAGGGTTCTATCTCTAGCTTCTCCATTGTGGGCCCTGTGTTTCATCATATAGATGATTATGAGCATCCACTTCAGTACGAGACAGCTATATCAGGTTCCCTTAAGTAGGCACTAGCTGTCCTATGCAATAGTGTCTGAGTTTAATGACTGATTATGGGATGGATCCCCCCTAGTGGGGTAGTCTCTGTATGGTCCATTCTTTCATTTTACCTTTTAATGTTGTCATTTGAAATCTTACTTCACTTTTAACCACAATCCAATGACCATGAAAATACCTTGAAAAGGAAAGTTTACATTTCAACAAAATATTTAATACTAACGAAACCAAGGAGAAGGGAAGGAGTTATGAAGAATTAAACCTTAGTGATTTAATTTGTCATGTATAACCTCTATTAAAAATGGTTTACTTCTTAGCTATTCTCAAGCATCTAGTGACTTTTCATGGTCTATTTTGATATGTTTATCTCTTCCCTGTCACAGAGTCAAGTAGACAGCCTGATAGAAGAAGGAAACTTTGGAAAGAACTTTTAAACAAACATAGGTGGGTCTATAGCCAAATCCCTTCTTCAGAGCAAGAATTTTAGAAAGATAAAATAGTATGTGACAACATTGCATAGTCATTCATAGTGAAAACACTGTTTGACTCTGTAAAAATGCATCCAGTGCTCAGAGAGAGGAATGAGAGCACAGGCCTTAGAATGAGATGAGTTTTGGATCATTTTTCAGTGTGGTGGTAGAAGTTGCCACAATCTGTGAGAATTTGGAAATCAGACATGCCAAAATGTGGCCATTGAGACTGGATATCAAGTTGGTATTGAAAGTAAGCCATATAGCTGTTTATAAACAACAACAACAACAATAACAACAACAACAACAGACATGAAGAATTAATGGTATCTTGGTATCCAAGAAAGGAAGAAGACTTAAGGAGACAGGAAAGAGGGATAGTGGAGTCAGACTTGAAACGATTGAAATGAGAGGATTCTATGGTTATTGAGATGGAATCATCCTGAAAGGGGGCTGAAAAAGAGCCCCAATATCAGGGAAATTTTAGGTAGAAAGCACCTACTGAAAAATTCTTTCTCTCTGTGTCCAGATACTGGGAAATGTTGCAGTGCAAGAGTTACCCCTCAGTGAGCATTTATCCCAGGGCTGCAAAACAGGCTTGGGAAGTGAATGTGACCCTGAGTCTGAATCCTACAGAGCTTTTAAGCAAGAAATCCACACACATCTCTGACAAGTTATTCCACCAATTGTGATTTAGGGATAGGTGACTTCCTTAGGAACATGTCATTGTTGAACATTTATCCTATTCCCATTGCTTAAAGTATTCAATTGTAGGAGGCTTCCTTTGCCTAATATTCATGTCTTAACTTGCCAACCAGGATGTTAATCACAAACATGACTCTTTCTGCCATGCAGGAAGTCAATTCCCAAGGAAGACTTGGGAACTTAAAATTTTAGTTGACCTCTACACAAAGTGGAAGTCAAATTCCAAATAGCTTCTTATGTTGACACAGATGTCTCTCTTATGTTGGGGTCCATCTCAGGGACAGCTTACAAAGGCAAAAACCATAAACACTCATACACAAGTGTAGGAAATGCTGCTGGGCAGTTGGTTCAGACACATACTTATTTTAACTAACAATATAAAGCAATCCTGACTTCTATTGTGATTGGTTTCCAAGAACCCCAAAGCATACAACCTAACAGAATATGCAATTAATCTGGCCAAGAGAAAAAATTCCTAATAGCATCAGTAGGATAGCACAGCAGCACTTACCCAGGTCTTAAGAGGATCTGTAACTAGAAGACATGATAGAAGGAGAAGACCATGGAGTACACAAGTGTAAAGAAGGGGAACTAGGATATAGAAGGAGAGAATAATGAAGGGTAAGTGTCCCTGGATGGAAACTTAATCCAAATGGCATTCCCAAGTGGAATGCTGTTTATCAAGATAAGGCCTAGATTACCAAGGGCAGCCATCCTTGGCCAAGTGATGGTTGCCCAGCAGGACTGAGAAACTCCTCTCAAAGGATAGCTTTAAAAGTGCCTGCAACAAGATGACCATCAGTTTCCATCCAAGGTCATCTAAAGAGCTTTTGTGAACATTATCCTATTTGCCTTTATGCCTTGAAGAAGGAGTTTTAATCTTAAAGAATTTGTAGCAGTTAGAAGGAGGGCTTTAAAAGCAATAGGTGTTTTAGACAGTATACTTCATCGATGGATAAAGTAGTACAAAATCTGAAATTCATCTTTACATAAATAAAATAAAATATATAAAAACCCCATTTTTTCCATCTGGAGTTAAATCCTTTTATCTCTACATATGATAATTTTATGCTTCAGCCTGTATAGCCACAGTACCAAGACACATAGTAAAATGTATATCTAAATGGTATTGTGAAGGGTCCTTTTAGGTCATTTTAAGGTGTTCATCAGCAGTTGTTTAAATAAGACTGATTAGTATTTATAATGTAAGTTGAATCCAATCAAAGATTTTCAGAAGAAAATAATAAGAATTTTCCAAATAGAAAACTGGCAAGTATGAACTGTTTGAATTGAACTTGCATCTCTAGTTACTCATGTAATATAAAGAGTTTTCATTGCCACAGTCTATTCTACAGTTATAATAAGAGCCAACTTTATAAAATAAATTGCTTTTGTATCTATGTTTCTGACTGCTGGTCTGTTGCTTCTAAAAAAATCTCAAATAATGGATTTTACCAAAGAAGACTTGTGAACCAGATGCTGTGGTGAAAACCTTCTAGCTCAGAGTCAGAAAAAGCACCCAGATGACCTTCTTCAACAACTGAGGCCCCTAAAGGAGGTTCATCCCCATACCATCTCAAAACAGCTCAAATTGAATGTTCATCCCCTCTACTTCATGTGTATATCTCTATCCACCTTCCTCCCTTTCTCTTACTCTTTATATATTTTCAGATATTCACTTCCTGTCAACTGGTTGTTTGTTCTGCCTCTTAACCTATTGTTGACTTTATTTAATTATATTTATGATTACAATAAACAGAAAACTCTTGGATTAAAGATATGTTAAGACTGTGCCACACCACTGCTGGAAACAGATACTAATACAATCTCAGGGTTCATAGTATGATCAAACATCCTGCAACATTGGTCTCTTTTTCCCTATCAATGTAATTTATGCCTTCACACATCCACACATCTAGACAGACAGACAGACAGACAGACAGACAGACAGACAGACAGACATTCTTTCACTTACAGTACTCTGGAAAACTTTATAATCACTCTACCAATTTTGAAGAATCTCCTGCAATGTCCATTAAGTTTTATATAATTCTAAAGCTACTAGGTGTTCTTTTATTTACATATATTTTATTTGGAAGATATTTCTAACATAATACTCTGATATTTAATCTTTGTTGTTGAGTTGACTAGATTTGGAATTTCCCAATAAATGTATCTCTGGCTGGTTTTAGGAGGATGTTTTTAGAGAGATTTAGCTGAGGAGAAGAAATCAACCCTGACTGTGGGTTGTTGTATGTAGTCCTATAATAAATGAAAGGAAGTGAGCGCCAGCATTCATTACTCTCTCCTTTCTGATATGAACTCATTATGATCACCACCTTGGATTCCCTCTGCCATGTCCTCCCATTCTGATGGACTGTGTCCAGTCATAAACTATGATAGAGACATGTCCTAGATGTTCTCTAGAGGAGTCGCATCTGTTTTGACATATTCATGTCATGACTCACGATTGTGTTGCTTCTAACAAAATCTCAAAGACTAGATTTTACCAATGAAGACTTGGGAATCATCTCTAATTCCAGTTCCAGGTATCTAACATATATTTACATCCCCCTGAATAGCAGACATGCAAGTGGTGCATAGTAATACATGTAGACAAAATATTCATATACATATTATAAAATAAACCCTTTAAAATCCTCCCTTAGGTTGCTTCTACTACATAATTTCATAGAAATTAAGAAAGTAACTAATATATACTTATATTAAATATTAAAATATTTGTATATATGCCCTTCTTAACAAGAACAAGCCCCATACATGCTTTGCATAGTCTGAGTGACCTAACACAATGTTTCCTACTTAAAAGAGTGGTTCACATGTCTGGAATGAATGAAAAACTGAAGAGATATAGTACATTAATCTTAATATCTTATTTACAACTTGAATTCTAAGTAACACTCCTCTGCTCCTCCTCCATGACTTCTTTCTCCCTTCTCTTTCTCATACACTCTTTCTCCTCTATCTTTAATAACACCACCATTGTCATATGCATGATAATTCAATAGGTAGCTTACAACCTATAAGATATTTTGAATGGAAGACATAACTATCATAGAAATTCACTTCTTTTTTTTTTTTTTTTTCAAGATAGGGTTTCTGTGTATAGCCCTGGCTGTCCAGGAACTCACTCTGTAGACCAGGCTGGCCTCGAATTCAGAAATCTGCCTGCCTCTGCCTCCCAAGTGCTGGGATTAAAGACGTATGCCACCACTGCCAGGCTATATTGGCAGTTTTAATTGAACTGACTCCTCATTACTGGAAGGATTCTCTTTAGTAAAGTGAAAGGGCTTTGCCTTCTCATAAAAAGGCCTTTTCCATAAGTGCCACAAAAAAATAAATGGAATTCTTGTGGTCCTGTATATAAACTGTCATTGTCCTGGTATGATTTTTTTCTATTCACTACTTTTATTAATTTTTAAATTTTCATTATGTTCTTTCATGAATTTAGCTACCCATATGTTTATAATAATTTTCTTCCTTACTCAAACAAATTTTATAAGATTTTAATTCTGCTGGCATGCAGTCCCTCTGGATTGAAGAGTTCAGAAGATTTTTTTTTGTGTGTGTGTTGTCCTATATTTGTTCTTTTTCTGATGCCTTTGCACCTATTTAGCTGGGAACAAGTTCTCACATTTGCAGCAACAGTGAGAAAATGCTTATACTGAAGTTAAATAAAATTCCTAAAAGGGCAAGGCTACAAAATATGTGTTCATACGGAGTAGATTCCAGACCAAAAATTTATTCTAACATATCTATAGCTCTTTATTCTATTTAGCTTATGATTGCCTGTAATGGCTAAGCATCTCCTAAGAATATTCTGGATTCAGACAGATCACAGAGCCTTGCTTCAGTTGCCTTGTCTGTAGGAGAAGCCCCATTTGGATAAAGAAGCCCTGAATGTAGGTAGGAACCACAAGTAAATCATGTGTTTCACATTGGATACGAATCTACACAAGTAAATCATGTGTTTCGCATTGGATACTAATCTACACAAGTAAATCATGTGTTTCACATTGGATACGAATCTACACAAGTAAATCATGTGTTTCACATTGGATACGAATCTACACAAGTAAATCATGTGTTTCACATTGGATACGAATCTACACAAGTAAATCATGTGTTTCACATTGGATACTAATCTACACGTTAGACTGAGATCAGCCACTGACAGAGGAGACTGAGTCTTGGGAGAAGAAAAAAAGGGGTGAGTTGACTCAACATAAGGAGACAATAAATGTTGCAATGTTCTACACTGAGATTGAGTTCAACAAAGATAAGTCTAGACCATGTTTTTGTTAAGCAGTGATTAGATCTCCATATGTATAGTAGTATTTTACACTATCTACTTAGTTGGCTAGTTTAAAAAGAGGAAAGGCTTCCACTCTATTTGATAGATGCCAATGCTTGCAGTACTATATACCACTTGAAAAACATAAAAATAAACTCTGTTCACATGTATAAAACATCATTTTATAAATAACATTGGAAGAACATAATTTCAGAGGATAGATTATATTATTTAGATAATATAAATCATGCATCTTTCTTTTATTTTCTCTTTGTCAACTCCATCTTTCTGTCTCTTATTGATATCATTCCCAGAAGGCAGCGCTGAGGAATGTAGAAGACAGTGAATCCCCTTTCTAAACAGCAGTCTGGGGAGATCCATGGGAAACAGAAACTTGTTTGTGATTTAAGCAAAATATCCTGTATCTATGACAATAAAGACATTATTTTATTCACTGTAATCCAGTAGAGAAAATTAGTCATTAGGTATCCAATAAGGTTTTGTTATCTACTAAGAAATCCAGGGCAGAAAGGGGAGCTAGAGGATGCTGCTATCCAACTGAAATAGGGAAGTCTCCCTGACAACCTTGGGCAAGAGTGGATAGGTACATGCATATATTGATACCTACGTGCTTAGAACACATTTAAAATGATTTTGGTGTTAACAAATCTTCTTTACTGAGAAGTAACCTGACAATTTGACTGACAGATATCTCCCAGCCTATGCAGGTCATCACATGACAACTGCTTTAACAGATATAAAGTTGCTTGGAAACAGATGGAAGTGGAGAACTGGAGTTAAGTGCATTAGAAGGGTCATTCCTTGTGCTACCGGTGAGTCCCTAAGTATACAGAAAGGAATAATACAGAATAGATTTTAAAAATTCACAAGTTTATGGCTCTACTATCTGTCAATATGAATTCTGTTCCGGGTGCAAATTAAATCAAAGTAAGCAAGGAAAAAGTCACTTGAGATCTTTTCAGGGATGCAAGTTGTGGTACAGAATAGAAACATGAATTTCAAACTCAAAATTTAGCAATTCATTCACATACTCTGAAGAACTGGGCCTTGGCCCAGGCCTGGGAATGTGATCTTTGTGACTCAGTGCTCCAAGACATGCTAATCATAAAACAAATAGCGACTTTCCTCTACCTATCTGCTTCCTGTGTTTAGGAAGTGTTCATTAATGAAGGACTGGGCCTTAGCCCTTCTTGGGTTCAGGAAGTGTTCCTTCAAAGAAAGTCACGGTGATCCACCTGCTGCTGGAAACCACTATGCAAATGTGCTGTTGTTAAAGGCTCATAGTAACTATCTTGAGAGATAACCCGCACAATTACCAGGTATTCCTTGAGACTTTGTACTTCCTCTTGACTCTTAACTGGTATTTCTGGCATTTTTCACCCTCCTCACCCCTTGAGTTGTGATTTCTTCCTTTAAATAACCCCTTATTGAGCCACTTGAGGCCCAGGGTCTTTTGTACACAGTGGGCCCCAGAGCGCTCTTGGAATAAAAGTCCTCTTGCAGTTTGCATCAAGACCGTTTCTTATGAGTGATTTGGCATGTCGCCTCTCCTGAGTCAGACCATGAGGGAGTCCTTGTGTTTCTGGGTCTTTCAACTCTATAATTGTTTTTTTACAAAGATAGTTATTGATTGTTGACTAGGTGTGTGTTAACAGTTCTATTATATTCCCAAGTAAAAAAAGTACATGATTAAAAAGAAAACTAAGCCACTAGGAGACAATGTTAACAAATTTGTTATCATTGACCCATGGATTTCATGTAATATATACATTTTAATTTTGCATTTCCTTTATTTTTATTACATGATCCAGAAAAATGATTAAAATATTTTATATAAACATTATCAAGAAAATGAATGGATGTGAGAATTATTACATTAAATGGAGATATCCAGGCTCACATAGACAAATACCATGTGTTCTAGCTCATATTTAAATCCTTGCCTGAACATTACATGCATGTGTTTATGTGATTGTGAATGTGGGTATGGTAATTGAAATAAGAAAAGAGACCATGCAAAGAGAAAAGATACTTAGGAAAGGAATAGGGAGACTAAATGGAACATATGTAGCCTGAAAATATAAGCTAATATTGTTTATGAAAGTGAGCAAATAAATGAGGGGATGGGAAGAGGAGTGAGAGAGATGAATCATTTAAAACAGAGTATGGAAATGCCAGAGCAAAACTATCACTTTGAATGTTAATTAAGTCAAGAAAATAGAAAGCTGCAAAATAATATTTGATTTATATAACTAGTCATGTTGATTATTTGTCTAATACTTGCCACATGGAAGGCTGAGACGGGAGTATCACAAAACTGGAGTTTCTCAGGCAAACTAGAGAGACACTGCTTCAAAATTAAGAAGTGCTGGTATTAATGGCCTAGCATTCCTGATGCCCTAATGTATGTCAACCAATGTAAAGTTTTCCTGCAGCCATTATCTATGCTTTAACGCTATTCTGAGTAAGCTAGGCAATGGTGGTACTTGCCTTTACTCCCAGTGCTCCAGAGGCAGCGGTAAGCAGATCTCTGACTTCCGGGTTAGCCTGGTGTGCAGAGAGATTTCCAAGACAGCCAAGGGCTTCACAAAGAAACCCTGTCTAGGAAGCCCACTGTCCCACCCACATTCACAAACAACAGCAGCAATAATAAACACATTTCTGAGTAAGCATTTGGCAGATGCTAATCATGAAGATATATGCATATGCTTTCTTCTAAAATTGGTAATTCTCATTTTTAACTCCAGAATTGTAATACATTTTAAGTTGTGTTTATACTTGGCAAGGCATGTACATATTCAGTTCTAGCTCAGTTTGTAAAAAAGCATTATAAACTCCTGTTTATAATAACTTGTCTTGGGACTTCAGCAAAAGCCATTTGCTCAAAAAAGTATTTATCATTGCAATTTTAATTATTACTTACTTTTTAAAAATGGGTGTCATGCAACATAGTATTGGTGCAAATTCATAATGTAAAACACAATGACCTTGAATTCCTGACTGATCTTCCTACCTCATAATGACTTTATAAAGCTCAAATAATTTGCTTCCCATCGTTTAGCATATGGAGAGAAAAGCTGATGTCCTGACTATAATGTCTGAGTACTCAGCCTTTGCAGGAAAACAACTACCAGAGTCTTGTTTTGAATATTTTGATGTTAACATTAGACTTTACTATGTTTTTCTCGATTATTTGCCTTAACTTTTCTCTCAGAAGAAAAAGGACTGTAATAAAGACAGTAGAAAAATCTGAAACAATAAAGAAAGCATGCAAAGATGAAGTAGTTTCTATACATAGAATAAAAAGGTGTGAGTGCAGATATCAACACCTGTTTAAATATTTACCTTCTGATTTACTTGCTTCTTCTTATGACTAACACCCATAAAATCCTAACTGTGATACTTAGCAAGTAGAAGCTTAGTTAAAAAAAAATACATCAAAGCATCAAGAATTGATGTAATTGCACTCCTCAAATCAAACCCAAATTTGTAGCAATTATTACACTGTATGCAGTGTTGAAAATAATCTAATTGGATCTTCCAAGTATTAAATGCACCAAATCCTCAAGCCAGTGCTCAGAACAGAGTTGGTAACCACAGCAAAGAAACATAGAGTCTATGCAGCCAATAAGGAATAAAGCCAGGTGCTGCACTGTGTAGAACAATCAAGGCCAATTTTTGATAGTCTTCCATATGTGTTCCTCACCATGAATATTAATCAACTGACTTTTTTCATTTATTTAAAAAAAAACATTTCTTTATTTTACCTCCTCAATGGTTAGTTTTTCTCTAAATGTGGATCAAAATTTGTCAGTTAGTTCTCTGATACAATAACATTAAATTATATAACTGAACAAATGGGCTGAATCTATGCTCCTCAAGGTACTTTTGAGTTTGCATGTGATCTACAGTATGGCACCCATCAGGCTGTTTAAATGACCGTTTAAAGAAGAGGTAATTTAGTGTTGTCTTGTGATTGCAGAGGTTAGAAGAAACAAAGACTATAAACTAGCATAAGCAGCTGAACACATCAATGATTCGGTGAAGCATTTCTAATTCTGAAAGATGATTCAGGTATGATGTGGGAGTGGGGGTGGGCGTCAACTTAGAGGCAAAAGGGAGGCAGGATGTGGTGGGGAGGTTGTGGATGTGGGCCAGGAAGGGGAAATGTAAATAAATAAAATAATTATTTAAAAAAAAAGAAAGGAAAAGAAAATAGAGAGTGGGTATACTGGGTCAGAAAGGGTTAAGACACCACCCCCCTTAAAGGTAGAAAAAGATGAAGTGGGATGGAGGATTTAACCATAATAAAGGTTTGAATAAAAACTTAAATGAATATGTAAAACAAATAGAAGAAAGATGATCAAGCTATGCATTGCTTTGTGTTGAAACGTATTTTATTTAAACAAAATGCTAAAGTTTCAAACACGGGAGCAAAGAAAATACAAATATAAAATAAATCTTTACAAAAAAAAGAATATAAATAAAAGCAATCAACAACTTTAGTGAGCAGACTGTATGATTCAAGAAGCATTACTGAGTACTTGAGAGTTGACTGAAAAGCTAAGAGCACTTACAACTCTTCGAGGGGTTTGAGTTTGGTTCATAGCATTCCAACTGGGATGTCCACATATTTCAGTAATTCCTGCTTCAAAGCAATCAAAGTCCTCTAGCATCTGGGGATACCTTTTCTACATCTAAATAGAAATACATACTAAGACATATACACCTGATTATAAGTAATATAAAAAAGAAAAATCTAATTCCCTGGGTACAATTCAGAGCATCACAGTGGACCCACCTCTCTTCCTCACCCCATCTCTTTGTGTCAGTCACAAATACCTGGAATTATTCTCCACTAGGAACCCACTGAACATATCAGCTTTGATCAGGTATGTATCTTCAACTCTCCTTCTTGACCTCCATTTCAATTTGTCCTTCTTATCTCCAGTAATATAACACAAACCACTCCCAAAGTCCTGCTCTCTCTCTCTCTCTCTCTCTCTCTCTCTCTCTCTCTCTCTCTCTCTCTCTCTCCCTCGCTACCTCGCTCCCTCTCTCTGCCTCCACTCACTGGAACCTACACCAAAGCTTAAGACAGAACTATTTCTCCTCATTCCTGTAGACTCCCTCAAACAAACTCCCTTCTAGCCTATCCCCATTCCATCCCCCAATATCTAGAAACATGCTTTCTCTGGGACCCTCTATGTCACACCTGGCAAAGACTCAAAATCACTCCTCACTGGGCAACCCCCAACCACCTCACACTTGTAAGACACAGTGGGGGCAATGGAAATCATGGAATTGAAAACCTGCCTCACATAGACAAGAACAGATGTCAGCAACTAAAATTACAATCATCCTAAACTCAGATGTATAGAAATCAATATGAAGGCATAATTATTAATATGCAAGACAATATTCCTTTGCCAGAACCCAGCATATTTACTAGTAGGGCCTGAAAATGTAATAAAACTGTAGGGAAAGGTAAGAACTTCAAGATGTTTAGTATGAATATGTATAAAAACTTTAAAAAGGGAATAAGTAAAGAGGATATTTAAATTCCTTAATGTAGTCACTGAAACATAAACATCAGAGGTGGGATGAGAGACTTGGAAAATAGGAGGAAAGGAAATTGTGATTTGGCTGTAATATAGAAGAAGAAAAAAATAAATATGCATGGTTAAGAAAGAAATGATGAGCACATCAAAGTAGAAAAAAATATTGCAAAAAAAAAGAAAAAGAAAAAAAGAAGCAACAAGGTGAGATAAAACTGTAAATGAAAAACTTTCAAAATCATATAAAAATCCTCAGAAATTCATAATCAGAGCACACAACATGGAAGAGAAGATGGCCAGAACTGAAAACAATGTAGGAGAAATGGATACTTCAGTCAAAGAAAATGTTAAATAAAAATAATCCACAAACATCCAGGAAAGCTGGGGTGCTATGAATACCTAATCTACAAATAATAAGAAGAAAGAAAAGAGAAAAGCAATAGGTCAAAGGCACAGAAAATACTTTCAACAAAACCATAGGGGAAATTTTCCATAACTTAAAGGAGATATCAAGACACAATCAATCAATCAATCAATAAAATATTTATATATAGATATACAAATACATACTTTATTTATTATTTATTATACATTTATACTCTCTCTCCATATATACATATGGAGAGAGAGGGGGGGAGAACCAAATAGATTAGAGCATAAAAAATGATTCCTATAATGTATCAAAGCATTAAGCATACAGAAGAAAGAATATTATAATATGCAAGAAAAGGTCAAGTAACACAAAAATTATGAACCCATTAGAATAAAATCTGAATTTCAATGGAAGATCTAAGATCCAGAATGGCTTCATAAATGGTCTACACACTCTAAGAAACCACACATGCTATATCAGAATACAATACTCAACATAATATTCAATCACAGTAGATACATAAAGAAAAACTTTCTGCCCTGCCTGAGGAGAGGTTTCTGCCCGGGGACGGCTTTGCCTGTCAGAGCTCGTGAGAGTTCGGACTGCAGAAACGACACAGCTTCTGGGACAGGCAGAAGCAACACAGCTTTAGGGTCAGACCAAGTTTCAGGCTATAGACATCTGGGCATCTTCCCCACCTGAGAAGAGGTGTCTTCATGGGAGGGCTTTGTCTGCCAGAGCTCATGAAGGAGCCATCTTGGATCTCAGGTCACTCAGAGACCAGTCTTTGCAAGTGAGAGTGCAGACTGCAAAAGCGACACAGATTCTGGGACAGGCAGAAGCAACACAGCTTCTGGAACAGATCCAGTTTCAGGCTCCAAACATCTGGGTACCTTTCCCACCAGAGAAGAGGTGTCCACCCGAGAGGGCTCTGCTTGCAGAAGCAGGTGAAGGAGCCATCTTGGGTCCCAGATCCCACAGACACCAGTCTGCACAGGTCAGCTCACAGACTGCAAAGGGTGAGTGAGCAGACTGCAGAAGCAACATAGCTTCTGGGAAGGACCCATTATCAGGCTCCAGATTCCCGGGCACCTTCCCAGCCAGAAGAGAAGTGTCCCCCCAGGAGACCTTTGTCTGCCTGAGTTTGTGAGGGTGCCAACTTGGGTCTTGGGTCCCTCAGAGACCAGTCTGGGCAGGTGAGCACATAGGCAGCAGAGGCAACACATCATCTTGGACAGGTCCTATATCGGGCCTTCATCTTTAGCCAAGAGGCAGGTCGGAACACCAGACCTCTGTGCACCTTCCCTGGAAGAGGAGAGCTGGCCTGCAGAGATTATTCTGACCAGTGAGACTCAGGAGAGAGCTGAACTCCCAGGACTGCTGACAGAGACTAACAGAATCAAAGGAGGAACAAGCTCCAACCAGAGACAACTCTAACTAACTCTAGGGATTACCAGATGGCAAAAGGCAAACATAAGAATCTTAATAACAGAATCCAAGACCACTCACCATCATCAGAACCCAGCACTCTCACCTCAGCCAGTACTGGATACCCCAACACACCCAAAAAGCAAGACTCCTATTTAAAATCATATCTCATTATGCTGATTGAGGACATGAAGAAGGCCTTTAATAACTCACTTAAAGAAATACAGGAGAACACTGCTAAAGAGGTAAAAGTACTTAAAGAGAAAACACAAAAATCCCTTAAAGACCTACAGGAAAATTGAACCAAACCAGTGATGAAAAAAAAAAAAATACCATATGCTGGTGAAGGCTGCCCAACCAGCCCCAGACACTGCCCCAGACTCCTGGTCTTCTAATACTCAGAGACCTCCAGGTAACTTCTACAAATGTGGTCAACAAGGTCACTGGGCAAAGCCTTCCCTAACTTCCGCAAGCGAAGGGGCCATGCTCTAGGTGCGATAAAAAAGAGACACTGGGCTGTTGACTGCCCTCATGTTACATAGAACAGAGGGACATCACCTCCAGACAACCCTCCAACTGATCTCCTAGGCTTGGTTATGGCCAACTGAGGAAGCCTGAGCTCCCCTGACCCAACCACTGCGATCACTCTCATGGAGCCTCAGGTAGATATCTTGGTATGTGGGTGGCCCATTCCCCTTCCTTTTGGACACTGGAGCCAGTTACTAGGTCCTGACAGAGTTTGGGGGACCCACTTTTCCTTCTCGCTTTCCTATTGTTGGGGTAGGAGGACAGCCTTACTTCCCTCACCAGACCACAACACTTATTTGCATTTTTAGTGGTGTACCTCTCACCCACTCCTTTTTGGTAGTGCCAACATGTCCAGTCCCCTAATTTGGAAGGGATCTTCTAGCTAGGCTGGTAGCCTCTATTTCCTTTGCTCCCCCATTCCCCTAAACCCATGCACGCCAGCAGTTCCTCTGCTCCTCCTTCTAGCCAGCCAACCTACTAACACTACCATGTTATTTTCTTTACCAGATTCTCAGGTAGATCCTCACTTCTGAGACATCCAGAACCCCTCTGTTGCTAAACACCATTATTGTTGCCATCCAATTACTGGACTCTACCAGGTACATAACCCAAGCTCAATACCCTCTCGCTCTCCAAAGCCTCAGGGGACTTAAGGACCTATCATTTCTCTTTAACACCCAATACTAGCAGTTAAGAAACTTAATGATGCCTATTACTTAGTTCAAGACCTCAGGCACATCAATTCTGCAGTGGTACCTCTCCATCCTGTTGTGGCTAACCCTTACATATGTCTTTCCACTACACCCTCAGGGACTTCTCATTTCTCAGTCTTAGGTCTCAAGCGTGCATTTTTCTCTATCCCTCTAGATGCCCAGTCACAGAACATATTTGCCTTGACAAATCCTGATACCCACTTTTCTACCCAACGTACCCGGACTGTTCTACCTCAGAAATTCTGGGACAGCCCACATCTATTTGGTCAGTCCCCTGGCTTCTGACTTATTATTTCTGTCTCTCCCTAAATCTAAGATCATACTTCATGTAGATGATGTCCTCTGTAGCCCCTCCCTACAAATTAGCCAAGCTGACATCTCTGCTCTTCTAAACTTCCTCTCCAGTCGAGGCTACAGGGTCTCATCTTCTAAAGTCCAACTGTCCACCCTTCAGGTCACCTATTTGGGACTAATAATCACCCCAACCCACAAGGCTTAGAAAGAATCTGATTCAGTCTCTAACTCTTCATTCTACAAAAGAAGAGATTTTATCTTTCCTAGGAATAGCCAGTTTTTTATGTTCATGGGTTCATTCCTTTTCCTTTTCTCATCCTTTATATAAAGCAGCATTAGGTCCTACTCATGAACCTCTTCTCAAACCTATTACCAAGCCTTTTCAGAGGCTCCAACAGTCTCTCCTTAAGGCATCAGCTTTATATTTCCCTGACCTGACTAGTCCTTTTTCCCTCTATGTAACTGAAGAAGAGGAATTTGACTTTGGAGTCTTAGGTTACCAACTGAGACCTTCTTTTGCACCTATAGCATACTTGTCAAAAAAAAAAAAAAAAATAGATCTAACCATCCAGGGATGGGCATCTTGTATCTGCACCTTAGCAGGCTCTGAACTCCTTACTTGAGAGTCAAAATAAAACTAACCTTCATGTCGCCAATAACTGTCTTCTCTTCTCATAACTTGTCACAGCTCTTAACCTATAAAGGCTTGCAGACTCTTCCTCCCTCCAGAGTTCTTTCTCCTCGGTAGCTCTAATAGAAGACCCCACACTCACTTTCCAATCATGCCTGCCTCTTAATATTTCTAATCTTCTTCCTCTACCAAATACTAACCACTCCCTATCTCACTCCTACACTGATACTTTAGAGGAACCTCATCCTTCACACATACAGGGGGGTGGGGTACATTGCCTCAGGCCACTATACCTGGTATAAAGAAGAAACCTTTTTACATGAAGGAACCAGAAGAGCTGGCTATGCCATAGTATCAGACACTGAGGTGGAAGAAGTTCAGGGCCTTCCTACTTATACTACCAATCAATAGGCTGAAATAATAACTCTTACCCGTACCTTTCAACTGGCATAGGGAAAAATCCTTCAACATCTACACAGATTCCAAATATGCTTTTCATATCCTCCTGTCCCACGCTGCTATCTGGAAGGAGCATGAGTTACTTACCACAAAAGGATCATTAACCAATGCAAACCAAATTATGACCATGCTAAAGGCCTTCCATCTCTCCACAGCTATTAGTATTGTGCACTTCAGACCCCATCAGACAGATATCTCTGTTGTCTCCAAGGAAACAATGGAGCTGATAAGGCAGCTAGATCTGCGGCCCTTAGGGGCCTAGACATGTCTTATCCTTCCCAGGACATTCTTACTACAACCTACATCTCCACCTTCACCCCCCTGACACCCGCCAAACTCTGTCCTATCTTCTCCAACTCTTTCATCCTAACAGCTAAGCATTGTCTTCTTTTGTTAAGTCTCACCTATAAAATCCAGGAGCTACAGCCAGATATCAAGAACTTCAGATACCATGAGACCTCCAGTTCTGGTATTTTTGAAAATCCTATATGGAAGTGGATACTCCCTTTTGTAACACCTTTCCTAGTCATCTTCCTGGCATTAATTGCTTCTTGCCTCATTAATCTTATTTCTACATTCCTTCCAAGATAAATGAAAAGATTTCTAACCAAACTATTAATAAGCTCCTGTTACAGGATTACTAGCCACTGCCCACAGAAAAGCCACTATCCACAGAGGAACCTGATGTGAACATTTATCAAGTGGATCCCTATGGTGAAAGCCAGCTACACCCCCAAATGGGCAATGCCTCTAGACAGCAGGAAGCAGCTTAAGAGACAGGACACCCTAGTTCCCTTTTCACCATCAACTCACCCCTACCTTTTCCTTCCTTTCTCTTTATGAAAACAAGAAGGGAGGTATGTTGGCATCAGAACATTCCAAACCTATGATATCACATAGGCAACAGGAGACCTGCAACCTGCAGACTGGTTGTCTAGACAACAGGCACCATATTCCCTGCATTCACTTGACTCACCTCCCACCTTTACTTGTTACTTCACTTTCCATATAAATAAGGAGAACACCCCTTCCTCATTCTCTCTCCCCCCTTCTCTCTCTGCCACTACTTTATCTCTCCCCTTCCAATAAAACCTCTTCCATATGGAACTCCTTTGTCCTAGTGTGCTGTTGAGACATGACCCGCCATTCTAACACATCAGTCAGTTGTTGCTTTGAGAAAATCATTAGATTGATTAATCCTTAGCCAAACTACCTAAAAGTCAGAGAGAATATCCAAATTCACAAACTTAGAAATGAAAACTGGGCATAACAACAGACAGGGATGAAATCTAGATGATCTTAAGGACATATTTTAAAAATCTGTACACCACTAAATCAGAAAACCTAAACGAAATGGGTAATTTTCTCAATATATACCACCTACCAAGGTTAAATCAGATAAGCAACGTAAACAATCCTATAAAACCCTAGTGAAATAGAAGCAGCCGTTAAAAAGCCTTCCATCTAAACAGGGCCAAGGGCTAGATGGTTTTAGTGCAGATTTCTACCAGATTTTCAGTGATGATTTAACTGCAACACTGCTCAAATTATTCCACAAAATAGAAGGAGCTTTGCCTAATTCCTTTTTACAGAAGCACAATTACCCAGATACCTAAACCACATACAGATTCAAGAACAAAGGAAAATTACAGCAATTTTCCTTATGAAAATAGGTGAAAGAAATCTCAAGATATTTGCAAACAGAATCAAACATCATCTACTATGATAAAGTAGGCTTCATCCCAGAGGCATAGGATGATTCAACAAATATATCTATAAACATCATATTCATATACCAAATGACAAAAGGAGCATGGTTATTTCATTAGATGCAGAGAAGACCTTGAGCACAATTCATCACTCCTTCATTATCAAAGTCCTAAAGAGAGTAGGGGTTTAAGGGACAAACTCTATGATAAAAGTTCTAAAGTATTTAGGGATACCTTGACACAATAAACATAATGTACCACAAACTCAAAGCCAACATCAATTTCAATGTTGAGAAATACAAAGCAATTTGACTAAAATCAGGAGAAAGACATGGTTGTCCACTCTCTTCATAACTGCTCAATATAGAGCTTGAAGTTTTAGCTAGGGCAATGAGACAACTTCAGGAGATCAAGTGTATACAAATTAGAAAGGAAGATGTTACAGTATCTTTATTTGCAGATGTTATAAGAGTATTTACAAATGACCCTAAAATTTTACCATGGAAATTCTACAGCTGATAAACACTTTCAGCAAAGTAGCTGGATAACAAGATAACAAAAATCCTTTTACCCCCCCCCCCCCATACACAAATGACAAAGAGTTCAAAGCACCTATTTCTAACCCAAAAGCTATCTCCAACTGACAACAACTCACAAAGGAAAAAATAATTTCCCCAGTGGAGCCTGTCTGTGGGTTCAAACTACACTTAAGTTCAGGTCCCATGCCTGGTAGTATATAGCCAACACAAGTGAATTAAATGGTATTTTGGAGATTTTTGTGTTCTCATAATGCTTAGTCGAAGCTGTTTCTTTTATATTACAGGTGCTTGCTTATATATTGCATTTTCTGATTTTGTATTTTATGGAACTTCTGTTTATGCAAATATTCATGTCTTTTTTGTGGGTTTCTTTGGACAGATTTTCCTTTTTGTTTGTTTGCTTTATACAATTTTACTCTATTTTATTTTAATTTAGTTGACTATTTGCTTTCCCTTGGCTCACTCACTTTGCTGTTTGTTATAGCCTGAGGCCTCCCCCCAGGAATGCTACATGGCCCAGTGGTCTAAGCCCTCGCACATTAATGATCAGTCTTGATGACTGACCTCTGTGTATTTGATTTGAATGAGAGAAAACCCTGTCGTCTGTGGCTTCTGAGTACAGCCCCCAGAACCTTCTTTTTATTCCATATATATATATATATGTGTGTGTGTGTGTGTGTGTGTGTGTGTGTATCCTTATCTAAAGTTCGTGTTATTTTATTGTTATTTATTCATTTATGTTTTTTTTTCTCAAATTACATAAATCTTGAATAACACCCCCCCCACACACACACACGCACACACATAATCTTTTTCTTCTAAAGATTAATCTTTGTTTTATTAAATCTTTGGAATTTCATTCAATGTATTTTGACCATATTCAACCCTACCCCAAATCCACCCAGCTCCATTTCCCTTTCCCCACACTACTTTGTGTTCTCGTTTTTATTCAAAATACATTGACTTCGTTTGTGATGTTCATATAATATTTGATATGTGACCATTCACTGAAACACTGAACTACCAAGGGCCACTATTATAGAAAAGTGGCTCTCATTATTTCAACAGCTATCAGTTCCCAATGCTTTCTCATCTAGTGGTGGGACTTCAGACCAACTCCTCTACCCAAAACAAAGTTTTTTATCTGGAATGAGATTATGTATGCCTTGTTCATGTTATAATATTCATAATTAGCTCTTGTGTGCAACTGCCTTTATGTTTCTGAAAACATGTTTATTTTACCTCAGGTTCTTGTAATGTCCCTGTTCATTCTTCTTCATAGGTCTCTGAACCTTGGGAAGGGTTTACATGATAAATATTTCATGTAAACAGAGTATTCCATCATCTTTTTTATCTCTGCACCTTGTACAGTTGTGGCTGTGTTAATCAGCATCTACTGAATAAGGATACTTTCCTGGTGAATATTGAAAGATTCACTATGGGTATAAAGGCAAGCCATTAAAAGCAGTTGGATTTTCCCTAGAGTCTATGGCCTGTTTAGCCACAGGTTTGCAGTCAAGATAATGCCACATATGCTTCTCACCTTGTAAAGAAGACAATAAATCTAACCAGAATGTGGTTGGATACTTCAATGATGTTTGGGTCACTATTGAACCAGAGGTTATAGCTTGCCAGGTTAGTAATCACTGTAGATCTCAAGCATCACAAAGGGATAGGAATGTCAGAAGCATTAATGTCATTGTAAAATCTAATCACAGAGATAATACTTTTTGGTCCTTTTCAACTTGATATTCTATGACTAAAATATGTGGTTTTTATCATTAAGTTCAGGAAAGTAATTAAAATATATTCTCTAATATTTTGAACTGTGTACAACCTCATTGACCAAAAGTCAAAAGAGGTAGCCTGTTCTTGGCACTGGGCATTTTTTGAAACATTAGTGTACTTGAAATTAAGAGTAAAAAGATGCTTCTTCAACCATTAGCTTTGCTGTTTCAGTGATTGAGAAAAGGAGATATGAAAACTGAGATTCAACAGTCACAAAGTTATATGCATATAACCTGTTTCATTAAATATACTGCTACTGTTTTCATTACCTTTGAAGCATTTGTCTAACACTATTTGCCTTGAGATTAAACAGAAATTTAAATGCAAGAACAGAAATTGACACGAGATAGGAAGTATAATTTAATTTCAGTTTATCTTCCCAAAGCTATATTTTAAAATAATACATAGTGAAGACTCCCTCACTTCAATCCCCTGTCTTCCAGCTTCCAGTTATGGTAGGCCCAGCTGTGATGAGATCCAGTATCTGGCCCATGACTCTGCATGCATTTTAGGAGGCTTCCAACACACACACACACACACACACACACACACACACACACACACACACACAAGCAGAACCCAGATTCAGGCACATTGCTTGCCAGGTCTTCTTAGGGTACAGTCAGAAGTTTAAACCAGTCCCCTGCAAAACATTTTCTAGACTACTACTCTCTACATATATTCCTTGATGGCTACCAGCATCAGTGACAACAAAGTGGAACCCCTGCTCTCAAATTTCCTGCCTACCAATTTCTCCTAAAGCATTCCCAAAAGCAGTAAACTGCACCTGTTCTTTTATACACAGAGCGCACAACAATGTCTGCATTCCTGGAGCCCTGCAGGAAACAAGGACATCAAGATGGTTAAAGGCTAAGAACACAAGCAACAAGAGCCAGAGTATCATGGCACAGCCAGAGTCCACAGGCTCTCCTTATCCTAACACAGCTGAAGCACAAGAAAATGTCATTAAATACAATTTTTGAAGATAATAGAGGCCTTCAAAGAGAACATGAGTAAATCCCTCAAATAAATACAGGAGAATACTATGAAACAGGTAAAGGAAAAGAATAAAACTATCTAAGAACTGTTAGCAGATATAGAAACAATAAAGAAAACACAAACTGATGAAATCATAGAGATGGAAAACTTAGGTAGAGAACAGAAACTATAGACACAAGTGTCACCAACAGAATAAGAAAGATTAAAAAAGAGAATTTCGCCTTTAATTCCAGCACTTGAGAGGCAGAGACAGGCAGATTTCTGAGTTCAAGGCCAGCCTGGTCTACAAAGTGAGTTCCAGGACAGCCAGGGTTACACAGAGAAACCCCAGCCTGGTCTACAAAGTGAGTTCCAGGACAGCCAGGGTTACACAGAGAAACCCTATCTTGAAATATATATATATATATATATATATATATATATATATATATATATATATATATATATATACAGGGTTTCTTTGTATAGCCCTGGCTGTCCTGGAACTCATTTTGTAGACCAGGCTAGCCTCGAACTCAGAAATTCGCCCGCCTCTGCCTCCCGAGTGCTGGGATTAAAGGCGTGCGCCACCACTCCTGGCGTCTTCATTCTTCTTGAGTTTCATGTGTTTTGCAAATTGTATCTTGGGTATTCTAAATTTCTGGGCTATTATCCACTTATCAGTGAGTGCATATGATGTGTGTTCTTTTGTGTCTAGGTTACCACAATCAGGATGATATTTTCTAGTTCCATCCATTTGCCTAAGAATTTCATAAATTCATTGTTTTTAGTAGCTGAATAGTGCTCCATTGTGTATATGTACTACATTTTCTGTAACCATTCCTCTGTTGAGGGAGATCTGGTTCTTTAAGTTTCTGGCTATTATAAATAAGGCTGATATGAACATAGTCGAGCATGTGTCCTTATTACAAGTTGGAACAACTTGGGTATATGCCTAGGAGAGTTATTGCTGGATCTTCTGGTAGTACTATGTCCAATTTTCTGAGGAACTGCCAAACTGATTCCCAGAATGGTTGTATCAGCTTACAATCCCACCAGCAATGGAGGAGTGTTCCTCTTTCTCCACATCCTGGCCAGCATCTGCTGTCACCTGAAGTTTTGATCTTAGCCATTCTGACAGGTGTGAGGTGGAATATCAGGGCTGTTTTGATTTGCATTTTCCTGATGATTAAGTATGTTGAATATGGTGCTGCTACAACTGGCAGTTATCATGTAGAAGAATTTGAATTGATCCAAGTCTAAGTGGGTCAAAGAACTCCACATAAAACCAGAAACACTGAAAATTGCAGAGGAGAAAGTGGGGAAAAGCCTGAAAGTTATGGGCACAGGGGAAAAATTCCTGAATAGATCAGTAATGGCTTGTGCTATAAGATCGAGAATCGACAAATGGGACCTCATAAAATTGCAGAGCTTCAGACTACCCAAGATACAACTTACTAAACACATGAATCTCAAGAAGAATGAAGTTCAAAATGTGGTCTCTGTGCCCCTTCCTAGAATTAAGAACAAAGCACACACTGAAGGAGCTACAGAGATCATGTGTGAAGCTGAATCAAAAGGATGGACCAACCAGTGACGGCGGCTGACAGGGATCCCTCCCATAATCAGCCACCAAAATAAACACTATAGCATATGCCAGCAAGATAATGCTGAAAGGGACCTGATATAGCTGTCTTGTGGGAGGCTATACCAGTGCCTGGCAAACACAGAAGTGGATGCTCACAGTCAGCTATTAGTTGGAACACAGGACTCCCAAGGTAGGAGCTAGAGAAAGTACCCAAGGAGCGGAAGGGGTCTTCAACCCTCTAGGTGGAAGAATAACATGAACTAACTAGTTCCCCCTGCGCTCATGTCTCTAGCTGCATATATGGAAGAAGATGGCCTAGTTGTCCATCATTGGNGAAGATGGCCTAGTTGGCCATCATTGGGAGGAGAGGCCCCTTGGTCATACAGACTCTATATGCCCCAGAACAGGGGAATGCCAGGGCCATTACGTGGGAGGGGGTGGGTAGGGGAGCAGGGCGGGGACGCGGGAGGGTAAGGGAAAATTTCTGAATAACATGTGAAATGTAAATGAAGAAAATATCTAATAAAGAGAGAGAAAAAAAAAAAAAGAAGCAATAGCCCCAATCCTGCATAGAACAGGAAGGCGGTCACCATGCAACAGAAAAAAAAAAAAAAAATTGCAGAGCTTCTGTAAGACAAAGGACACTGTCAATAAGACAAAAAGACCACCAACAGATTATGAAAAGATCTTTACCAGTCCTAAATCTGATAGGGGACTAATATCCAATATATACAAAGAAATCAAGAAATTGCACTCCAGAAAATCTAATAGACACATTAAAATATGGGGTACAGAGCTAAATAAAGAATTCTCTACTGAGGAATACTGAATGGCTGAGAAGCACCTGAAAAACTGCCCTACATGAGATTCTTAACAGATACTCTAATCAATGAATATCTGGGAAGATGTCTTACAGTCTCTAAGAGACCACAGATGATTGCTCAGACTATTATAATCAGAAAAAAATTTAATCACCATAAATGGAAAACACAAGATATTCTATTACAAAACCAAATTTAAACAACATTTATTCACAACTCCAGTCCTACAAATGACACTAGAAGGAAAACTCCAACCCAAAGGGATTAACTACACCTAAGAAAACACAGGAAGTAAATAATTCTACATCAACAAAAACAAAAGAATGGAAACACAGACACACACACACACACACACACACACACACACACACCACCAACAACACCAACAACAACAACACCACTACAACCACAATCATCAACAACAAAAATCAAAGTAACAGGAATTAGCAATCATTGGTCATTAATATCTTTCAAAACCAAGGAAATCAATTCCCAATTGAAAGATACAGACATAAAGAACTAATGTGGAAATGGGATCCATCATTTTATTGCATACAAGAAACACTTCTCAGCAATAAAAATAGGCATAACTCAGAGTAAGTGGCGGGAGTCTTCCTCTTTCTTTCTTTCTTTCTTTCTTTCTTTCTTTCTTTCTTTCTTTCTTTCTTTCTTTTTTCAAACAGACCTAAGAACCGCACTGGTGTATCCACTACAATATCTAATAAAATAGATTTTCAACCAAATTTAATCAAAAGAGCTAGGGAAGGATACTTCATGCTCTTCAAAGTAAAAAACAACAAGATGATTTCTCAATTCTGAATGTCTATGTCACAAATAAAGGGCATCTACATTTATAAAATAAACATTACTAAAGTGTAGATCATATATTGAACCCATACATTAATAGTGGGATATATCAATGATGTATTAGTTGTATTCACAACCTTGTTATTGTTTTATGTGAATATGAGATATTATTTGTATCAAGTTGACAAGGGGTGGATTGTAGTGGATATCCCTGGTTGTCAACTTGACTATATTTGGAATGAACTATAATCCAGAATTGGAAGGTTCACCAGTGACCCTAACAGGAGGCTGGGAGATAGAAATTTCTGATCTGGATCTTGGTATGGAGATCTTGAAACATAGTGGCTATGGAATCCAGAAGATTAAGACAGGGAGATCTCCGAGTTCAAGGTCATCTGGGATTAAGGTGTGATGGCACACACCTTTAATCTGGGCTACACCTTCTGCTGGAGATCATATAAGGACACTGGAAGAAGTGAGACTAGCTCTCACTCCTTCGCCTGCTTGCCATGTGGGACTGTGTAACTGCTAGATCCTTGGACTTCCATTCACAGCTACTACTGAACCATTGTTGGGAATTGGACTGCAGACTCTAAGTCACCAATAAATTCCTTTATTATATAGAGACTATCCATAAGTTCTGTGGCTCTAGAGGATCTTAACTAATACAGTGAGGTAACCCAATCACAAAAGAAGTCATTAGATATGCACTCACTGCTGAGTGGATATTAGCCCAGAAACTTAGAATACCCAAGATACAATTTGCAAAACAAGAAAATCAAGAAGATGGAAGATCAACGTGTGGATACTTCATTCCTCCTTAGAATAGGGAAAATAAATACCCATGAAAAGAGTTACAGAGACAAAGTTTGGAGCTAACACAAAAGGATGGACTATCCAGAGACTACACCACCAGGGGATCGATCCCATAATCAGCCACCAAACACAGACACTATTGCATATACCAGCAAGATTTTGCTGAAGGAACCCTGATATAGCTGTCTCATATGAGGCTATGTCAGTGCCTGGAAAATACAGAAGTGGATGCTTACAGTCATATATAGGATATAACACAGGGCCCCCAATGGAGAAGCTGGAGAAAGCACCCAAGGAGCTGAAGGAGTCTGCAACCCTATAGGTGGAACAACAATATGAAATAACCAATACCACCAGAGCTCATGTCTCTAGCTGCATATGTAGCAGAAGATGACCTAGTTGGCCATCACTGGGAAGAGAGGCCCCTTGGTAGTGCAAACTTTATATTCCCCAGTAAAGGGGAACACCAGGGCCAAGAAATGGGAGTGTGTGGATAGGAGAGCAGGTAGGAGGGAGGGTATAGGTAACTTTCAGGATAGCATTTGAAATGTAAATAAAGAAAATATCTAATAAAAAAGAAAAATAAATAAAATCTCAAAAACAAAACAAAACAAAACAAAAAACAAAGTGTGAAATAAACTCTTAAACAAAAACAAAAAGAAACAGGTTGAACAATGTAATCAAATCAAAGACAAAGAAATAAAACCACACACCTATGGGCAATTGGATTTTGACAAAGAAGTCAAAACTATACAATTAAAAAAGGAGAACATCTTCACCAAATGGTTTTGCCTAATTGGATTTCTTCATATAAAGATGTGAATAGAATGCTATCACCCTACACAAAACTCAACTCCAAGTGGATCAAAGACACCAACTTAGAACCAGATATACTAACTCTGACAGAAGAGAAAATGGGGCATAATCTTTAACACATTGGCACAGGAGACAACTTCCTGAACAGAACACAAATAGCTCAAGCACTAAGATCAAAAATTAATAAATGGGACCTCATGAAACAGAAAAATATCTGAAAAATAAAGAACTTCATGAATAGGATGAAATGGGAAAAAATCTTCACCAACCCTACATCTGACAGAAGGCTGATATTCAATATATATAAAGATCTCAAAAAGTTAGTCATCAACAAACCAAATAACCTAGTTTAAAAATGGGGTCCAGAGCTAAACAGAGAATTATTAACAGAGGTCTCCCTAATGGCTAGACAAAACTTAAAGAAATGTTCAGTGTCCTTAGTATTCAGGGGAATGCAAATCAAAATGGCTGAGATTCCATCTTACACCCTTCATAATGGCTAAATTTAAAAAAATCAATCTATATGTCATGCTGAGGAGGAAGTATAACAAGGGGGATACTCCTCCATTGCTGGTGGGAGTGCAAACTTGTACAACTGCTTTGTAAGTCAACTTGGTGGTTTCTCAGAAAACTAGGAATAGTTCTATCTCAAAACCCAGCTATACCTTTGTTGTGCATGCACCTCAAAAATCCTCCACCATATCACAAGTACTCTTGTTCCACTATGGTCAGATCTGCTTTATTCCTAATAGCCAGAAACTGGAAACAACTTTATGTTCTTCAGCCAAAGAATGAATAAACAAAATCCAGTATATTTACATAATGGAATATTACTCATTTATTAAAAATGAAATCATGAATTCTGCTGGCAAAGGGATGCAACTAGTAAATTTCATCCTGTGTGTTAAACCCAGAAAGACACCATGTTATATACTTACATAAAAGTAGATATTAATCATAAAATACAGGATAACCATAGTATATTCCATGGACCCAAAACAATAAGTAAGAAGGAGGGCTAAGGGAGGATGCATGAATCTTACTGAGAAAGGAGAATAAAATAGACATTGGAGTTGGATGAAGGGTGGGAGAAGGGGGTGGTAAGGGGAGCAGGAGGAATCAAATGTGGGTAGAATGAGAGAAAAGAACTGGGAGAACTGGAATAGGCGGAGGGGGATATCTAGCATGAGTTAGAGAGCTAGCACAGTGGAAACTCCTAGGAATCTATGAGGGTGACTCTATCAACAAATCCTAGAAATAGGGGACATGGAAACTGTAATAGTCACTTCATGCAGCCAGGCACTAGTTTCAATGAAGGAATTGGTCACCCAGTCACAAAACCTCTGACTAACAAATTTTCCTGCCTAGAAGATATGCAGAGATAGAGGAGTAGAAATTGAAGGAATGGACAACCAATAACTGTCCCTCCTTGATACCCATGCCATGAGAGAGAGCCTACTCCTAGCAGTATTAATGATATTCTGCTATACTTGTAGACAGGATCATAAGTGTCATCTGAAAGACTTTACCCAGCAACTGATGAAAACAGATACAGAGACTCACAAGCAAACATTAGGCAGTACTCGGAATCATTTGGAGGAGGGAAAGAATGATTGAAGGAACCAGAGAGATCAAAGACAGTGCAAAAAAAATTATACAGAATCATCTAACTTAAGTCTATAGTGGCTCACAGTCTGAACTACCATAAATATCATGCATGAGATGGGCCTAGGCCCTAGGCACATATGTAACAGATGTGCAGCATGATCTTCATGTGGCACCCCTAATGACTGGAGCAGGAGCTGCTTCTAACACTGATGAATGCTTTGGATAACTTTTTCCGAACTGGGCTGCCTTGAAAAGCCAGAATAGAAAAAGATGTGCCCAGTCCTACTACAACTTGATATTCCAGAGTAGGTTGATATCCATAAAGACCTCCTCTCCTCCTCTGTGAGGAAACAGGGAAGTAGGGAGAGGGTGTGGTGAGGTGAGGAGGGACTGAGAAGAGAGGAGGGAAAAGAAGCTGTGATCCAGATGTAAATTATGTTAATTAATTAATTAATGATAATCATAGTATTTTCTTTTTATACTTGTCCTCTAGAAGCAGACAATCTGCTGCGAAGATTGTAGTTATCATTGTTATTAGTAGAGCCAAATTCATGACAACACTCTGCTAACACTGCAAGAAAAAAGATTTTTAATCCAAGCATTTATTTAAAAAAAATTCCACTGGGAGAAAATCTAATCTTAATAAATTAGTACTTTGAAAGTATGCCTACTTATTGATGTTACTTACAAAGGAGAGCTAAGCAAATGTATTCCCACCAACATAAAATACTTGAAGGCATCTCTCCCCTAATCAACCTTATTCATCTGAAAAGAAGGTAAAACCATCTTACTTCTAGAAGTGTTAATTAGGAATGTAATACACATCATCAGATAAATGAATGCAGGATGATTCTCAGTGAGATTTTAAAATGTATCTCATGTTCAGTTAACTTACACACAAATCACTGAAAATATGTAGTAAAGATCAGCCTGAACTGATAAAAATTACCCCTATTAAAATAGAGTAAGTGGGATCAAACGCATTTCTTCTGCCAAAGTAATACTGTATTGATTAAAATAGTGATTTTTATCAATGTTAAAGTGACCTAGCCACACAAACATATCATTTTCTTTATGCACTGCTGTCACTATGAAATATCATCTATGCAGTTTAGAAAAAGTCTTGTGATAATATTTAGGATACACACAGGTATAATGATTATCAAAATAGTAAATGAAACATAAGACATTATCAAGGACCTGAAAAGTTATAACATTTTGGAGTAGGTAAAAATGTCTTATTATATATATATTTTAGATGTGATATAAATTTGACACTATCTAGGTCTAATGTATAATAAGGTAATGTTACTAATACATTGTTTATAGCATTAAATACTAATTAAACACAAAAGGGCAGTTTAGTATTATCCTGTTATTATGATTAAAATATTAGGGCTATAGCAAGTGATAAATTGCCCACCATTTTGCAAATATTAGGACTTCTTAGTAGAAATAATACAAAAATTTGATGTTATAATCACACACACACACACACACACACACACACACACACACACACATACACACACACACACACAAATATGAACTTATAGTTCTGCAAGGTCAGGTCTTGTTAATGCTGCCACAGACACTATGAGTCTGCCTGTGCAACTACACTTTTGTGTCTTGGAACCACTGTTTCCCTAGTCATCCACCACCTCAGACTTTTACAGTTTTCCTGCTTCATAAACTGAGGTGCCCTCTGAGCCTTGGGAGAGGGGGTGTGAGGAATGTCCCTTAACTGAGCATTCTCTACCCTTCATTTCTCTGTACCTTTGACCAATTGTGGGTTGCTGTAAAATAAATATTACATTTTGATATGTTAAAAAAGGAAGAAATTTCAAGATAGAATATTGGGGACTCCTACATTTTCAGAAAAAGTTAAAAACTCAAATATAAGTCTTTCTAATAGCATGCATAAAATTCATTCTAGAGGTCATTTCTGAAGAGTTAAAGCTTGAAGACATTATGACTTGGTTTAGTTGAAGTTGTGTACCAAGAGATTTACTCTTATAAATGAATGAAAAAGTAGGAAGAGACATGATCAATAGTAATGGGAAGAGTTAGGCATTGAATGCTTCCCAACTTTATGCTTATTTCATATGCTACCAAAAGCATGTTTTGCAATTCTTTGAAAGTTTTGGTACTTTCACAACTTTATAATCTTGCACTCTTGAAGTTACTGATTTTCTACTGGGAATTTGGTGAGATTTTGTGTTTTTTTTTTAAATATATATCTTGTTATAATTTTTCAACTATACTGTTGTGTCTGAGAACCACATATATGTGTGTACCACATGTATACAGTGCCCTCAGAAATCAGATGTCAGCAATTATGTGGATCTCCTATAGTTGCAAAATCAGGTCCAATCTTACATTTTGATGTTGGAAATTAAACTTGGACCATTGTAAGAGCAGCCAGTGCTCCTAGCTGTTTTTTAGAGTGATAACCTCCCTATACTCAGTTGTGTTCAAATGATTTCTGGAAAATATATTTTTTCTTCAAAGTATGGTTTTATTTACATCATTGCAGGACTAATGACCTCATCTCAATTGTTTGAATGGGAAACCTAACGTTAAGACAATTAGTCTATGAAAAAGGAAGCGGCAAGATTAGCTTTAACATTCTATAATTTACAGTCTTAAGAACATTCATCTGAAGGGGAAATAAGTTTTGTCCACCATTATAAAAACCTCTAGGTGGAAGTGTATCCTATGGTTAAAAAATTAGTCAAAGTGTGAACACCCTAGAACTTTGGAAATATATACATCTCCCTGGGCAAATCATCTCACTTCATATTCTCATGAAATGTTTTTGCAAATGTTTTTATAAACTATATTGGCATCCATTTGTTTGGTGCAATTATTATCTTGATTTTGTATCATACTAACCATCTATACAACAATGCACACTATGAAATGTATCAATTTGTATCCAGAAAAGAACATCAAGGAAGGGGAGGAAGAGGAGAATAATTGAAATGGGAACAAAGAGATGGAGTAGGTAACATTTGATGAAAATGTTAT
>LR750375.1:154432-159432 GCA_902729485.2 Mus minutoides | reverse complement strand
TTTTCCCCACTTTCTTTTTTATTAGTTTCAGTGTATATGGTTTTATGTGGAAGTTCTTGACCCACTTGAACTTGAGCTTTGTACAAGGAGATAAGAATGGATCAATTTGAATTCTTCTACATGCTAACCATCAGATAAAACAGCACCATTTGTTGAAACTGCTGTATGTTAAAACTGGATGGTTTTAACTCCATTGTGAAAGATCAAGTGACTATCAGTGTGTGGGATAGAGGAATAATATCCAATATATCCAAAGAACTCAAAAAGGTAGTATCCAGAAAATCAAACAACCCTATTAAAAGTAGGGTACAAAGCTCAACAAAGAATTCTGAACTGATGAATACCACCGAATGGCTGAGAAGCACCTAAAGAAATATTGAACATCCTTAGTAGTCAGGGAAATACATATCAAAACAACCCCCGAGATTCCACCTCACATCAGTCAGAATTGCTAAGGTAAAAAACTAAGGTGACAACAGATGCTGGCAAGGTTTTGCAGAAAGAGGAACACTCCTCCATTGCTGGTGGGATTGCAAGTTGATACAACAACTCTGGAAATCAGTTTGGTGGTTCCTCAGAAAATTGGACATAGTACTATGTGAGGACCCAGATATACCACTCTTGGGAATATAGCCATAGAATGCTCCAACATAAAATGAGGACACATGCTCCACTATGTTCATAGCGTCCTTATTTATAATAGCCAAAAGCTGGAAAGAACTCAGGTGTCCCTCAACAGGGGAATGAATATAGAAAATGTGGTACATTTACACAATGGAGTACTTCTAAGCTATTAAAAACAGTAACTTCATGAAATTCTTAGGAAACTGGATGGAACTTGAAAATATCATCTAGAGTAAGGTAAACCAACCTCAAAAAACACACATGGTCTGTACTCACTGATAAGTGGATATAAGCCCAGAAGCTCAGGATACCCAAGATACAATTTGCAAAACACATGAAACTCAAGAAGAAGGAAGACCAAAGTGGGGATACTTTGGTCCTCCTTAGAAGGGTGAACAAAATACCCATGGAGGAGATAAAGAGACAAAGTGTGAAGCAGAGACTGAAGAAAAGGCCATTCATAGTCTGCCCCACCTGCGGATCCATCCTGTATACAGTTACCAAACCCAAATGCTATTGTGGATGCCAAAAAGTGTTTGCTGACAGGAGCCAGCTATATTTGTCTCCTGAGAGGCTCTGCCAGTGCCTGACAAATACAGATGTAGATGTTCTCAGCCAACCATAGAACTGAACACAGGGTCTCCAATGAAGGTGCTAGAGAAAGGACCCAATGAGCTGAAGGGGTTTGTAGCCCAATAGGAGGAACAACGATATGAATTAACGAGTACCCCAAGAGCTGCCAGGAACTAAACCAGCAACCAAAGAGCACACATAGAGGTTCCCATGGTTCCAGCTGCATATTTAGCAGAGAATGGTCTTGTGGGACATCAATGGAAGGAGAGGTCCTGGGAAGGGTTGATGCACTGGTGTAGAGGAATGCCAGGGTGGGGAAATAGGAGTGGGAGGCTGGGTGGAAGAGCACCCTCATAGAAGCAGGGGGAGGGGAGAATGAGATAGGAGGTTTCCAGAGGGGAAACTGGGAAATGGTATAACATTTGAAATGTGAATAAAGAAAAAGAACAAGTAGAGAAGCAGCAGAGCAGCTATGTCATGGTTCTTAAAGCTTCCATCTGTACCCAGGAGGTAGGGTTGTTCTGAAGCCCTCTGTGCAATGGTCTTGCCAGGAGAGAGATGGTCTCCCAGGAGTGCTAAAACAGGCTGACAGACTCACAGAAGGAACAACCTCTAGCCAGAGACAGCAAGAACATATAACACCAGAGATTATCAGATGGCGAAAGGCAAATTCAAGAATCTTATGAACAGAAACAAAGACTATTGGCATCATCAGAACTCAGTACTCCCACCACAACAAGTCCTGGATGCCCAAACACACCTGAAAAGCAATATTTGGATTTAAAATCATATCACGTGATGCTGATGGAAGATTTTAAGAAGGACATAAATAACTCCCTTAAAGAAATGCAGGAAAACACGGGTAAACAAGTAGAACCCTTAAAAAGTAAACATAAAAATCCTTTAAAGAATTACAGAAAAACAAAATCAAACAGGTGAAAGAATTGAACAAAACCATCCATGTTCTAAAAATGGAAGTAGAAGCAATAAAGAAAAAACCAAGGGTGACAACTCTGAAAATGAAAAACCTAGGAAAGGAGTCAGAAGCCATAGACACAAGCATCACCAACAGAATACAAGAGATAAAAGAGAGAATCTCAGGTACAGAAGATAAGCTAAAAAAATATTGACACAACATTCAAAGAAAATGGAAAATGCAAAAAACTCCTAACCCAAAACTCCTAACCCAGGAAATCCATGGCACAATGAGAAGATAAACCTAATGATAATAGGTATAGAAGAGTATGAAGATTTCCAAATTAAAGGATCAGTTAAATATCTTCAACAAAAGTATAGAAGAAAACTTCCCCAACTTAAACAAAGAGATGCTATAAACATACAGAACTCCAAATAGTGTGGACCAGAAAAGAAATTCTTCCTCTTATATAATAATGAAAACAGCAAATGCACAAAACAAAGGAAGAATATTAAAATTAGTAAGGGAAAAAATGTTAAATAACATATAAAGCAGATAAACATAATTACATCAGATTTCTCACCAGAGACAATGAAAGCTAGAAGATCCTGGGCAGATGTCATACAAGAGAACATAAATGCCAGACTCGGCTACTATACCAAGCAAAACTCTCAATTACCATAGAAGGAGAAACCAAGATATTCCATTACAAAACCAAATTTACATGGTGTATTTCAACAAATCCAGCCCATCAAAGGATGTTAAAGGGAAAACTCCAACAAAAGCAGGGAAAATATGTCAAAAAAAAAAAAAAAAACCCAAAAAACTAGAAAGTACTTCCAACAAACCTAAAAGATAACCACATGAGCAAAATACCCACTCTAAAACAAAACAAAACAAAACAACAAAACAACAAAACAACAAAACAACAACAACAACAAAAAAACAGTACTTCTTCCTTTTCATCTCTTAATATCAATGGACTCAATTCTCCAATAAAAAGACATAGACTAACAGACAGATTACAGAAACAGGACCAATAATTTGCTGCATACAAGACATACACCTCAGTGAAAATATAGACACTACCTCAGAGTAAAGGGCTGGAAAATAATTTTCCAAGAAAATGGTCTCAAGAAAAGAGCTGGAACATCCACTCTGCATCATCATTCTAGTATTGAATAAAATCAACTTTCAAACTAAAGTTATCAAAAAAATATAAGGAGTAGCACTTCATACTCATCAAAGATAAAATCTACTAAGACGAATTCTCAATTCTGAACATCTATGCTCCAAATGCAGAGGCACTCACATTCATAAAAGAAACTTTACTAAAGCCCAAAGTACAAATTGCTGCACACATAATAATAGTGAGAGTCTTCAACACCCCCGTCTCATCAATGAACAAATCATGAAAAAAGGAAAATAACAGAGACAACATGAAACTAATACAAGTTATGAAACAAATGGATTTAATAGATATCTATAGAACATTTTTAATCCTAAAACAAAAGAATATACCTTCTTCTCAGCAACTCACTGTGCTTTCTCCAAAATTGACAATATAATTGGACACAAAACAGGCCTCAGCATATACAAGAAGACTGAAATAATTCTGTGTATCCTATCAGATCATCATGGACTAGGCCTGGTCTTCAATAACAACATAAAAAATAGAAAGCCAACATACACAGGGATGCTGAACAACACTCTATTCAATGATGACTTGGTCAAGGAAATATTAAAGAAAGAAATTAAAAACTTTTTAGAGTTTAATGAAAATAAAGCCACAGAATCCACAAACTTATGGGACACAATGAAAGCAGTCCTGAAGGAAAACTCCTAGCTCTGAGCACGTCCAAAAAGAATCTGGAGAGAGCATACACTAGCAGCTTGACTAGACACCTGAAAGCATTAGAACAAAAAGAAGCACATTCACCAAGAGGAGTAGAGAGCAAGAAATAAACTCAGGGATGAAATTAACCAAGTGGAAACAAAAAGAACTATACAAAGAATCAACCAAACTAGGAGCTGGTTCTCTGAGAAAATCAACAACATAGATAAACCCTTAGCCAGACTAACTAAAGAGCATATAGACAGTATTCTAATTAATAAAATCATAAGTGAAAATGGAGACATAACAAGAGAAACTGAAGAAATCCAAAAAAATCATCAGTTCCTACTACAAAAGGCTATACTCAACGAAACTGGAAAATCTAGATGAAATGTACAATGTTCTAGATAGACACAAGGTACCAAAGCTAAATCAGTATCAGATTAATGATCTAAAGAGTCCCATATCCCCTAAAGAAATAGAAAGAGTCACTATTAGTCTCCTGAATTTAGTGCACATGGACCACATGGATTTAGTGCAGAGTTCTATCAGACCTTCAAAGAAGACCTAATACCAATACTCCTCAAACAATTCCAGAAAATAGAAACAGAAGGTACTCTACATAATTTCCTCTGATACCTAAACCACACAAAGACTCTATAAAGAAAGAGATCTTCAGAACAATTTCCTTCATAAATATCAATGCAAAAATACTCAACAAAATTCTCAAAAACTGAATCCAAGAACACACCAAATCAATCTCCATCATGATCAAATAGGCTTCATTCCAGGGATGTAGGGGTAGTTCTATATATGGAAATCCAACAACATAATCCACTATAAAACAAACTCAAAGGGAAAAAAAAAAAAAACAACCCTTATGATCCTCTCATTAGATGCTGAGAAATCATTTGTCAAAATCGAACAGCCCTTCATGAAAAAAAAAAAAAAAAAAAAAAAAAAAAAAAAAAAAAAAAAAAAAAAAAAAAAAAAAAAAAAAAAAAAAAAAAAAAAAAAAAAAAAAAAAAAAAAAAAAAAAAAAAAAAAAAAAAA